>CM055268.1:42855766-43451603 GCA_029237695.1 Conchocele bisecta
GACTATTGCTGAAGTGGCGTATGGACCCAAAGGAAGGTCAGTCGTTCACATGATCATGTTTAAGCAGGTGTCGGATAGCAGGCATTGTGAGACGTTTACCATTTCAATTGCACAGGACATAAAGCCAGCATGTGCAAATACTTTAGATCCCAGTAGCCTATTTCACCAACATTGCAATGTATACTTATCTAGCAAAGTATACTTTGAGGGAGAAATTTTCAATTTAATGCTAAATTTATGAATTTTTATTATACTGAATTCATTACATCATCACAGCCATTTTGGCTGTGATAAAGTAATCAATTCAGTATAATAATTATGCATACTCATCAAATATATGCAGTGGTTAGTTCTATATGAAATAATGCATTTCTGGAAAAATAAATGATTACTCCCTCAAGGTATACTTTGCTAGAAAAGTATACTTTGCAATGTTGGTGAAATAGGCTACTGGGATCCAAAAGTCCAAATAATCGCATGGAAAGGTACAAATATTATAATTATTATTCATGCGCATGTATGTATCAGTAGCCTATTTCATCAACATTGCAAAGTATACTTTACTACCAAAGTATACTTTGAGGGAGTAATCATTTATTTTTCCTGAAATACATAATTTCACATAGAACTAACAAATGCATATATTTCATGATTAAAAGTATGCAGAATTATTATACTGAATTTATTACATTATCACAGCCATTAAATGGCTGTGATAATGTAATAAATTCCGTATAATAAAAATTAATAAATTTAAAAAAAAAATGAAAATTTCTCCCTCAAAATATACTTTGCTACTAAAGTATACTTTGCAATGTTGATGAAATAGGCTACAGGAGTGATAGCATTGAACCTTTTTTTCAACTCTGCAGACCATGAAGACAACATTTGCAAACGCTGCAGATACAGATGAGATGGCCATCTCACCAGGCTCTGCCTGCAGACTTTGTCAGTATTTATCGGACAATTTAATATACATGTCAGAAGTATTCAGATATTATAAAAGTGACTGGTATCTTGTTCCATCTTGATTTTCAGCCGGTTCGTGTCATTCTGTGTAAACATGTCGTTGATTTCAATGGCAGTCATCTACATTCTACTTGCGTCCGAGAACGTATCAAAACTGCTGCACGCAGACTCGCACATCAACTTCTGCTCGCTCATCTTGATCTTCGGCTGTGGATCAATCGCAATCCTAGTGACCTGTCGTTCGCTCAAGAACATTGGGTAATGTACATCATTGGAATATATGTGGTGGAGAAATGGGGCATATGGGCTAAACAACAATGTAGTCCCAGATGAGCCTGTGTATCCGCACATGCTGATCATGATATGCACTATTCGCCATTCAATCAATGTAACACATGTCGTGCTTCAAACCAGCATTATATGTCGTTATCAGGCTACATGAGTGTGCTACATGATCCGGGGCTATACTGGTCATACTCCTTTAAGCCACATTTCTCCAGTCACAGATACTTATGAGTATTTTCATTCAGGATTATAACGTTTAAACGAAAAACATATACACAGATGGTAAACTAAACTGGAAGCTGAAGTATTTATTAGATTCCAATCAGCTAGAAACCGTAGTTTTGCACATAAAAAGTCGCGTCTCACTAAACGTATGTGTATGCCAGAACTCAACTTGACCAATAAAGCACTAATAATTATAATAATACGTTGTAATAATACATTGGACACCGTCCACTTACCGTGTTCCAGGTTCAAGGTCGCTGCTATGGTTGCCTGCCTGACAATATGTGCTGCCAGCGTTATGGTATGTGTGTCCACGGCCAATCATGACAAGAAGAAGCATGACGTTGAACATGAAAATCCTTCATTTTGGGGCTTTTTCACGTTAGTTGGCACGCTCTGTTTCTCTTTTGGTGGTCACGTGATGTTTCCGACATTACAGGCAGACATGCGCAAACAGACACACTTCTCGAAGAGTGTAATATCTGGATATATAGGTACATCATCTCCTCCTAAACTGGTAGGTGATTCTATAGTCCGGTCCTAGTATAACCGTATTAAATTTGCGTGTTACCTCTGCAACTATAACTTCGGACACCACACAGGTAAGGTATTGAACGATACTATTTTAGTAATTTCCAATAACCTCCGAAGGGAGGCACATTTAATACACATTGTTTTAAAGTCACTCTTTTTATTAAATTTTCGACCACATGGTATTTATCAAAATAGTGTGAAACTGTATTGGCAGTCCTATGCGACGTCCATATTGTAGCCGTAAACCGGATGTTATGAGCCGGGCGTCATGACGTCCGGCTCATAACATCCGGTTCACTGCTGGCGCGACGTCTTCAACATTTCCTATGTTGTTCAGCGGCCCACAGTAAAGTTGAAATAGCAACATAAATGTATTTTACCAGGCTTAATCATACACGTGAACGATAGTCGTGATGAACAATAGTCGGCTCTACAAAGCCCAGGGATGGATTGTGGCCTAGGATCACGTGATGTGAACACCTGATTTCTAACCCGGAGGTTGTGGGTTCAACATAGGGCATCCATACATTCATAGTATTTCCATCCCATCCCACTGGTCTGTCGGATGAGACTCCCGTCTCTATATGACCTTAACTGTTGGTGGGACGTTAAACCCTTTCACTTTCACTTTCTACAGATCACAAACACACTCAATGAAGAAGACACAGGAGCAATTATAGTACCGTCCTGTCAAGAATTTACGAAACACAACACTTTGTATTTGTTTGGAATGTACCAAAACCTGTCTTTATATACTTTTTATATAGTTCATGGTATATTGATTTGATTTATATGCCAATTACATGATCTTAATAAAAACAATATTGTCAGAATCGGAAATAACAGGAAGTTCTACAGTTTATTTATTTATTTAAATTCTAATATATACCATTATAATTGCAATTGGGATATCAAAAGACATTAAGCACCTTGTACATGCACACGAAGTATTCTCATTAACTTCTGTTTCAGCTGTGTTCATCGTCTACCTCCCGACATGCATTGCGGCATATATCAAGTACGGCAATACCGTCCCGTCCAATATTATGGAAAGTGTCATTAATGATTATCCGGGTCCGTTTTCCACGACTGTGATCGTGTGTGTGACAGTCCACTTACTCCTGTGCATCGTCATGGTACTTAACCCGGTATGCCGGGGATTGGAACACGTCTTCGGATTGATTCAAGGTACATGTTCATACGGAGCCCCGCAGGGGACGTAGACTTCTCTTTTCATAATTCGTTCCCACGAAATAACAATTCGTTCCCTAAATTTAACAATTCTTTCCCACGAATTAACAATTCTTTCCTACGAATTAATAATTCGTTACCTCAATTTAACAATTCATCCCAACGAAATAACAATTCGTTCCCGAAATTTATCAATTCGTTCCCACAAATTAACAATTCGTTCCAATTAACAATTCGTTCCCTCGATTTAACAATTCGTTCCCACGGATAAGCACATCACAATACGTTGAAGCTGTGACGATAACCTAGCGTGTCTGTACCGGCCTCATGTGCATATTTATTACGCTAGAGTATATGATTTTTATTACACTGTGTTATGTAAGGAATAAAACCATAGGCTGTTGCGTTTACTGTATTATGAACTACAGTTGGTCTGTTTAATGTGCGTGGAGTCCGAAGGACTCCTCGCAAACTTTAAACAGACCAACTGTTGTTCATAATACAGTAAACGCAACTGCCCATGGTTTTATTCCTTACCTAACACAGTGTAATACAAATCATATACTCTAGCGTAATAAATACTTTCAAAGATGTAAATAACCATATACGGCGTACAAATTAGTAATCTTATTGTTTTACGTCGTTTTGTAGCAATTCATGGAACAGCGACGTTGCCGGTCAATAGCGTGACGTTATTAACAACGACGATGAACGTCATGTAATCTAACGACGTCAAACAAACTTTAACGAATCAACAACGTCGCGCAACGTCATGTGGGGTTAAATAGAGAATAGTAGGTTAGTGCCGTGAATGGGAAAATATATCTGGCAAGGCTTAGGAAACGGGATGGGCGAGGCTCTGCCGAGCACATCCCGTTTCCGTGCAGCGCCAGATATGTTTCCCATTCACGGCACTAACCTACTATTCTATTTATCCCGTCAACACCTACAAATAGCTTTAAAATGCAATAAAAAATAACTCCAGCCACCGCACACATTCATACGCAGTGATTAGGTCGCATTGACAGGATATCAAAAATGTTTCAAGGCACCGTGTTTCACGGCACATACGCACTGTGTTGACGGGATAATGTAATTTATCCCGTCAACGCAGTGCTTATGTGCCGTGAAACACGGTGCCGTGAAACGTATTTGATATCCTGTCAATACGACCTAATCACAATTCATACGCGCTTAAAAAGAAATGTCGAAAACCGCAGTGTTGACCAGTGACTGATTGATCAGACTGGTGAAAATTGTACTGTTCATAGTTTACGTGTGGGTTGAATTTCGCAAATAAAAACGTTATCGCCGGAAAATAAAATTGTTAAAATTAAGTTCATGCCATTTTCTGGATGCCAAAGCGATTACCATTACGACCCTCAATTTCCAATTGTTTGGTCTCTTCCCCATTCCGTGCGTCATTCAGACATGACTGACGTCATAATTATAAGTACGTCAGTAAGTCTACTACGTCATTTAAAATAAAAATGGCTGTTCCCAGTGATTCCAGTCAGGTAAGGAAATAAACAAATAAAATAGTTGTTTGTCGTGTTGATTATTATTCTAGGCAGCTCGCAATCGTTGCGGAACCTGCTCCGAATGAAAACGGATGGGTCTGGTCAGACTGGTGTATTTTGACAGTATATTTCGTTGAAAAGAAGCTGTAATTTCACATTGTCGGTGACAAAATATAATGTATCAACGGAACATTCATCTGTTAAACCCGCCTGAAGTACCCATAGTGTAATGGTTAATTCTGGACGCATTGATTCAGCTGGTCACCATTATAAACAGGATTAATTTGCAAAGCCGCTATCTTGTTTTTTTGTGTTTCCATCATTCATGAACGATGAAATGAATGGGAACAAAATCGTTGTAACATGATAAGATTATTCTGTAAACATGTCGATGAGTAAAGGCTAAAACGAGTACATGTATTGATCAATTTACTGTCATGGCTGTTCATTAAGGGAATATTACAACCATAATGTATCGAACTATGTTGTGAGCGCAAAGCAGTGGTTGATGCAATTCGGTTCTAACTTATCTCGCGTTTGAAGCCTAAATTATCTAAATTAAGTTGATTTAAATGTTGTTTGACAATGTTGACCGGATAAATAGAAAAGTAGGCCTCGCCCATCCCGTTTCCTAAGTCTTGCCAGATATTTTTTCCCATTCACAGCACTAACCTACTATTCTCTATGTACTGGGATATGAACGCAATACGTTGAATGGGCATTTCCATTATGAATTCAAGAACAGTGTAAATATTACAATGTCGGAACGTCTATTTTATGCAATAAATGATATAGTGTCTGTACTTAAGCAAAAGTGACTTTATCCCGTCAACACAGTGCGTATGTGCCGTGAAACACGGTGCCGTGAAACATTTTTGAAATCCTGTCAATACGACCTAATCACTGCGTATGAATATGTGTGGTTGACATACTAGTCGATTCTCCGATTTTGAGAATGCGGCTGGGGTTATATTTTTGCATTTTAAAGCTATTTGTAGGTGTTAACGGAATAAATATAATAGCAGGTTAGTTTCGTGAATGGGAAAATATCTGGCGCGGCACGGAAACGGGATGGACTCGGCAGAGCCCCGCCCGTCCCGTTTCCTGAGCCTTGTCAAATATTTGTTCCCATTCACGGCACTAACCTACTATTCTCTATATTCAAGTGTTACTACATGTACAGTAGTTTAAAAGGGAAATGTAACTCTTCAAAGCATTTCCGCACCTTAGTGTGGCAGTTATACAGTATAATCCAGAAGAATTGTGCACTTTGTGACAAAAGCATGAAATTTGGTACACATACCCTTTGAAGTATACTAAGTCATTAAATATTAGGTACCCATTGATATCTCCTTGGTAACGGCCGCCATCTTGAATTACAAAATGGCCGCCATAATTAACAACTTTATGTAAATTCTTGTAGTTTGGTTATCATAAAAACAAAAAATGTGTCGGTATTTAAAGATAGAATTAATAAACAAGTATGCAAACTGAATTTAATGATATCAATACACCACAATCAATTGTATTTTCAAGATGGCCGCCAAGAATATAGCAAATTTGAATAAATTTGCTTCTGTGAATGATACACATTTACCATATGAGCTCCCAATCATAATTCATAAACTCAGCTATTACCATTAATACACTTCCACATGGGTAGATACATGAATATATGTACATGTAAACGTACAACTAGATATGTCATACACCGGCATTGACTCTACAACATCATGTGTCTTCAGGACGTTAATTCCATTTGCATTCTAATAATAACGTGTTCAACACTTTCTGTTTTATTGTTTTGTATTGTAAATATAATATTCGCTTATGTCAGTGCTGTACTGACAGTTTTCCACATAGCTACGCATGAATTAGGGAATGCCGACTTCCTGTCATTGCAATGCAGATTATATGGGCGGGCCACATGCTGAGAAAAAGGCCATTACATACTTGGCAGTCATTGAAGATTTAAACTCTTGAATGCACATGCATTCTGAATAATTTTTCATAGTTCTGCTTGTATCATTAATAATACTTATACTTTGACTGACTTGCGATCAGTGTAGGCCCTGATCAGACTGTGCGGATGCTGGTAGCATATGTCGTAATGTCATTTTTCTCTGCTGGGGCCCCATATATATTATATTCATGAATTAACATTCCTAAAACTAGGCAATCACTGTCTGTGCTTTTCATGTATCAACACATTCACCACTACATTCACATAGCTCAGTGCATTGAAGGTCAGATGTTCTACATTTACATTTCCTCTTGCAGCCCTTTTTACAACCACAGTGCACAAGCTCATAACATGACATTGATGCATCCGGTAAATTCAGACCAGAAGGGCTTCCATCCTGTATCACTTGACATCCAACCCCATTGTTCAGGACTAGGTATCTGTGGAACTTGTGTTCTAGCTTGTGACCAAACATATCCTGTTTGATATGTGGCTCTTTTCACATGTTGGAGCAATTTCGCTTTAGTTGGAGGAATGTTCTCAATGCTTCGAGATCCTTGAGCAAACAATTATTTTCTTGCTTCATTGATGTTGTCCACGATGCATGTTCTACTGTACATACGAATAACAAACTTTTCTACTTCATGTGGACATTGCGGATTGACTTCTGTTGGTCTTGTCAATAGCTCCAGAAATACGGGGGTCACTGTAGGACAGTCATTCCATGCCACCCACGCAGTCTTCTTACCACGACCGAGAAAGCTATATCACAGCCCGTAAGCGCATGTAACATTAGTAATGCCTTTGCCTTTGTATGACCCGATTTTCTGACTATGAAGTGAATAGGAATGTGCCGAAAATGTTTTCCGGTACCAAAACTAATCCAAAGTTCATCTAGATCCATATCATTGAAATGGGATACTGTTAAAACTACAACGTCCGTATCTACTGTCCGTATAGCTACTTTGCGATACCCCATTCCGACCACAATGATCCACGTGTAATAAGATCCTGGTAGTGGTATCAGCATCTTCGTGGTCACATGGCTGCAATGGCTGAACGTACTCCTGATTATCCGGTCCAGCCATGACTACATTCATATCACATGTACTTATAACCACCTTTTTATCAGCATTAACAGATTGAATGCAGTTTGAAAAGTACATGAACAATTCCTCTTTATTCTGATCAATCCGGAGAAAACTCTCCCAATTAGATGGTATAGGTGTATCAGCAAGTACCCTGTGTCTTTGTGCATTTTCCGTGCATTCTGCGACCCTTAGCAGACCCCTTCAGACTATCAACAATATATCTATCCCATACAATATCAATTTTACGAACAATTTCCAACTGAGATGCAATATATGGAATGAATACATTATGTGAATAGTCGTGAAAGGTTCTAGCTCCACCTGGTCTCAGCATGTGTACAATTACTGCACCATCCAGTATTTTAGCATCCACTATAGGACTAGTTTGTGATGGATGGTTATTCATATCCTCAGTTAGGCAATTTAATAAATTCGACTTTGTTCCTTGTCGCAGGTTCCCCATATCAGAAAGTGAAGGTGGATATTTCTGGTTTTCATGTTGGAAAAAGTTGTCAAGATCACCTTGTCTAGACTGACATGCAATATATAATCTTGCAAATAAAGTACAGTTTGTTCTTCAATGGTGTATACAGTTTTGACCACATCATCATTCATGATAGTTTTTGTGTCAAGTGTTAACAGGTCTCAATTGTCTTCACACAATGGGTTTCCCTTTTCATCAATAGCTGATACTAAATCAGTTACATGTGTGGCAAAATCCTTTTGAGCAGTACGACTTTGTTCATGATGCTTAACCGTTTCATCTGCTCTACATGGTTTGTGATTTTGCTCATATTCCACAATTACTCTCGAAATCTCAGGTCCTGCCACCATCCACCTTTCCAATGCTTGCGCATTTTCTGTTAACCCCACAGCACCTCCGTCACCTTTTATCACTTTGTTTAGTTGCTCGTGGCACTGATCAATAGCCATAGCTGAGAAGGCATGTCGAGACTTCTGAACCGCAAAATGACCAAGTACAAATTCTCTATGAACAGCTGGGTGAGTTGTTTGTAGATTCACCATGTCACTGATGTGCACAGGTTACCATCTTGCATAGTTCGTATGTTCGAAAGCAAACATCCATGGTACAATTTGCAGGAGACATTGGACATACATATCAAAAGTTCGTTCTCTTATTGAACGTACATACTGCAAGAGTGTCAACTCCTTGTGTAATGTTGTAGACCAGTATTTAAACTGGGGTTGAGTTTTGCCTTGAGCAACACACCATTGCTCAAGTGGAAGATGTGCATCTTCATCAGCGTACTGCGCCAGGTACATATTACATGCTTGGTGTTGTAGAATGTGTAGACTGGCCGCAGTTACTTGGTGTGCATATCTAGCCCGTGTAACATGAGTCCCGGTCAACATTGAATCTGCGCGTCCAGAGGTAGTCACGTCTGCCTGTACAAGTGATGCAGTCCAGCCGCTACCCTTTAGCCAATATCCAAGTAATTTCAAAACATTCATTTCGATATGCAATCCTCCCATCATCACCACAATCTTATCCTCTCCGTGAGATTCTGGTCATGACCATTGTACCTGCTTCGCTATAGCATATAGCGGTTGGTCTACAGTCACTACTGGAATCTTTTCTGGATTAACATGAATTACATGATCTACATTTTTGGTGCATCACATTTATACAATTGTTAAAAATAATAACAGGTACATAATCACATCTCATTTAGTGTTCTATTTAAGAGTATGCGTATTACATTTATAAAAATATATATTTAGACAATGAGCTATGGAAAATAAAAATAATTGGTGGCCATTTTGAAATTTAACCTAACATACAACTAGGTGACCATTGTTACATCGAATCTGAATGACTAGACCTAGACCTAGACCTAGACACTAAAACCGTGATTATAGACTGCATAGAAGCAACACTGTTGCAAATATTGAAATCCATGGCGGCCATTTTGAAAATAAAAATGGCGGCCGTTACCAAGGGGATATCAATGGGTACCCAATATTTAATGACTTAGTATACTTCAAAGGGGTGAGCCCCGTGCAGGCACCGGGGCGGGATCAACTGATCCTGAGAATAGTGCTGCAGTAGCCATGGCTTGTCGTAAAAGGCGACTAAACTGGCTTAACGATTGGGTTCATACTTTCCGGAACCCACTATACCGGATTTGGCCCTCGTGTACATTTTTGGCTTTCTTGTATGTGAGAGTTGAGTCGGGCTATGCCCCATATATAAAAGTAAGATTAGCGCTAATCCTATTACTTTTAGGGGATGGGATAAATGATGCTGGTGTGGCGAGGGCCTGGCACCAGATCAGGTTGTTCTAATTTCAGGACTGAATATATATTTTGATTGTAAATATTGAGTTCTGAAGTTGGGATTTACCCCCCTCGGACAGGTGGATATGGGACTCGACCCCGTTGACCCGTCTGCGTGTAGACTCCCTGAGGCTTGTACCTCTATGTCAGAAAAGCGGACGTTAAACCCTATTCACTCACTCACTCACTCAAAGGGGTGTACCAAATTTCACGCTTTTGTCGCAAAGTGCACAATTCTTCTCTATAACTGCCACACTACATTATGTAACTGCAAGGAGAACCTCGCAGAGTTACATTAATTTTCTACTACATGTATATATATATACACTATATTTATCTTATATTTGATGTTTTGCAATCATTTCTTTGAAATGTAATACTTCAACATCCTTTGTACAATATTACGTGTGCATACATTTTTCGTAATCAATAGTAACCAACAGTGGTTGATTACATGTCGCTAAACATATGAAACACGCCATGTAATTTTATAAGTAAGAAAATGTGCGATATCTCATGAAATTGTTTGCAAAATTTACGATGTTTTCCGTAAATGTCATGCATAATTCTTTCATATGCAAATCTCGTCATCTTTCGACGTCATTTGCAGTAAATATTACAGTTTCTGTAAATATGTTTCATGAAAAATCGCACAGTCTTGCTCTTAGGTACAACATCACATGGCATATCTCATATAGGGCCATATCATTAATTAACGCTTGCAACACCACACACCTGTATATTGGTATTGGCAAACAGTGTAGATCCAGATGAGCCTGTTCCTGACGAGCCGTCTCATCAGGATCTGCACTTTTTACAAGTCATTTTAACATGTTTGAGAACAAAAGCACCCCTTTTTCATAAATAGACTAGTCTGAAAATCATTTTGTGACACTTGGATTGGCTGAAAAACTAACATCAAAATCCATTTCAGTTACTTAGGGATGCACAGATTAAAATTCCCTACCGTAACCGTGTACAACACAATACATGTGGCCATATGTAGCTTTGTATTTACAGAAATATCGATAAAGACGGCGATTTGCCGAGTACTAGTAATGTCGGTTACTATACTCATGGCGTTGTCGATACCCCATTTCTCCAACATCATATCTATTGTGGGGGGTTCCACTATGGCCGTTCTGCAGTTCGTGGTACCAATGATGCTTTATATGAAGCTCTGCAGAATCAGGCCAACCGGAACGGAGGCTCACTGGGGCAGACTGTAAGTTTCCAGTCTCCAGGGGGCCTGTTTCACTAAACTTCGTACGACTAAAATGTTCGTAAGTGCAAATTTAAGATCGTCTGGAAATTTCAATTGATGGATTTACATTTATTGAGCATAGGCTGCATATGCAGCCTATGCTCAATAAATGTAAATCCAATAATTGTTTACAAGAAAACAATGTTAATGTGATATTTACAGACTGTCATAATTTTGCCCTTACGAACATTTTAGTCTTACGAAGTTTAGTGAAACGGCCCCCAGGTTGGTCACAACCTTTGGTTTCTGCCATGTACTTAGTAGCGACAATAATTCGCCTCCGATATGTTATCTACGGCTACAATTTGACCCATTAAAAAAATGTGAGAAACCGAAGTGCATACCCAAACCTGTTATGTCAAACATATATACAAACTGTAATTTTATACCTTCAAACAAATAATATTTGATGTAGAACTAGTAAATTGCCACAAATAATAGAACAGGGAAATAATTTTCCCATGGAAGCTATCTTTTCTCTAGTTGTTGTTCAACATTCAACATAGCGAAATGAAGCTATCAAATTTACAAGATATTACTTTAATAAGGCGCCAATGATTTTTTTCCGGGCCAGCGTGCTATTTTTTGTTTGACCATGTGTACGTCTATAGGGTTATAGTAAGTAAAAAAAGCTGTATAAACCTCTGTAATTTTTTCTCAATGTCTCCAACGACTGTTCCAAGACAGTACCCCATATACATAATGTTGCAAACGTGTTGGGAAAATAAACGTACTATTTTTTTATTTTCCTGCATAAGTAATACTCCAAAACATGTTAATTATACGGATAAGGAAACGTTAAACTTATTACACTTACCTATGTCGAAATAAATAAATTATATTCAAGATGGCCGCTGAAAATAGACAATACAATTTGATTTATAGATGAAAGTTGTGTACACACGCTTTATACGGATTGGATATGACGATTGAATTGATAGAAGACAATTTGATTTATCTTCCTCATATCGAAAATGGTGTGTATCAATATATATGAGAATCAAGATGGCCGCAAATCTTTGTGAAACCTACAGATACCTAACAAGTAACAGTTATATATGCTCGAAACACGTGTTTGGTCTAACGAGATTGAACAATGTCAGTTTAAACGTCACGATGTGATACAGTTAATTGTCCACCGACCGTTCCAATTAGTGCATATTTTGTTTCATCATTCAAAATGGCCGCCACATACTGGATGTATTTATCATCTTAACCATGTTCGTTATATAATGATTATGGGCATGTATCTTGAATGTTGGCGTCGTATTCAATATAATATGTCTACAATAAATAATATAATACTGATGTATAATCTAGTAGTTCAATCAATATCCAATCTGACTCTGTGTCCTGAATACGATGACACTTTCCATGTGTTCCGGTGCATCTGCGACCGATGTAACAGCGAACACCTCTTCGCGAGCAAGAGCATCTTTTTTTCTTGTACAACCAGTCTTGCAATTGCATGACAGAGACTGTGGCATTAAATCAGGCCAATCATTGGAGGTTGAATATACAGGGCCGAGTGATTTTCCAGCGTCGTCGTCACACCAGCCGAAGGTGTTGAAGGCTGGCAATGTCGGTTTTGCTAGGTGGGCACGTTTGTCAATCATAGTGTCAAGTGCAGACCGTTTTACATGCTGGCCGATTAAGGAACTTACAAGTGTGCTCGTAAACTTGCAATATTAGCAAAGGCATTGTCCTTCTTGCTGTATACCTTGATTAACAAGTGGGTGCCTCTTTGGTGATCTCTGACCCGATATCTTTGTCATGTTTGCCAAAGAGCTCCATCGCAGGTGTCTCAACAGTCAACATTGCATCAAACCATGCCCTCTTCCCAGTGAAATATAGGTAGCTGGTGATGTCTCTGCCACTGAGACTGAAGACAAAGGCATTCTGTCACACACAGAAGGCCCGAGCACTGATGCAATGTCATGGATTGGTAGATATGTGATAAAATCAGTGCGAACCCACCATTCCTTCAAGTTCCCCAGTATATCTGTTTTGTATAGTGAATACAAAGTACCACGACTTCTGTGTCATTGTTATCCACGATTACCCTCTCGGCACCATGTTCAGCGGCATAAACTGTGTGCAGAATAATTCGTGTATCGGTTTCCTCTTGTGTGGATTCAAGCTGAGGAACAGGGGACACCTGTTCATGTGCAACTTATAAGGTTTTCGTCTCCTCTTTGAATCCTCCAATGCGATACAGGTTTCTATCTGTCCGTGTTAGTGACCTTGCTGACCAATCATCACTCATGTAATTGACAAGTGCAGCTTTGTTTTCATCAAGTGCGAAGAAGTCACTGGCGTCAGGGGCGAGATAGTGCTTGCACACCTCGTATGCCTTGGCTTTATGGGTATCTCGCTTTTGTTTCTGACGCGTTGCTGATTTGAGACTGACTGATCGATACCTGTCACACCAAAAATGGATACTATTGGTCCGAGTTAGTGCGTCATTGAGCAGCTTCTCAATCGTGCCAAACGTTTCACCTTTCTTGAATGAACATTAGTTCATAGAATGCATGGCATCAACAATGACGGTTGTGTTCCGTTCTCCATCGGGAAGACCGGATACGGGGTCCACTTTCGTTTCTTTCAATATCACCTTTACTAGACTTAACTTTGTACCCTGTGTCCGCATGCCTGAAATAATGATGGTGGCACTTTGCTACATTCATAATGTCCAACAGTGTTTACAACATCAACTTCTATTCCGGATGCAATTCGCTGTGTCATTCTCAACATGGTCTCTATTTCATTGTTCTGACTTTTAATTTGGGTCTTGGTCGACTTCTTGGACTGTTTGTGCTGAGTGTAGAATGTGTTTAGCTTCACTATCTTTTTGTCATTTCCACCGATTACATTGTTTACGGCACAACGGCCAATCTCTCTGAGATTGGGCATGTCTGTTTGCACAACTGAGCATGTTGTCTGAGCATTTTCTCCTGTGACGATGTTAAAGAGATGGTCGCTATCTGACATAAATGGATTACATATACAGCCTCGATCATAGTTACAACTTGTTCTGTACTGCGATGCGAATAATCTGGGTATCACCGGATTCATGATGGATACCATCTGCTGTATGCGTGTCAGCGTCAATCATCTGCTTCAACTGGGATGACACAGCAACTGTGTGATGTTTCGTATATGCCCATTTATTTCGGGCATATTGATTTGTTGTGATTCCAATTAGATCACCCCGCTCCTTTGCATCTGTGTTATATGTTTGTTCTAGAAGCATGTCGGGCGAGACAGCATTGTGACACCCATAAGCTCGCCTGCCAACAAATGCCACAGCCATCAACACATCATGTACCTCTGGAGCAACATAAGGCAGGTCCTTCATTTCGTTAATATACAGAGGCAAAGACTGCAGAGCGTATTTGTCGTGACCAGCAGCGGCCATGTATGGTAGCATGTCTGCCGTTAGCTTCAGGCTTCCCAACCAATTCCTTCGCGCTGGCAGTACAGACATGCATGAAGAATATCTGTCATTTCCAGGAAGGTCAATACAGCTGTGTGGTGAGTTTGCACTGACTGATTGAACTGAGCAAGAGACCTGCGTAGATCGGTCAGCTCCTGGTCAATGTCACGGATCAGTTGAATTTGTTCATCAGCTGCGATGTATGACCCTAGTCACACGAGTGTTGCAAACGTTTTGGTGGTGCTCATGTACCCAGCATTCAAATGCTCGCCAGTGCAAGTGAGTGAATTATTCACTAAGTATTCGAATAGCATGACATGTTTGGTAGTAATCCCATTTCTCGCCCATTATCGTATTGGCTCTTCCTTCAGAGCAGAGACAGGCTGTTGCAACTGTCACGCAAATCTTGCATATGGCCTTGATGAAATTGTGTGTCTGAAGAAACTCCAGTAATGATGGTCTATTCATGATATAGAGCATGTGAAGTGTTAACAAGACGGACCATTTCCTCCTTGTGCATACTATCCAGCGGGGAAACTGCTCAACATAGACACGATTGACGTGTACAACTATAACTATTTAAATCAAATACGCACCTTTTGTTTAACTCTTCAGACATTTAGACACAGTTCACTTTATTGCGGAACTATGCAAGCCAGTTTGAATGATATGGGATGGGGCGCGGATGTGTGGGGTGTCTGTGTGTGGAAAAGACATTTAATGAGGTGCATATAGTTTAAAGAGAACATATGCGTTAATTATTAGGGACGTAATGTACTAGACGACATATGCACGTGTTACTACGTGTGATAGACCATTGCTGTCATATAAGCATTACATGAGTTGCATGTGTGATTATATCTGTGAGGACCCCGGAGTATCCTACAAAATCGAATTTCATATGAATAGTTTATATTTCATGTAATATGAATCGAGTGAGTGCGGCTAAGCCACAGTGTATCGATGTTTATGACATTTCAAATAATTCCTGCGGCACTAATGGTATTTCACTCGAAATGTGGGCGGCCATTTTGGATTTCCGTTCCTGAGCATTGAGCAAACATTTGGAAGGTCTATACAGTTGAAATGTATTACCAGGGTCCCAAAGAAGGTATTAACAGTGTCAAAACCAAAAATAGCACGCAGGCCCGGAAAAACTTATATTTTGGGGCTGGGCGCTTGAGGTATATATATGTAAATGTCAGATAAACACATTGGCACGGTAAAATATAAAATTTACATTAAAGAGAAAGAGGTTAAATTGCTACCCTCGCGAAAATTAAGGAGCCAAGGCAACCTACACTCCCGCCTGCGATTCTCTTACCAAGAATTGCAATCCAGCGGTCCTTGAATTTCAATTCGTCCCCTCTGAAATTGCAGTCTAATTGCGGTCCAATCGCGGTACCGTTTTTGCGGTCATTCTTTCGCGATACCGTTTGTGCGGTCATTCTTTCGCGGTCCAGTTTGTGCGGTCATTCTTTCGCGATACCGTTTGTGCGGTCATTATTTCGCTATTTGCGGTAAAAAACGTAGCGTTACGCGTATATATACACCTAATTCTACTATTTATGTATATTTTACTGGATTTTAAATGGTTAAATACAGATAGGAAAATATATCTTTTCGTCAGAAAAAATCAACTATTTCGATTTTATTGTCGCATTGGTCAAGCAGAACGGTCCGCTGGTTTGACCGCAGAGCGCAGCGTAAAGCGGTCATTATTTCGCAGTTTAAAGAAAAAAATGAGCTTAAACTGCAATTAAAAGCGGAGCGCAGCGCTAATTGCGCTATAAGTATTGCAATTCCGCAACCAACTCTTTGGACCGCAGTCACTTGATTGCAGTCCGATTGCGGTCCAATTGCAATTAATGGGAACGCGAATTGCAATCCTGCGCTCCAGGAATTGCAATTCGCCTGGTAAGAGAACCGCAGGCCACTCTGTATGTGATATTACTTTTGATGGATTTCTTGATCATTTATCTCAAATGTTAATGTATGTTCATCATTGCAAAGCACGCCAATACATTTCAGAATGGTCATATGCCTGATTTACAGTGGAACCTCTCTAAACCGGACACCCTGGGGACCTCCCAGGGTATCCGGTTTAGAGAGGTTCCACTGTATCATGATACTTATGTACATGCTGGTTTTCGTCGATGACTGATCGTTAGTTTCCCATTATATTATTAGTGGTATGTGCTTAGGTACATATTGTTTTTTTTGTCGACGGATTATCACTAGTTTCCTAATATATTTGTTTCTTCTGGTACCCCCTCCTAATCAGTTACCCAAAAGTTGGTCATGCTCTACAATCATGCAACCTTAAATGTGTACACGCATGTTGTGGTACCTATTTTCCATAAATATGACCTGTTCTGTTTATCGATAGTTGAAATATACGTTTACTTATAGTTAAGCTGTAGTGAGGTCACGGTTCGTCTGCATGTATAGTGAGATAGTCCACGAGTTTTACCGAGTGGACTATCGATCGTAAATGTACATGCGGACGAACGTAATCTAACTGTGTTATCACATCCTCATGTACATACATTGTCAATGTGATGTGTAAAACAAACAAAGCTCAACAATGTATCAAAGATGTGACAGGAAAGATAAAAGTAATATCCGTGTTCAGTTAAATAGAATTATAAGAAAGCGTGAACACTACATTATTTAAGGTATTGTGTCAAACATAGATACACTTGACTTCAATGATAATTGCTTCACAAGAGTAATGTGATATAAGAATATAACATATGTGAATTTTTTTTTTATCTTGTTACTGTATACTATATGGAGCATTGAGTTGCCATCTCCGCCATCTTTGTATGTACAAGGCAACGTACAGTTTCACCACTTCATCCGTTTGACACATACAGCAAATAATATGACAGCAAACGAACTAAACGTTTGATGCAATACATACTAGACAGATATGACAACGGCAAGTAATACATATTATGTCAGCAAACTATACAAAAGACGAGATATCTGAGAATTTCTCCCATCAATCGTAAAATAAATTTGATGTGTGAACTTTTCAATCTGATGCACTAATGTTAGTGTAAACGTTACCCATAGGTATCGCCATATTTACTCGCATAGTAGGTGAGTAGACAACAGCGACAATATACTCAGGTAACTGCTTACATGTCACAGGCTTTGATAGCTAATAACAGAGTACAGTATTGGGTATATATGGTATGTGTTGTGTGGTTTGCCAGGTAAAAGTAATACACTGTGCGATTTTCTGTGTATGAGGTTACTTATAATGGTGGTTCATGTTGTTAAAACACAGATACAAACCTGTCCAGAAAAATGACATATCTTACTGTTTAGTGTAATATAATTGATAGGAATCCGTTCTCCTGGCGTTTGTACATGTCATTAGCTACATTATATCATATGTTCTACTTCACATTTTGAGTTCTTTGTCAAACGGCATAACAGGTGTAACTGGCTGATGGCTATAACGCACAAAGATGACCGACTTGGCTTATGGGTTTCAGGCCAGTGTAGATCCAGATCAGCCTTTTCATCCGCACAGTCTGATCAGGATATGCACTGTTCGCTATTCCATTAATGGAACACCCGTCATGCGAACTGTATTGTTGCCATGTAGTCGGTGAGCCAGGAGGGGTCACCATTACCACTGAGTGTGCGGGGGGGGGGGGGGGCAAATTGCCACTATATTTTATTGAAATGTATATATCCCAGCATATCATTTCCGCATTATACCAATTTATAAGACACTAGACACTTGAAATGTTTCATCTGTGTGACTAGTGTATGTTAATTTGTGTAGCTACGCGTAACAAATATACAGGGACATTGTCGCATAACATAGTGTTGTATGCTATGAAACAGATACGGTTCGATTTGAAATGTATGCATATTTATGTTAAATACTGATTTGAGAATGTTTTGGATTTGCATAAGTATGTATGCTCGGTGAGCACGTAGTAACTATTTTCTGCTAGAATATAATACGAACTGTTCTGAATAAATGAAACTGTCCATGGCATGCACGATGCACACTTAGGCGTATACCAGCCACGTATAAAGATCAAACACTGCGGATTTGTCTATATACGAATTCAGAATCGCGAAATGTGTTCGATTTGGAATAATAAATGTACCCGATAAGAAAAAGTAGGACAAACTTACACGACGTCCGATTTCTCAGGGCCTGTAACATAATTCGTTAATATTGCCAACGTTTTATTGACGTACTTGTCACGTAGCTTCAGTTTTCTATAAACAATTTAAAGTGTTTATCAATGTCATATACATGCACTTGAAAGTAATATATCACTGTAATCCTAATACAGTGTTGTATATAGAATAATGAATCGTGAACATGTCATGTTTATGCCACATTATCTTTTTCCCATGCTCTGGCTCAAATGTAAGTTGTATCTATAAACATATAGGAATGTGTGAAATTATGTTATTCACGGAGTTTCGCATGAGTCACAACTTGCTGACACGTTCAGTACGGTTGACACTATAATAAATAAACACTCACTTATAGTGTTAACGTAATATCTAAGTGAATACAACTTCTTTCGTTGTGAGTCGTACATTGCTAGGTCTTAGAATGTGCATTGAGACCCGTTGAAGCTGACAGCTTCATGCTCGCCTTTAGGTATACTATTTATATTTTACACAATCAGGAACACATATTGACATTACAGCGAGGAATATATTGATCATTAAGCGTAGCTGTCGTTCTGAAACTAGTAGCATGACCGAGATTCATTAAACTACTAGCACAGCTCTATGACGTGTACACCTTTGTCCTTGAAATTTTAATAATAAATGATACATTTGGATGCGAACATATCATAACTCATACTGATATTCATGATATTAATAGCATCGCAGATTAATCAAACACACATGCATAACAACTTCACTAAGAACATAGTAAACAGTAAACATGTACATATAAATGGTTTCGGAAATGCATGGCTTTATTCAAAATTGAATCGTATTACATAGTGATTAATTGACCAGCGCGTAGGGTGTCAAATACACACACGTGTTCGGCTTTGACACACAAACAATTAGATATCTATTCTTCCATACGATAACACACCATTTATTTCAGAAGAGACCAATGTAACACACACACTCAAAAGTGTAGCCAAACACCGATACATGGTGGAATACTAATTTCGTCAGCAATCTTGATTTTATATAAGTATCATCAATAAATATTCAAATTAAAGCTGGTTTTGATAACGCTATCAAACTAATAGATTTTGCCTAGTTCATCAATTTGTGATTTACTTCAAATATAATGTCTTATGACAACTTAGGACACGCATGGAGTAAAGTGTATACATATTGACATTTTGGCTGCCATCTTAGATTTATATATCACAATATGTGTCACTACCCGTCCAGATAATGGAACAAGGTAATGAAGTGTATATACATGTACACTACCATTTACTGCAACGTAACTATAGTTTTATTGTGTTAGCGGTGGGTTGGCTTGGTGGGCGTACTTGTTATAATTTTGGCGGCCATCTTAAATTTTGGTAGCAGTTTTTGACGAAACTGCAAGTTCCGATGTTCTATAAATTGCAACCATTGATTAGTATGTTTTCATACCGCTTTACAATGTGCAAATGCAAATTTGCTTTGATGCTACATTATTTTTTATAACTCACATACATGGTCTGATTGGTCAACTATGATATTTGGCGGCCACATTTGATTTTTACATACATTCCCAATTGCTACGTATTTATAAACATGCCATAATCTTAGAACATATAGTAGGGTCATTTCTGAGGATTCCGTGACCATATTGTTCCTACCGTTTGTATTGTCGATTTGTCAACTTGAACCATTTTATGTAAAAAATAGCTCCTATGCATTTTTCAAAAATAATGGGAACAGTTTTTAGAGCACAAACTTCAAAATGGCCTCTAACGCCATTTTGAAATATATAAAATGCATTATCTCTGTAACGAGATAAGCAAGAAACACAACTGAGGTGTCGTTTCCCAATAATAATAACAACCCAAAACTGCTGGTATTATCATTTTATAGGTTGACCTTTAAATCCAAGATGGCTGCCGTCCAACCTCTTAAATTCATAATGCATCCATATTGTTAGTGGGAGCTAAGGTAAAAGTAAAAATAATGTATATATATTCACAAATCGTTGCATGCCAGACCTGTGGGAGGGGATGTGTGTTGGTTTGGATGTCACTAGGCCCTCTAAATCAGCAATAGCCGCCACGCAACATCTTAGACATATAAAACACAATATGTATTTGTGTGGAGAAAAGTAAGCTAAATATACAATTGGGGCGATAGTTTTGCTACTATTACCATATCTCACCTACTGGAATGAACGATTGTTAGATTGGATATTATTTGGGTTTGAACCAAAGATGGCCACCATCCTCCATCTTGAAAAGATAAAACACAGCATATCCAAAATGGCATATAGGCTAAACGTACCAAACTATGAGTGTTGTACACAGTTTAGCAGTCCACATCCGCTGTAAAAGCAATTTGATAATTTGGATGTTATCACTGCCTTGAAATTCAAGATGGCCGCTGAAATTCAAGATGGCCGAAGATGGGAGAAACCACATACATTAATTCTTATTGTTTACTTTTAGGGTCAAATATATGATGATGGTGGCATTTCATGGATAAGAAATTCTAAAATGACCATTAACCCTTTGAACCCGAAATCCCGCTATAGCGGTTTATGCAAAAAGTGCAGATCCATGTGAGCCGGCTCGTAGCGAGCCGTCTCATCAGGATCGGCACTTTTTGCAAGTAATTTTCATATTTTTTAGAAGAAACAACACCCCCATTTTCATAAATTATCATATCACAGTCCATTCCAATTCCTTAGGGTTGAAAGGGTTAAGTGATATCTGTAACATCATACAGTGCTCTACTGTTAGGACTAGTTGAAGCCAGTAAATATTTTTATCCAATCATTATTGTTCATGTATTTCTTGACTCCAAAATGGTGGCATTATTCCATATTTAAAGGCATAGTTATTAATACTAGTTTTACGATATTAGCTGAGTTATAAAGTTAATTAAAGAAGGTGTGTTACATGTTGTTCTTATTTCTATATATAAGTATCAGTTAACTCATCACCGACTGGCCGTGATGCTAGGTTTTGTTTGCTAGATATTGCTCGTATGTCGTCTATTATAGTTCTGTAATTCTAAAATATGAATCTACAAGGGACATGAGTTGTAGCCGCCTCTAGTGATATATTGAGTATAATTAAATATATACATTCTTAATGAATCCGTCCTACATGGCAACTTGCCTCTACAAGCCCGACGTCACATATATAGCATGTTAGTGTGATTTAAATTGTAGAACTACCATGAGTGAAGAGTCGGTGGTGAGCTAACTACTAATAAATGAATGAATCAGTTACATAATATGTTACGCCCGTTCTACAACCCGGCCTGTCCGTGTTCACCATGTACACATATACATTATTTTCTGTGCCGCACATATGTATATGTCTCGTAAACTGGTTTTGACATTGCTACAACACCGACAATGTGACCACAACTCTAATTGACACATAGCGGATAGACACCCAACTTTAATTATACATAGGAAATCTGATTGCAGTATATGGTTGACAAGACCATAACACCACAGGTAATGTATGTTGGCATATTTTTATCATCCATTCCGAGAGCCTCAATAAAGCCTCAACTACGCATACACTGTCAGACATAGGATGTCAGTGATACTACTAATGATGAGAACTGCGATTCTGACAGCTGCTGTAGCACGTTAGCTAATGGCACATATCCAATGTTTTATCGCTATCTACATGTGGTGGTTGATTGGGAGCAGACGATGGGTACTTTAACAATTATGATTAATTCTTACCGCAATCCCGACCGGAGACCTGGTTTGGCTCTCTTGTACGTCTTTGACATTATTGTATGTGATAGTTGAATCTCGTTTAACCCTTAAATGAGTAATACGAGTATTCCTAATAATATTACCTTTAGGGAAGGGGCCAAGTGACTCTGGAATGGTGAGGTCCTGGCACCTGGCTGAATATATATTTTTTATGTAAATATTTTGGGATTTACCCACCCCCATCACAACATGCCTACAATTACCTTAGCTGTTAACATGCCGTCAAACACCATTAAATAATATCACTATCTGCAACCATAGAAATGTTTGTACGTGTTCAGGTCACTGTTTATTATTATCTACAATGTATATAAAGGTGCGTATCTGTTGCAATGTAGTCACTGAGTTGCATTCCTTAGATAACTCACCTTCATAAAAAGGAGGATAGCACACACATTATCCCACACACATGTCTCAGACTGTGACTCTCATATTAAGTATTGATAATAGACATATATTTGATTGGAAATAATTGGTTAGCAGCCACACATTCAAGTTATCATGTTTAAATGTATTGAGTATTATGCATTTCAAGATAGGAATATATCGGACAGTTTTGACTTCTGTGCCATGATAACAGGGATGTTAACAAATAGTCATTTGAGTAGTCATTAATTAAACAAAGCCAGTCCATTTCCGCTTGTACAATATCGCATTGCTGTACCAGTTATAACAACGTTCCACTTTGACATTAATTCTTATCGGACTCAAAATATATTACCAACCTTTAATCACTGTTTGTTTATTTTCAATATGGTAAATACTACGTAGTAACCATTTTTTTTATTTCATAGTAAGATTGATATGTACAGGTATGCATTATATATCTTTTTCCAAGACAAAAAAAGAAGGTTGCCATTTTTTGAATTCGGAAGTCATGATAATCTCTGCATACAAATCCATTAAAGCCAATAGAGAATACTAAAAATAGTGAGAAATCACACTTTTTGTACTTTAGCTTATATATATATGCCATCTCAAAACTATTGTATTTTTAGCTTTCAATATGATATATGGTAGCCATCTTGGATTTCCTGACCCTGATAGCATCCAACCTAACAAACAACATTTCCAGTAGGTGTGCTGTGCTAAAATTAGCTAAAATGGCTCACCAGTTGTCCATTTAGCTTAATATTTTCACAGATAAATATTGTGTTTTTATTGTCCGAGATGGCAAAAGGCGGCACCTTGGATTTAAATGGTTTAGGAACTTTCAAACCAACTCACAACCCCTCCAGTAGGTGGGAAATGCTAACATTAGTGACTATATACATATTGTGTTTACTTACAGCTTAGCTCCAACTAACACTATGGAGTATAATGTATTTTAAGGTAATGCGCGGCAGCCATCTTGGATTTTGATGTCTAAACTAAAAATTAACCATACCAGCAGTTTTGGCATGTTATTATTATTGGGAAACGACACCTCAGTTGTGTTTCTTGCCTATCTCGTTACAGAGATAATGCATTTTATATATTTCAAAATGTCGTTAGCGGCCATTTTGAATTTTGTGCTCTAAACTAATTTCCCATCATTTTTGAAAAAATGCATAGGAGCTATTATTTACCTAAAATGGTTCAAATTGACAATCAACACTAAAAAAAAAGGCAGGAACAAGATGGTCACGGAATCCTTAGAAATGATCCTATTAATAGTTCAACCATAAACGGACATCTGTTTTGCCAACAATTGATGTTGTTCGTACAAATTTAGTGTGGTGAGGGAATGTACGTGGGTTTTGGTCGCCATCTTGGATTTTGGCTGCCATTTTGGATGAAAATGATCAATTACGATTTCATTTAAACTAAAATTACCGGCTGTCCTGTGTTCAAAGTTTTTTCGCTGTGAGTTTGCATTCATTTGTTGTTACTTGAATGATCTCAAATCTGCTCATTTTTTAGCAGAACATATAGAGGATAGTAGGTTAGTGCCGTGAATGGGAAAACATATCTGGCAAGGCTCAATAAACGGGATGGGCGAGGCTCTGCCGAGCACATCCCGTTTCCGTGCCGCACCAGATATTTTTTTCCCATTCACGGCACTAACCTACTATTCTATTTATCCCGTCAACACCTACAATTGGCTGTAAAATACAAAAATATTATTGACTGGATATCAAAAATGTTTCACGGCACCGTGTTTCACGGCAAATACGCACTGTGTTTTCCATGTTACCATGTTTTCATTGGTCTGGCACACCCACTAATGCTAGACGAGTGTGGTATTGGACACTATACACTGGTGATACATCCCTGAAGCCCCATTTCTTCTGTCACAGCCACAAATTAGACACACCATGCGAGTTTGTACCTTCGGACATCTGCGTAATTTAATGAAACACGTTTCCATAATTTACGATAATTTCCGTAAAGGCGTCAAACGTTGACAAAATGTTCAGAGTACATTGCATGTACACTGAAGATTTTTTCAACTTGTGACTTTATTTACGAAAAATAATGTAAATTTTGTAAACGTGTTTAATGAAATTACGCAGGTTTGAAGGTTTGAAATCGCATGGCGTGTCTCAAATAGGTTACCACACATTGCAGGTCGATACCATGTCATCTATGCTGCTTTAACTACGAAATAGCGATTGTGGGATGTATCCTGGCGACGTTGGCCACCATCGGGTCTATCCTCACGATGAAGAACGATTATGGTTCACCGTGCTATTTGAATTTTAATCAGAGTGCACCTTTATGACAATAATAGACATTATTGTTTACCCTATTTATTCTAGCAATGAAAGAATGACATTTCGTGTCAATAAATGGCATATTGCATCGCTGTCGCCAATATGTATTACATTAATCATTAAATGCTCAGCGATATATTTAGAACTGAGTTCATGCCTTGTTGTCATCAGTCACGAGACGCAAGGCATATTACCGCCCACACAAATACAAACTCAGACTGTCTCAGATGAACCGTTTTAAAATGTATCAGGTTGACACCCTTGTACATATAAAGACACACTGGACACGTCTACTTATCATAGCTATATATCATAGTCATAGAACATATCGGTGACATGGGTTGAGTACCATTATCTTGTAAACTTATGTTTTTGCAGAATGTCTTCTAAATGCCGTAATTTCTGATCAATAACCATTATGCATCTCACAAGACGGCCATGCCTACAACACCGTACCGGTATTATGTCTACACAATCGTGTTCATTGTCTGCATATACCATTAGTGTTGTGTATATGTTTGCTTTTCTCTGGATTCCTAATGGAGACAAGCCATGTAAATTAATACATGTAGCTAACAAGATGTGCGATTTTTCCTGAAAAATATTTACAAGCAATAAACACCTCGAACGGTCGACTGTTTCTTTATGCGTGTTAAACCTCTCTATATATACAGCCCACTGGTGTTATAAATCCAACTTATGGCCCTAAAAATATATCGTACAAATTAAATTTCACATATTTATAAAATACCTACCTATGAACTATATAAATGTAGCTGTACGATGTAAATAAAGGTCATATTATATGCTATCATCGATGATATAAACTTCCGGTGAAATATCAGTCTGAGTACTTCCGGTATCTATATTAATGTGCGCAACTACAACAGATATTTCTTACCGTGTGCTGTCTGAAAACAGAATGATTTCCCTGGTGGAGTTTTTATACTAAATAGAAAACCCATACCTTTGTGCACTAAATGTGAACAATGTCTTTATCAAGCCATGTGAAATATCCAGAGTGAGAAGATCATATTTCACAAGTAGAGTGTTGTTTGTTCATTTTGTGGTGTAAGATGATAATATGTCACGAGTAGAGTGTTGTTTGTGCATAGTGTGGTGTGAAATTATCATATTTCACAAGTAGAGTGCTGTTTGTCCATTGTGTTGCGTGAGATGATCATATTTCACTAGTAGATTGCTGTTTGTTCATTGTGTGGTGTCAGATGATTATGTCACGAGTAGAGTGCTGTGTGTTAATTGTGTGGTGTGAGATGATCATATTTCACGAGTAGAGTGTTGTTTTTTCATTGTTTGGTGTGAGATGATCATATGCCACGAGTAGAGTGCTGTTTGTCCATTGTGTGGCGTGAGATTATCTTATTGCACGAGTATATTGCTGTTTGTTCATTGTGTGGAGTGAGATGATCATATTACACGAGTAGAGTGCTGTTTGTTCAATGCGTGGTATCAGATGATCATAGTTCACGAGTAGATTGTTGTTTTTCATTGTATGGTGTGAGATGATCATATTTCACTAATAGAATGCTGTTTGTTCATTGTGTGGTGTGGGATGATCATGTTTCACGAGTAGAGTGCTGTTTGTTCATTGTGTACTGTGAAATGATCATAATTTGCGAGTATAGTGCTGTTTGTCCAGTGTGTTGTGTGAGATGATCATATTTCCCGAGTATAGTGCTGTTTGTTCATTGTATGGTGTCAGATGATCATATTTCACGAATATAGTGTTGTTCGTCCATTATGCGGTGTGAGATGATTATATGTCACGAGCAGAGTGCTGTTTGTTCATTGTGTGGTGTGAGTTGATCATATGCGACGAGTAGAGTGTTGTTTTTCCATTGTGTGGCGTGAGATGATCATATTTCACGAGTATGTTGCTGCTTGTTCATTGCGTGGTGTCAGATGCTCATAGTTCACGAGTCGATTGTTGTTTTTTCATTGCTTGGTGTGAGATGATCATATGTCACGAGTAGAGTGCTGTTTGTTCATTGCGTGGCGTGAGATTATCTTATTTCACGAGTATATTGCTGTTTGTTCATTGTGTGGAGTGAGATGATCATATTACACGAGTAGAATGCTGTTTGTTCATTGCGTGGTATCAGATGATCATAGTTCACGAGTAGATTGTTGTTTTTTCATTGTATGGCGTGAGATGATCATATTTCACTAGTATAATGCTGGTTGTTCATTGTGTGATGTGAGGTGATCATGTTTCACGAGTAGAGTGCTGTTCGTCCATTGTGTGGTGTGAGATGATCATGTTTCACGAGTAGAGTGCAGTTTGTCCATTGTGTGGTGTGACATGATCTTAATCCACGAGTAGAGTGTTGTTTGTTCATTGTGTGGTGTGAGATGAAGATGTCACGAGTAGAGTGCTGTGTTTTCATTGTGTGGTGTCAGCTAATAATATGTCACAAGTAGAGTGCAGTTTGTTCATTGTTTACTGTGAGAATATCATAGTTTGGGAGTAGAGTGCTGTTTGTCCATTGTGTTGTGTGAGATGATCATATTTCCCGAGTATAGTGATGTTTGTTAATTGTATGGTGTCAGATGATCATATTTCACGAATATAGTGTTGTTCATCCATTATGCGGTGTGAGATGATCATATGTCACGAGCAGAGTGCTGTTTGTTCATTGTGTGGTGTGAGTTGATCATATGTGACGAGTAGAGTGTTGTTTGTTCATTGTGTGTGTGGTGTGACATGATCATACGTCACGAGTAGAGTGCTGTTTGTCCATTGTGTGGCGTGACATGATCATATTACACGAGCAGAGTGCTGTTTGTTCATTGCGTGGTATCAGATGATCATAGTTCACGAGTAGATTGTTGTTTTTTTAATTGATAATATTTCACTAGTAGATTGCTGTTTGTTCATTGTGTGGTGTGAGATGATCATGTTTCACGAGTAGAGAGTGTTCGTCCATTGTGTGGTGTGAGATGATCATGTTTCAAGAGTAGAATGCAGTTTGTCCATTGTGTAGTGTGAGATAATCATAATCCACGAGTAGAGAGTTGTTTGTTAATTGTGAGATGATGATGTCACGAGTAGAGTGCTGTGTTTTCATTGTGTGGTGTGAGCTGATAATATGTCACAAGTAGAGTGCAGTGTGTTCATTGTGTACTGTGAGAAGATCATAGTTTACGAGTAGAGTGCTGTTTGTCCATTGTGTTGTATGAGGTGATCATATGTCACGAGTACAATGCTGTTTGTTCATTGTATTGTGTCAGATGATCATATTTCACGAGTAGAGTGCTGTTTGTTCATTGTGTGGTGTGAGATGATAATATGATGAGTAGAGTGTTGTTTGTTCATAGTGTGGTGTGAGATGATCATATTTCATGAGTAGAGTTCTGTTTGTTCATAGTGTGCTGTGAGATGATCATATTTCACGGGTATAGTGATGTTTGTTCATTGTGTGGCGTGATATGATCATATGTCACAAGTAGAGTGTTGTTTGTTCATTGTGTGGTGTCAGATGATCATATTTCACGAGCAGAGTGATGTTAGTTCATTGTGTGGCGTGAGATGATCCTATGTCTCAAGTATAGTGTTGTTTGTTCATTGCATGGTGTCAGATAATCGTATTTCATGAGTAGAGTGTTGTTTGTTCATTGTGTGGCGTGAGATTATCATTTGTCACGAGTATAGTGTTGTTTGTTGATTGTGTGGTGTCAGATTATCGTATTTCACGAGAGGAGCGCTGTTTGTTCATTGAGTGGCGTAAGATTATCATATGTCACGAGTAGAGTGTTGTTTGTTCATTGTGTGGTGTCAGATGACCATAGTTCACGATAAGAGTGTTGTTTGTTCACAGTGTGGTGTGAGATAATCATATTTAACAAGTAGAGTGATGTTTGTTCATATTGTGGTGTGAGATTATCATATGTCACGAGTAGAGTGTTGTTTGTACATTGTTTGGTATAAGATGATCATATTTCAAGAGTAGAGTGGTGTTTGTTCTGCGTGAGATGATCATATTTCACAAGGAAAGTGTTGTTTGTTTCTGGTGTGGTGTGAGAAGATCATATTTCACGAATAGAGTGTTGTTTGTTCATTGTGTGGTGTGAGAAGATCATATTTCACGAGTAGAGTGTTGTTTGTTTACACTGTGGTGTGAGATAATCATATTTCACAAGTAGAGTGATGTTTGTTCATATTGTGGTGTGAGATTATCATATGTCACGAGTAGAGTGCTGTTTGTACATTGTTTGGTATGAGATGATCATATTTCACGAGTAGAGTGGTGTTTGTTCATTGTGTTGCGTGTGATGATCATATTTCACGACTAGAGTGTTGTTTGTTCATTGTGTGGTGTGACAAGATCATATTTCACGAGTAGAGTGTTGTTTGTTCATTGTGTGGTGTAAGAAGATTATATTTCACGGGTAGAGTGCGGTTTGTCTATTTTGTGGTGTGAGATCGTCATATGTCACGAGTATAGTGTTGTTTGTTCATTGTGTGGTGTCAGATGATCGTATTTCACGAGAGGAGAGCTGTTTGTTCATTGAGTGGCGTGAGATTATCATATGTCACGAGTGTTGTTTGTTCATTGTGTGGTGTGAGAAGATCATATTTCACGAGTAGAGTGTTGTTTGTTCATTGTGTGGTGTGAGATGATCATAGTTCACGAGTCGAGTGTTGTTTGTTCATAGTGTGGTGTGAGATAATCATATTTCACAAGTAGAGTGATGTTTGTTCATAGTGTGGTGTGAGATTATCATATGTCACGAGTAGAGTGCTGTTTGTACATTGTTTGGTATCAGATGATCATATTTCATGAGTAGAGTGGTGTTTGTTCATTGTGTTGTGTGAGATGATCATATTTCACGAGGTAGAGTGTTGTTTGTTCATTGTGTGGTGTGAGAAGATCATATTTCACGGGTCACGTTATCTTTCGCAAATGGATGCCGAAATTGACTCCGCGGCCGAACTGGACAGTAACTACTTCTGGAATATGTAGAACAGGCGCCGTAAGAGAAGCTATAATGCCCCCGGCTAAGAAATTAACTTTGATGGTAAAACTTGCAAAGATTCAGAAGTGATAACAACCGGATGGGGAACCTACTTTCAAAGACTATATTCACCTGACAATGATATACATTATGACATTGACCATATTACTTATGTGCGTGAACATATTAACTCAATGAAACGAACGCTTACAACGGAGGTCCCAGTTTCGCCGTGTACCAAATACTTTACCAATATGAATGTGAAAGCGACACTAAAACACTGCAAAAAAGGGAAAGCAAGTGGAGACGATGGAATCGACTACGAACATTTACTGTACGGAGGAGACAGTCTTCATACAAGTCTAGCAAAGTTCTACTCCTGTATGCTTATCACTTCATCAGTCCCTACCAAAATGAAACGCGGTATAATAGTGACATTGCATAGAGGTGGAAATAAGCGCAAAGACGACCCGAACAACTACCGTGCGATCACGCTAAGCTCCAGTATCATGAAAGTGTATGAACGTTTACTTGTAGAAAGAATAATATCCAGCAGAGATTCACAAAAATTGTCAAAATTACAAGGTGGTTTCCAAAAAGGAATGGGATGTGTAATGACCTCATTTTTAATGCGCGAAAGCATAGTATTTGCAAAGGAAAATTACAGTAAATTGTATGTGTGTTTCCTTGACGTTCAGAAAGCCTTTGATACTGTGTGGCATGATGTATTGTTTTATAAACTTGACATAATGAACATAGACCGCAGTATAATCCAATCTATCATGCACATGTATCAGGGTGCTGAGTATCGTGTTGCCTATAATGGACATACATCTAAGTTATTTCCTGTGCTGCAAGGAACGAAGCAGGGAGGGGTTAGCTCCCCATTCTTGTATTTAGCGTATATCGACGAGCTAATGCATAGTTTAGAGTCAATAACTGACGGATTAGTTATTTACGATCATAATTGTAGCTGTCCAACCGTAGCAGATGATATGACTTTAATATCTTTCTCCAAACGTGGACTTGATGCAATGATGGACATTTGTTTCAATTATTCGAGTAAGTGGCATTATAAGTATAATGTATCAAAAAGTGCTGTCATAGTATTTAATGAATCGAAAAATGACTTCTTTACCCGTTATAGAACACGGAACCTCGGTCCGAAAACAGTTGAAGAACGTACTGAATATACTCACCTAGGCATTGTGTGTCAAAAGGAAATTGGAAATTACACAAACGCAATGAATGCCACGACAAAAATGAGATCCATATTCTTTAGCATAATAAACACTGGTGTACATCAACACGGCTTGAACCCACTAACGTCAAAGATAATATATGAACGTATTGTTATCCCAAGAGCACTTTATGGCTGCGAACTCTGGAATGATTTAAACATAAACGAGTTATTAAATTTAGAACGATCACATCGATTCTGTATTAAATTCATACAGGGATTACCCAGAAGTACAAAAACAGACATTGCAAATAGTCTTATAGGCACACACTCGATAGAATCAACAATCGATCGAAACAAACTGAGATTTCTTGGTCAGTTGTGTACTGGAAAAATTCATGGTAACTGGCATATTTCCTTCAAAATTAGCGTGGAAACAACTAGTAACACGACACGTTGAAATACATGAACTACGTGGCTGGTGTGAACGGCTGTTATCGTCAACCATACTATGTGGCTTTATGAATATTCACGACTCTGTGTCACCATTTAATCTGTGGAAATTCAGCTTAACTGATCATACAATACATGATCAATGCCGCTCAGCCGTGTATCTCTTATGTAGATATTTCTCTGACACGCGATACCAGCATTGCCATAGATGTGGATTCAGCTCCGAACGCATAGTACTGCATTACATTTATGAATGTAATTATTATGAACATGAGAGGCATACATTCTGGAAGGAAATAACATTGAAATGCTGTGAGAGCGTCTACAACAAATTCATCGCACTTACAATACAGCAGCAAATGTATGTACTGTTCGGTAGTGTCACAAATCACATGCAGGTCACAGATAGTGAACACAAGACTCTGCTATATATATGTCTCAGATACCTGCACAAAGTCAGAGTATCGATCAGTAGAGATACGTAGATGCATAAGCAAAATGGTACGGTACACATGCTATGAGGTTGCCCTATATATTCATTTCGCATGTATGGCGTCCCATGTGCTTCACTCCAACTTTGAATGGAATGAGAAATATGAGAGCTAATGAGTGAACTGAATATGCAGGGCACCGATAGTACGTATCCGTTATGTAGTATTTTGAGTCGCACTGCTGTATCATACATGGATATGATCATACAATATTCGCTAGCCACCTATTTGTATTTGGTCCAGCTATATACATTGAATTATAATGATAATGCAAATGGTTGCTACATTTCTCGATCAATAACCGTCGTTATTGGCCGCGAAGTGTGGCATACATTTAATTTTCTTTTTTTTCTTTTTTTTTTCAATCTGTACATGCGTTCCTAATTCGCTTGACATTGTTACTATACATGCACATGTTATGCTCTCCTATATGGAGGAAATAAAGATTATATATATTTTGTGATGTGAGACCGTCATATGTCACGTGTACCGTGCTGTTTGTTCATTGTGTGGTGTAAGATGATCATATTTCACGTCTAGAGTGCTGTTTGTTCATTATGTGGTGTCAGATGATCACATTGCACCAGTAGAGTGCTGTTTGTACATTGTGTGGTGTGAGAAGATCATAGTTCACGAATATAGTGCTGTTTGTTCATTGTGTGGGTGGTGTGAGAAGATCATATTTCACTAGTAGAGTGCTGTTTGATCATTGTGTGGTGTGAGATGATTATGTCACGAGTAGAGTGCTGTTTTTTCATTGTGTGGTGTGAGATGATGATCATATTTCACGAGTAGTGTGCTGTTTGTTCATTGTGTAGTGTGAGAAGATCATATGTCACAAATATAGTGATGTTTGTCCATTGTGGTGTGAGATGATTATGTCACGAGTAGAGTGCTGTTTGTTCATTGTGTGGTGTGAGAAGATCATAGTTCACGAATATAGTGCTATTTGTCCATTGTGTCGTGTGAGATGATTATGTCACCAGTAGAGTGCTGTGTGCTCATTGTGTGGTGGGAAATGATAATATTTCATGAGTAGAGTGCTGTTTCTCTATTGTGTGGTGTGACAAGATCATAGTTCACTAGTAGCGTGTGGTTTGTTCATTGTGTGGTGTGAGATGATCATATTTCACGAGTAGAGTGCTGTTTGTTCATTGTGTGGTGTGAGATGATTATGTAACGAGTAGAGTGCTGTGTGTTCATTGTGTGGTGGGAGATGATCATATTTCATAACTAGAGTGCTGTTTCTCTATTGAGTGTTGTGAGAAGATCATATTTCACTACTAGCGTGCGGTTTGTTCATTGTGTGGTGTGAGATGATCATATTTCACGAGTAGAGTGCTGTTTGTTCATTGTGTGGTGTGAGATGATTATGTCACGAGTAGAGTGCTGTTTGTTTATGATGTGGTGTGAGATGACATATTTCACGAGTAGAGTGCTGTTTGTTCATTGTGTGGTGTGAGAAGATTATATTTCACGAGTATAGTGCCGTTTGTTCATTGTGTGGTTGAAGATTATCATATTTGACGAGTAGAGTGCTGTGTGTCCATTGTGTGGTGTGAGAAGGTCATAGTTCACGAATATAGTGCTATTTGTCCTTGTGTCGTGTGAGATGATTATGTCACCAGTAGAATGCTGTGTGTTCATTGTGTGGTGTGAGAAGATTATATTTCACGAGTAGAGTGCCGTTTGTTCATTGTGTGGTTGGAGATTATCATATTTGACGAGTAGAGTGTTGTGTGTCCATTGTGTGGTGTGAGAAGATCATAGTTCACGAATATAGTGCTATTTGTCCATTGTGTCGTGTGAGATGATTATGTCACCAGTAGAATGCTGTGTGTTCATTGTGTGGTGGGAGATGATCATATTTCATGAGTAGAGTGCTGTTTCTCTAGTGTGTGGTGTGAGAAGATCATATTTCACTAGTAGCGTGCGGTTTGTTCATTGTGTGGTGTGAGATGATCATATTTCACGAGTAGAGTGCTGTTTGTTCATTGTGTGGTGTGAGATGATTATGTCACGAGTATAGTGCTGTTTTGTTTATGGTGTGGTGTGATGTGATCATATTTCACGAGTAGAGTGTTGTTTGTCTATTGTGTGGTGTGAGAAGTTCATATTGCACGAGTAGAGTGCTGTTTGTCCATTGTGTGGTGTGAGAAGATCATATGTCACGAGTAGATTGCTGTTTGTTCATTGTGTGGTGTGAGATGATCATATTTCACGAGTAGAGTGCTGTTTGTTCATTGTGTGGTGTGAGAAGATCATATTTCACTAGTAGAGTGTTGTTTGTCTATTGTGTGGTGTGAGAAGATCATATTTCACGAGTAGAGTGCTGTTTGTTCATTGTGTGTTGTGAGAAGATTATATTTCACGATTAGAGTGCTGTTTGTTCATTGTGTGGCGTGAGTTGATCATATTTAACGAGTAGAGTGTTGTTTGTCCATTTTGTGGTATGAGATGATCATATGTAACGAGTAGAGTGCTGTTTGTTCATTGTGTGGTGTGAGATGATTATGTCACGAGTAGAGTGTTGTTTGTACATTGTGTGGTGTGCGATGTTCATATTTCACGAGTAGAATGCTGTTTGTTCATTGTGTGGTGTGCGATGCTCATATTTCACGATTAGAATGTTGTTTGTTCATTGTGTGTTGTGTGAAAACCATATTTCAAGAGTAAAGTGCTGTTTGTTCAGTGTGTTGTGTGAAAATCATATTTCACGAGTAAAGTGCTGTTTGTTCAGTGTGTGGTGTGCGATGCTCATATTTCACGAGTAGAATGTTGTTGGTTCATTGTGTGTTGTGTGAAGACCATATTTCAAGAGTAAAGTGCTGTTTGTTCAGTGTGTTGTGTGAAAATCATATTTCACGAGTAAAGTGCTGTTTGTTCAGTGTGTGGTGTGAAATTATCATATTTCACGAGTGCCTAACGCATGCGCATACGGAACCCCACAGGGGACGTAGAATACTTTTTATTTTCAATAATTGGTTCCAACGAATTAACAATTCGTTCCCTCAATTTAACAATTCGTTCCCACGAAATAATAATTCGTTCCCACGGGAACGAATTGTTAATTCGAGGGAAGGAATTGTTAAATTGAGGGAAGGAATTGTTATTTCGTGGGAATTAATTAATTAAAAAAGCCATGTCCCCTGGGGGGCTCCGTAGCAATCTGACCTGCTTGTTTCTATACATACATAAACAGTTACTGTATACCGTCTTACTCAGGCCTATTTGACCTTTTACATCGACAGGATCTCAATACAACATGCACATGAGATACCTTCCCTTGCCATTATATATATGATATACTAGACAACTTTTGAAATAGAACCATATCTCATCAACTTACCGAAAAGGCGAAGAAAACCATTGAGCAGGTTTCCTACTATCAAACATAAGCTGACAGTCTATCAGGGAAGACGGACAGGGACACCGAGAGCGATAGATGTGACTGATGCTCTTGGTGACGAGTTTAATTTTCATTTCGCGTTCATGCACTATGAGGAAGCGAGAAAACTATATGTCAATTCAGTTAAGATAGGCTGCTCACCCACTTTTCACCTCCCCATTCCTCGTATTATCAACTATCAACATATCTTTGTTTCTGTATCATCCTTGTGATTGACACATTTTACATACATCAAGGGCGGCCGAAACCCATGTCAGTACACATTAAGTATCTCATTGCATTTGAAAACGACTGTGTGCTGTAGATGTACTGTTAATATTAGTTGCGAATAGTAAATATTGCAATCTACTCCCGTACCGGACGGTACGGGAGTATATTGCAAGAGTTACTGTTCGCAATTATGTTTAAGATACATGCCCACTCAGTAGGCAAAAAAAGGTAGACATATAGTTTTGTATATTCTGTAGATACGACATTTTCTGGCAAACTAAACATTCATTCACCATTACCCCACGTATTGATTAGCATTAATATACATTTTATGTCAGATAGCTGACGCAGTTATAAATAATTAAAAAATATCGTACCTCATATGAAATAGCATGAAACAACCGCGAGTCACTATCAGTAAAATAAATATTACTAAATGAGTATATCTGTATAGCGGAACTTGTAATGTTTAGAACTGATGGACGAGCGACACAATTATACACTTGTTTAATTCCTATAAAGACAAATGTGTGCCTACTGAGCGGGCATGTACTTTTAATGTACATGTTTACATAAAATTATATGTTTTAAATTAAGACATGAGTTACAAATAGCAGAGAGCTACGATAACCTCAAAATTAAAACGTTATCTTAGCTCCGCTTTCATACAATCTGGGCATACATGTATGTAAACGTTATCAGTGATGTAACATTAACGAGACCTTGGTCACCTACGAGGGGTGTATGAAAAGTCATGCACTTCCGGCAGCTGCATCTTCACCATCACTGAATTATATATGTGTATTGAAAGTATGTAGACGACAGTTCCAAATGTTTGATATATGTACCAACAGACATAGTACCATGTGCGAACCTTCTATTCATGTTGACAGACACACACAAAGTTCCACATGGAAACGGACGCCATCATTTGGTTATATCGGTCGAAAACGATCTAACTGAGATAACAATTATCTACCAAAGTATACTTTGAGGGAGTAATCATTTATTTTTCCTGAAATGCATTATGTCATATAGAACTAACTACTGCATATATTTGATGATTAAAAGTATGCAGAATTATTATACTGAATTTATTACATTATCACAGCCAAATTGGCTGTGATAATGTAATAAATTCAGTATAATACAAATTAATAAATTTATCCTAAAGTTTAAAATTTCTCCCTCAAAGTATACTTTGCTAGAAAAGTATACTTTGCAATGTTGGTGAAATAGGCTACAGATCAGCATGCACGTCTGTCGCCATCTGATCAATTCCATTCTACAAGTGAATACAAATCAATAGTGAACAATCTCTGATTGTATGATTCCGGTGCATTTCCGTCTGTGTATGTCAGCATTTTCTACATAAGATGTAAAAGTATATTCTAACATTATACAATTTTCTCATCTATGAGTACATACATGATATGTACATATGCAGCATATGCTCAGTAAATGTAAATCCAGTAAGTGTTTACAAGAAAACAGTTCTAATGTGATATTTACAGACTATCATAATTTTGCACTTACGAAGATTTTAGTCGTACGAAGTCTAGTGAAACGGCCACCAGGTGAGGGGTCTCTCTCTCTCACCTAATGCTAAAAGCTGAGTAGGGGACGGCGCAAGAGGGCAGCCCTCTGTACCCTCTCGACCCAACCCCCCCCCCCCCCCACCAAATAATGTTGGTCAAAACAATATAGTCAGGTCGAATTTACGAATTCGTGACCGCGAACAAATATTCCCTTCTTGACTTCAGCTGCAACGCTACCACCTTCCCCTTCACACTAATTGCATTCAATGGATTCAATGTTTTAATTTCAGACGAGCATGTCAGCAGAAACAGACCTATCTCAGACAAATGGCGAGGTAAACACATATTGCAACCGTATATTGGAACGTTTCAGTTTCAGTAATGCTGTACAATGTATTGGCTCGCCAAATGTGATACATAATACTGGTTGACAACTACGGAGCCCCGCAGGGGATGTAGGCCTACAATTCGTTTAACAATTCGTTCCCACAAAATAACAATTCGTTCCCACGGGAACGAAATGTTAATTCGTGGGAACGAAGTGTTATATCGTGGGAACGAATTGTTAATTCTAGGGAACGACTTGTTAAATTGAGCTAACGAATTGTCATTTCGTGGGAACGAATTATTAATTCAAGGGAACGAATTGTTATATCGTGGGAACGAATTGTTAATTCGAGAGAACGAATTGTTAAATTAAGGGAACGAATTGTTATTTCGTGGGAACGAATTAATAGAAACAAATCAATGTCCCCTGCGGGGCTCCGTAGACAACGCCAGTTGATCATGAGAACTGAAATAGTTGTATTCTCCGTAATAACGATCATACACTTTTATGAAACTGCCATTTTAGCACACCGAATATAATAGTAGGTTAGTGCCGTGAATGGGAAAAAATATCTGGCAAGGCACAGGAAACGGGATGGGCGAGGCTCTGCCGAATTATTGTTTGAATTAATGTGTCGGAAATATAAAAGCGTTTCTGGTAGTTTTCAAACAAAGATTGACCGATAACTTTATGCACGAGTGGAAGGCCATAATTAACGAATCTAGCAGTGTTATTTATATAAATGCAGTATTACTTAAATAACATCTCACTCACGAAACTTAGGGTTCGCCTTTGCTAGACTAAAAGTTTCGCGTGTGAACAGTTGGAAGACGAATACCATTTTATTATATTGTATGTTCTTACGTGTGTATTGCTTCATGGGCCATACGGCTTACAGCGCTAATCTTAATCTTATTAAACAAACGTATTATTTATCTCGAGATCTATTTCCGTAAATATGGACGACACGATTTACACATTATTAATATTAAACCTCGAGATGTATGGCAGTGTCATACAATCGTGTCATCGCCATTTACGGACACATTCAAAAACAGTACCCTCGGCTTCATAGCCTCTAAACCATACATGTATATAATGTGTTACATGTAATTATGTTCAAACACAGAAATAATCAACTTAACTCTTTGAACCCGAAATCCCGCTATATCGGTTTATGCAAAAGGTGCAGATCCAGATGAGCCGGCTCGTAACGAGCCGTCTCATCAGGATATGCACTTTTTGAAAGTAATTTTCATATTTCTTAGAACAAAAACACCCCCTTTTCATAAATGGACGAATCTGATAATCATTTTGTGACCATTGGATTGGTCGGAAACTTAGCATAGCACAGTCCATTCCAGTTCCTTAGGGTTGAAAGGGTTAAGACCTTTGAACACGTTTCTGAATCGGCTATTGCCGTTGTGTCGATAAATACACTGTTTATCGCATTTGTGCGTTAATATCCTTTAGCGCCGTCTGACGTCACAGTCACAGTCACAGTCAATATTTGTTACGTCCTGGCGCCGTTACCTGTGTATCGGATAAAGCTTACATACATGTACAGCGAATTCGAAACGTCGTAATTTCTGTGTTTGACATTTTTATTTTATCTTATATCTTTCTGAGAAATGGCATATTAACTCTTTTTTTAAAAAGACCGAGACCAACCCATGAACTTACTAGTACATTCCGTTGTTTTGCTAAGCATGCTTGTCTTATTAATCACTGTCAGTAGCCTATGTCAACAACATTGCAAAGTATACTTATCTAACAAAGTATACTTTGAGGGAGAAATTTTCAATTTAAGGATAAATTTATTAATTTTTAGTATATTGAATTTATTACATTATATTGATAATGTAATAAATTCAGTATAATAATTCTGCATACTTTTAATCATCAAATATATGCAGTCGTTAGTTCTATATGACATAATGCATTCGGGAAAAATAAATGATTACTCCCTGAACATGCTGAATGTTTACTTTGCTAGATAAGTATACTTTGCAATTGTGACGAAATGGGCTACAGGAATCACTGCTGATCACTGCTGATCACAATCTCGCTGATAATGAGTTGAATTCCAGTGGTAAGTACAGAATACCAGTCCAGTGTGTGTTGATATCATGTTTATCTGGCAAGACCAGTAGGGGATTTCAGCAACATTGCAAAGTATACTTTTCCTAGCAAAGAATTCTTTTTCAATTTTAGGATAAATTTATTAATTTTTATTATACTGCATTTATTACATTATCACAGCCAATTTGGCTGTGATAATGTAATAATTCTGCATACTTTTAATCATGAAATATATGCATTTGTTCGTTCTATATGAACTAATGCATTTCAGGAAAAATAAATGATTACTCCCTCAAAGTATACTTTGCTAGAAAAGTATACTTTGCAATGTTGGTGAAATAGGCTACACTAGCCGATTTCACCAAAAGTGCTAAGCATACTTATCTAAGTATACTTTGAGGGAGTAATCATTTATTTTTCCCGAAATTTATTATTTCATATAGAACTGTCGACTGCATATATTTGATGATTAAAAGTATGCCGAATTATTATACTGAATTTATTACATTATCACAGTCAAATTGCTGTGATAATTTAATAAATTCAGTATAAATATTTTGTCAGAAAATATTTTAATAAAAAATAGTAAATTTATCCTCAAATTGAAAATTTCTTCCTCAAAGTTTACTTAGCAAGATATGGTGGTGAAGCAATGTTGGTGAAATCGGCTATTATCAGGAAACTCGCAGGCTCGCCTCTGATTCCTAGCGTTTCCTAATCGAGCATGATAAACTTGATATCAAAACACACTAGCTTGGTATTCTACTTATTAGGTAGCGTTCTATGCTGTAGTATGGAAACATATGACGTGGACATCACTGGTAAAGAACGCGGACTTTACAATGCATCTTTACACTGACGTCATTCGGTAACGTCATGTGACGCAGTTCGATCAATGTAATGTCAGAGAAAGTACAGTCGCGATCCGAATAGTTTGTTAACTGATATAATAACAACAATACAACAGGCTCGGATGAGATACATATTATACATGTAGTAGCATAAGTAAACCGATTATACATGTATGTTGGATACATGTACTCTGTATGTATACTTGCAGGTATTGACAGAAAGTTCAAAACTCTGGAGGAATATTCAGGTATTTGTATACACATGGTGGTACATATATACGAGTAGCGAACAGAACGTTTTCCAACTGGGCATATACTCACGTCAGTCCAAATTTCCTTCTACATTTTCTTAACCCTTTCAACCCTAAGGAACTGGAATGGACTGTGATATGCTAATGTTCAGACCAATCCAATGGTCACAAAATAATTTTCAAATTCGTCCATTTATGAAAAGGGGGTGTTTCTGTTCTAAGAAATATGAAAATTACTTGCAAAAGGTGCAGATCCTGATGAGACGGCTCGTTACGAGCCGGCTCATCTGGATTTGCACTGTTTGCATAAACCGCTATAGCGGGCTTTCGGGTTCAAAGGGTTAATGGTGATAGCCACAGAAGTCATGCACCAGGGGGCCGTTTCACTAAACTTCTTACGACTAAGATGTTCGTAAGTGCAAACTTATGATAGTCTGTAAATTTGACATTAACAATGTTTTCTTGTAAACAATTATTGGATTTACATTTATTGAGCATAGGCTGCATATGCAGCCTATGTTGAATAAATGTAAATCCATCAATTGAAATTTCCTGACAATTCCAAATTTGCACTTACGAATATTTTAGTCGAAAGAAGTTTAGTGAAACGGGTCCCTGTATACACATATGAGGTGTCTCCCTTATACAGAAGGGGGACACTAGCAACCCTACTTTTAAGCTCACATCTCATATATGCGGCCACACTCGCTTGTGTTATACTAGTTGCGAACGGTAACTCTTGAAATATACTCCCGTACCGTCCGTAGGCCACATACGGACGATACAGGAGTAGATTGCAAGTTACCTTCGCAACTAGCTTTATACATATGCAGTCTACACTTGTTACCTAAAACTCTCTACTGATAACTCAAAGTCAAATTATTGGTCATGAAACGTACGTGTACGTATGTTGAACCTTATATGTCACAGAAACGAATATATCACATTTAGGTGAATACTGGCCGAATTCGGCCGAATACATCACAAACCGAAAATCTCACCCAAATATTTTTCACTTTTTGGTATAAACGAATATGTCACACAATCGCAAATTTCAAACTTGACCGAATATGGTCATATCATTATCAAATCGAATGTATCGACAAGACGATCACTTTGGAGCATTTATTGTCGAAATCTGATCATTACGTAATCCAAGATGACCACCGAAAGGTTAAAAGGTAATTATTTATTTTCTAGAGATTTAAAACGTCTTATTTTTATGAACCGCCGGGCTGATATTGCGCAAACTTCACAGTTATGGTCCGTGGGTGAAGACTTCATATTTGTTAAAATGGAGATCATCGCATAATCCATGTAATACTATTCCTTTAACCCATTCAACACCACATACCTATATACTGGAGTTTGCAAACAGTGTAGATCAAGATGAGCCGGCTCGTAACGAGCTGTCTCATCAGGATATGCACTGTTTGTGACAACATTTCTATTTTTACAGCCAATATCTGACAACAAAATGTAAAATGTTTTAAATTTATAATGAACATCTCATGGTTAATGGAATAGTCTGAAATATAACATGGAAGATTCCATCTCAGCTACTTGATGTTGAAAGGGTTATAATGAATACAAATGCAGGAGGCAACTACTAAACAAAGCAGAGCAATATACGCCCGATGGTAGCTTTGAATGACACATTGACATTTAACATATTCGTTTAACAAGTGTTGTTTGTCAAACATATAAGACCCCCCCCCCTTCTCAAAAAGACACGCAGTTGTGCCACAATGTGCATAGTGACCTCAAAATCAAACGTTTGAGCATCCTAGCACCAATTGTTCTGGAGTTATTGAGCCGAACTCGTTTTATTGTCCAAGGTCACCCCGCGACATTGACCTTTGATATACTGACCTCACATCAATAGAGGTCATCTGCTGGTCATGACTTACTTGAAAACCAATACTGGGCATTCTAGGTCATGGCGTTCTCGAGTTATAGAGCGGCAACTGTTTTATTGTCTAAAGTCACCGCGATTTTGACCTTTGGCACACTGTAGTCATGTCAAATTGGTCATACACTGGTTGTTACTGACCTGCATACATGTACCAAGTTTGAGGATCCTATGTCAAGATTATTTTGACCGCAAACCAAATCGCTAACAGACGGACAGATGATAAGCACCATAACATGATACGCCCCTAGTGCTGTCTGAAATCAGCTGGAACAGCTCAGTGGGTAGAGCATCGGACTCCGGATTGGGAGACCCCGAGTTAGAATCACGCCACTGGTCGATTCGGCGTGTCCTTGGGCAAGACAAGACACATTCGTGATAGCCTAGTCCTATCGGACGGGGACTTAAATAGTCGGTATCGACATACAAGGTCATCGAGCCAGTGCCGTCGTTAAATCAAAGCACAGTGAAATCGCGATGGCTCGAAATGCCACAGGCCTGCATATTTTATTCAAGTGATCGCATCTTTCGAGCCATCGCATCTTGCGATTTTGGTATATTTGTCGACTACTGTACCCGTCGAATTTAGGAAATAACGAAGCATAATAGAGTGTATCCGTGTTTTAGATGATAATAGTATTTATTCGCAGATTAAAGTAATGATGTGAAATTAAATAAACTATCTTTATTTCAATTATTATCAAAAGATCCAGTATTTACTATAAATAGTGACGCATATAAGTAATGTCGCAGGTGGTTGTGGCGTCACTCGAAACAGTGGGGTATGGGCCCAGCTCCAACGATGTTGTTTACGGCGCCCATAAAAAATCGGGAATCAGTCATGAATCGTAAAATATTGCGACGCAACAAAAGGTGCCTTATGCTACTCTGTTTGTGACCAGTATAAACGCTGATCAACTTACAGACTCCTGCAACTTGATATGGGTTTACTATTTCACTGTAGTATGCATCATGAATAGCTGTCGAGGACGAACATGTATGCATCATGAATAGCTGTCGAGGACGAACATTTCACGTCCTGAACTGAATATGCAGGCCGATTTAATGCTGCACTGATCGGAAATTCAGTAAGAGCAAATCCTTTTTGTCACGACCAGTCATCTCTGCCTAACTATTAAGTGCGGTATTATTAATGAGCGTTTTTCGTTGTAACTTCCTAGTAGCCACTCGAATAACATCAGAGGACTGAAAGTCCTGAAATCCTTCGCAGTACGTGCTTGTGGAGGACAGATATATCACGATTATGTATAACATATCAGCATATACGGCAATATTACACATATACGTCATATCAAGTATCCGCTGACTTAAGCTGGAGTACTACATAATGTGTAAATGTAATATTTGAGGAATATTTGAATCCAATCACCTATTTAGAATCTAATACATGAACTTATTGGTGGATGTGACTGTAGAAATGGGGCTTGTGGGGTTTTGCGATCAGTGTATATCCGGATCAGCCTGTGCATCCGCACGGTTCGATCAGAATCTGAACTTTTCGCGATTTCATCAATGAAGCACCAGTCAGGCTTCTAACAAGCAATATAGATCTTTATCAGGCTACCATATTGTGCTGTTTGATCAGGAGCTACACTGGTCACACATGCCATCAGTCCCATTTCTACAATCATAGCCACATTTCTTGGTTTCAGGCTGGATAGGTATGCTGCTGTTGTTTTTGTTTTGCTTCGTGTCGATATGCACATCGGACATTCTCTGGCAGTTGCTCGTTATCGCCCGTGAACGCGATTTCATTCTGGTCACGTGAGATATCCTTACCCTGTGATTGGTGAAGCTGCGTACGGAAAATTCGGAAGGGAAGATGCAGTGAATTAACCAACACATAAACTACTGGAAATGCAAATAGCCTTATGGGTACTTTTGAAGGTATTGTTTGGATTATAATGCGTTGCGGTTGCTTATTTAAATGCGCGGCTGAAGAAACCAAACTTTAAACGTCCACCGTTCTTTTTGTTGTTTATGTTCCGACATACGTACATACCATTCAGTAATTACTTGATCCAGAATTGTGCCGTCATCTTCCAACTCTTCGTCGCCATCTTTAATTTATACGAGAAACAAACATATTTCTTTTCAAAACATTTCAGTGTCGATGTTATATAATAACATCTATTATAATGCTGCAAAACATTTCAATTAAAATCAACATGATCAACGGTCCAGCACAGGTTGAAGTAACGGACCGAGATCTATAAATACATTAAATATACCTAAAAACATCAATAAACGAAAAATAAATAAGATAAAAAAATTAATTTCTCCCTCCATATAGACTCCATATATGGAGTCTATATGGAGGGAGAAAACATGTTTTTTAGCTTATGTTTTTTTCGTGTATTGATGTTTTTAGGCATATTTAATGAATTTATAGACCTCGGTCCGTTACTTCAACCTGTGCGGTCCAGTACACAATACACCTATTCTACCGCCAGCTTGTACACCATTTTGAATTTTTAAGAAAAACAAAGTCAATGATACAATGTAACAAAGTGACAACCTGTGGTGGTAGAATATGAATTTATCCTGTCAACACAGTGCGTATGTGCCGTGAAACACGGTGCCGTGAAACATTTTTGATATCCAGTCAATACCATTTTTGCATTTTACAGCCATGTGTAGGTGTTGACGGGATAAATAGAATAGTAGGTTAGTGCCGTGAATGGGAAAAAATATCTGGCGCGGCACATAAACGGGATGTGCTCGGCAGAGCCTCGCCCATCCCGTTTCCTGAGCCTTGCCAGATATTTGTTCCCATTCACGGCACTAACCTACTATTCTCTATAAGAACAAGTTACATGTACATGTATTAGGAAAATAACATCAAAGTGTTCGCAACATTTTGCAACATCCATCCCTAACGGTTGTGAACATGCCATGGGTAATTTAACGATCGGAAATCATCCTATCCAGAATCACGACCGGAGACCTAGTTTGGCCCTTATGTATCTGGCATTCGTGTATGTGAGAGTTGAATCTAGTTATACCCTTTATAGAGTAATACGATTATTCCTAACCCTATGACTTGGAGGTTAAGTGACTTTGGAATGGTATGAGCCTGGCACCAGATCAGGTTATTCTCATTTCTCGGCTAAATATTTTGTTTTCCAATGTAAATATTCCGTTCTGGTTTTGGGATTCCACTACCCCACCCCGCCCAATGCAGTAGGTTGTATTATGTTAGCTGTTGATAGGCAGGTAAACACCAATACATAAAATCGTCTTGACTAACCGCCGACCGTATGGAACGCCATGACTATCTTATGTAGGCTCACATCAGTTGGTATTGCGGTCCCGTCATTTGGTAATGTGGTCCCGCCATTTGGTATTGTGGTCCCGTCACTTGGTAATGTGGTCCCGTCATTTGGTAATGTGGTCCCGTCACTTGGTAATGCGGTCCATTACCAAGTGACGGGACCACATTACAAAGACGGGCACATTACCAATGACGGGAGCACTTCCAGTTACCCAAATTGACTGGGAGCCACATTACCAAGTGAGGGACCACATTACAAAATGACGGGAGCACAATACCAAATGACGGGACCACATTACCAAGTTACGGGAGCACATTACCAAGTGACGGGAACACATTACCAAATGATGAGAGCACATTACCAAATGACGGGACCACATTACCAAGTGACGGGACCACATTACCAAATGACGGGAGCACATTACCAAGTGACGGGAGCACATTATCAAGTGACGGGACCACAATACCAAATGACGGGACCACATTACCAAGTGACGGGACTACAATACCAAATGGCGGGACCACATTACCAAATGACGGGACCACATTACCAAATGACGGGACTACATTACCAAGTGACGGGATCACATTACTAAATGACGGGACCACATTACCAAGTGACTGGAGCACATTACCAAGTGACGGGACCACAATACCAAATGACGGGACCACATTACCAAGTGACGGGACTACAATACCAAATGGCGGGACCACATTACCAAATGACGGGACCACATTACCAAGTGACGGGATCACATTGCTAAATGACGGGACCACATTACCAAGTGACTGGAGCACATTACCAAGTGACGGGACCACAATACCAAATGACGGGACCAAATTACCAAGTGACGGGACCACAATACCAAATGGCGGGACCACATTACCAAATGACGGGACCACATTACCAAATGACGGGACCATATTACCAAGTGACGGGACCACATTACCAAATGACGGGAGCACATTACCAAGTGACGGGACCACATTGCCAAGTGACGGGACCACAATACCAAATGGCGGGACAACATTACCAAATGACGGGACCACATTACCAACTGATGTGAGCCTACATAAGACAGTCATGGCGTTTCATCGATCGCATGACGTCGGTGTAAAGACGTAACGTAAATGTATGTGGCTGTGGCTGGAAAACAATGGGGCTTATGGGATTTGTGGCCAGTGTAGCTCCTGATCAGATCAGGAGTACTCATGTAGCCTGATAACGATTTATATTGTTTGTTTGAATAATGGCGGGTGTTTCGTTTATGGTATATTGAACAGTGCAGAGCCTGATCAGACTGTGCGGATGCACAGGATGATCTGGATCTACACGGGTCACAAAAACCATAAGCCCCATTTCTCCAGTCACAGTCATAAATAAGTCCGCATTCGTAGAAACGAAAACTTCAATTACACTTGGTTTCGAAACGGTAACAAATTGCTACATGTAAGTATACTTTTCTAGCAAAGGATACTTTGAGGGAGTAATTATTTATTGTTACTGAAATTAATTATTTCATATAGAACAAACGTCTATTCATAGTTTATGATTAACATTATGCAGAATTATTATACTGTATTTATTACAATATCACAGCCATTTTAAAGAATATTTTATTTCATCAAATAAATAAAGAATGAATGTATGCATCAATTGAAAACTTCTCCCTTAAAGTATATACTTCGCATTTTTTAAACATTAATTAAATTTCGGAAACCCACCACCATCCCCATCTGCCACTCTTAGTGTGAACAGGGTTGATCCTGATCAGAATGCACAGATGTACAGTTTGATCTGGGCCTACACTGTTCACAGCGTTGCTCCTGATCAGATTGCACGGGTGTACTTACCGACATGGAGCTTCACTGGTCTTACGCGCAGACATTCCCGTTTATCTGGTGAGTCATATACATCGATAATAACCTACCTCAGGCGATTGTATCTGTGCAATCCGTTACTCACAGGTCACACTCACGATACTACATTGTATGATACAACACTTGAATGTCGATCATTATCTGAACTGTTATCATGTAATTGACAATTTTGAACGTGAAGTGGCTCTAATTCCGGGACGTCAAGATGCCTGTATTAAGCAGATGTGGCGTCGCGAAATTAAGGCAAATTCATCTTTACCTACACTTAATCATATACATGATCTATACTGCTCAAACTAGGTGCTAATTATTTATTTTATATTGTATATTTACACATACATTTGTTACCTAAAATTTGAAAGTGACATATAGGTCCATAGGGCCGGGTGTTTTCGTCAATATTATATTGTATATATTCCCTGTTTCGTTTAACACATGTCACTATAATAAACAAATTACTTACTTACTTTATGTTGCAAGTCTACGTACGGTGTAAGTATCTAACAAGAGGACACACCCTAATGATGGTGAAGTACCTACATTAACTAATTATGATATAATGACGACTTAATGATACCTTAGTGTTCGTACAACTGTATTTAATGACACACTAGTTAACAAATAGAAAATGAAAACGTACCGAGTAGTTAGTGCTTGGTACAATCGGGTCCTGGGGTGGGGGGGGGGGGGGGCGTTTCACTAAACTTCGTACGACTAAGAAGTCCGATGCTGGCAAATAGTTTGTGTATGTGATCACGTATACCATGGATACTGCCCTGTACATGTAGGCGGAAAATGGTAGTATTAGTGACTTGTGTTATTGTGAGAAACCAATATATTCATATTCGTAATAATTATTTTATCGTACTTAGTTTAATGAAACGGGCACGCGAACATTAAAATGTATTTTATTTTTATATTTCAGTTTGTCTGGTGATCTATATTCCGTCATCTATCGCGGCATACTTTACCTACGGGAAAGATGTGGACGCCAATGTGCTGGCGACGCTGTCACCAGGGCCCATGAATACCATATCAACGGTGTTGATGACGCTACATCTGTTGCTAGCGATCATCAACATCAACCCGGTGTGTGAGGAGACGGAACATATCCTAAAGATCCATAATCGTAAGTGATGTATGGGAGATGTATAATTGTGCACGTGCATGAATCTATCCCCCTTATCACATACATCAAGGTGCATGATCACGTGGTTATAACAACAACAACAGTGGCTGAAAGTGTTGAAATCTTGAAAGTATTATTTGATATTTTCCTTAATATCAAACGGATTTTGATGAAATATGGCGCAGCAAACGCGTCTTCGTGAGCTGCATTTGGTGGTACATGCAGTTTGGCACAGACTTATGACGTTATGTCGGAGACACGGAAATCAATCGATTCTTCGGAAAAACGACAGAAGTTTGTGCGAAAATACAGAGACCACCAAATGCAGCTTAACAATACGTGTTTGATGCGCCATATTTCATCAAAATCCGTTTCATATTAAGGAAAATATCAAATAATATTTTCAAGATTTCAACACTTTCAGCCACTGTTGTTGTTGTTATAACCACGTGATCATGCACCTTGATGTATGTGATAAGGGGGATAGATTCATGCACGTGCAAAATTATACATCTAAATAATACGTATACAGCAGGTCCGTATATCCGAGGTACTAAAGCTTCAAATGTCAATTAAACATGAACAAACGCCACACATCATGACAATTAATGTATGGTTACTTACCTCCACATGTGATAGATATATTTGTGTCCAAATTCCGGTAAATACACGGCTGAAAACTATCCGAAACCTTCATAACGGAAAGTCACCTGTCAGTCGTCGCCATCTTGACCCAGTTCCATAATCTCGCGGTAATCTCGTTGTTCAATTTTGTGATGTAGTATGGTGGGCTACACGTGTGTTTAGTATGTTCAGGGTAACAAAACATTAAGGTAACTTGTCAAAAAAGTGTATGGTAGATCTAGCTATTATTTTATAATTATTATTCCCAAGTGAAGCAAAATAATTTAATTTTCAAGAATTTTTGTTTTTTGTTTAATGTGCTGTAAAATTCTGTTTCAGAATCATTTATGACAAGCAACAGCCCACCATAGTTTTGTAAACATGTTACTATTTTTAGAATTGAAATCATTTTCTCCGAGCTACATAGAATTTCGAAGCAAATGTAAACATTATGCACCAGCATGACAGATTGTTGCAGGTGAAAAAATGAGTAAAAATATGGAATTACGAACTTGCAATAATTGTGTAGTTTATTGAATTTGTCACATGATAATAACAACGTAATGCGATATTTTGAGATGTAGACGCTGACGGAAAATATCAAACTTTGTAAAATCATTAATAATTTGAACAAGAGCGTATTTTTTAGGGTGGGGTAAATCGGCAAATTGTGTTTCAGTTCATTTCCTTCTGATGTAGTTTTATCGTACAATACTTACCAGGAATCGTCGCATTTTGGATGTTTTCTGGATTTGGTGGAAATTCAACTTCCTAGCAACACATTTGCATATGTAAACAACCGGTAGGTGGCGCGGTTACTTATTTATGCCGGAAATAGTGTTTAACGCGAATACGCGGAACCCGCGACAATAATGGAAGCTGGTATACTTTGAGTTAGATGGGATGGATTCTGGAAATGTCAGTACGTGTTGTTGTTGTTAGTACCACGTGATCATACACCTTGATACATGCAGCAATACGTATGGACAATATGAGACAAGTCATGTAAGTCTTTATCTGAGATGTGTGTTTTTTCATGAACAGAAATATTTCCATAAACTGTCATAGCCTCTGTAATTATTCGGCGAATGCCAATCACAGTTTAAACTTATATTTGGAGTATTCAAACTATACGTTTGCGCATTACATGGTGTGACTGGAGAAATGGAGCTTATTGTGTTTGGCGATCAGTGTAGATCCAGATTAGCCTGTGCATCCGCAGTCTGATCAGAATTTGCACTGTTCACCATTCCATCAATGACACAGCCGCCTTGTTTCTAATTTCAATTGATGGATTTACATTTATTGAGCATAGGCTGCATATATGCAGCATGTGCTCAATAAAAGTAAATCCAATAATTGTTTACAAGAAAACATGTGCAATTTACAGACTATAATAAATGTGCACTTACGAACATTTTAGTCGTGCGAAGTTTAGTGAAACAGGCCGCTGTTCTAGGGTTCACATGGAAAAGAGCTTTGTGCCGATTTACTGTGATGACATTGACGCTATTCGTCGCCGAATCGGTGCCACATTTCTCCGCCATCTTAGCCCTGGTGGGCGGGTCCACTGTCATGCTACTCGGCTATATTGATCCCATGTTGTTCTACCTGAAGTTGTCCTCTTCTTGTTTGGACACGCAGCTGTTACATGTAAGATGTCGTGAATTAGCACTCTGGATGCCGTGTTCGCCATTTTGAAGTCATTGATGCCTGAGGGGGTAAATGCCAAGCCGTTGTATCGCAATCATCACGGATACTCGACATTTACCCTTGAGGTCAATTACTTCCTAATTAGATCTCCTAGGACTTAGAATCTCCTAATTATGAGATATCATCTCCTAATTAGGACTTATTATCTCCTAATGAGATCTCATAATTAAGAGTTACTATATTCTAATTAGGAGATCACCTAATGAGGACTTATAATCTCCTAATTAAGAGATGTTATTTCCTAATTAGGACTTACCATCTCCTAATTAGGACTTATTATATCCTAATTAGGTGTTACTATCTCCTAGTAGCTATATGCTAATTAGGACTTATTATGACTTGGTATCTCCTAATTATCACTTATAATATCCTAATTAGGAGTTACTATATCCTAATTAGGAGAGAATTGGCACAAGGACGCTTCCATACACAAGTAAATGAAACCGCGACGGAAAACGCATTAGATGATCGGTACTGTGCTAATATATTATAATGTACGTATGCAATAAACCGAATAATGTGTTTTGATTTAATATCATATTATTAAACTCGTTGACTGATGTCGTAAGATTGTACGCTTGGCCAAGTGCACTACAAGTATGTTATTGTTCGCTAGCACTCCATCGCATTTACATGTAATCAAATATGTGAGCAATAACTATAGCGTATACATCATATTAGTCTTTGGGCCACCAATAACCCCCCCTCCCCCCCTGTGGTACATAACGCCACCATGATTTTCAAATTCAGTAGTCAATTGTCTGTCATTCCAGAAGGTCTGCCATCAAAAAGCCGCTGGATGAACAAATGGCGGCCATTTTCCAAGATGGCCGTCAAAAAACAATTGTTTTGGTTTACAGGACTAGCTTTATCGCCTGTTAACCGGTATTAGGACCGATTTAAATTTTCTAAATCGTTCTTATCTACTCCCTAATTGAATATAAAACAGTGTGTGATACATTCAAAATCAATTTCTTTTACCAAATGGCCGCCATTTTCAAAACGGCCGCTAAAAAGTGTGTTTTTGCGAAAAGTTTGCACTGTAACTGCTGTTAAGTGTTATTGGAACCGCTATTAACATTGTAACTTATACCTTGTAATGATATGAATATGCATATCAATTATGTAATACATATTGAACTTAACAGCATGATATAAATGGTGGAAATTTTCAAAATGGCCGCCAAAAAGGGCGTTTTTTCAACAATTGTCTATGTTAACAATTTCCATGTTAACTGATGATAAGTGGCATTTGAACCACTTTTTACACCGCAAATTAATGCCATGTGATGAATATCAATATACATGGCAATTGCGTAATATAATGTGTGTTTTACGCAGGGGTAAGTTTTCCATATTTGGCCCATGGCCTAATCTTATGACATATGCGACCTATGGATGTCTTGACTTACACATTGTATTGAAATGCAGTCTGTTCTGGATCTAAGATATTCAATAGAAATGACACTTCATAATATAGATTGAATAGCGAACAGCATGTGCCATTATCATACTGTCACATCTGGCGTTACGTTCTGGTCTCAAATGTATTTCGGTACATTTTGTCAGTCAACGTCACAAATTAGCTGCCAGGTGCAGACTGAAGTCTGTTTGTAGAAAGATCTGCTAGCTTCCATGCGCCAATAAAGCAACAAAAACTCAAAACATTTGCAACGCTTGCAAAATCGGTGACACTTACGAGTCCACAGCGAATGTCAAAGGAACTCGTAGCAGAACGGAATGTATTTGGACAGCTCGTTTCCATTGCACAACATTGACATGGCTAAGGTCTTCAGTTACCCGTTAGGTCCATTTCCATGGTCGTTTGCAACAGCTGATGGATCATCCGGCAAGGCAAGGACTGACAAAGCGAAATTGATGCACCAACTGGAAGGGCAGACGCATATGGTTTACAGGCCTCCGCTAGAACAGGTGAGCTACATCATTGACGGAAATGCAATTCTACATATGCAAACTGCTTTGCCCAACACATTTGCAGATCTGGCGGAGAGTCTATATCACCAAATGCCGAAAGCAGAACGCGTGGATTTTGTAACAAACACGTACCATCCTCTGTCAATTAAAACCAATGAACGACAACGAAGAGGTACCACAAATACCTACTTGATCAAGGGACCGCTGACAAATGTTCCACGTGACTGGAAGCAGTTCCTCTCGAACGATGTCAACAAGACACAATTGTGAAAATACTCCTACTTAATGAATGGATGCAAGATAAATACACACATAAGGTGAAAGGAAGAACACTTGTGTTTGTGTGTGAAACCAAATGCGTCTAAATTACTAGTATGTATGGCATATCAACACACACTGACGAAATAGAAGAACTGAATTCGTCACAAGAGGAAGCAGACACACGACTGGTATTGCATTGTTTGCACCATGCATCGCATTTATCGGAGAACAATACAATTGTTGTCAGATCTCCAGATACCGACGTGTTTGTACTAGTACTGTTACTCAGGTTTACACAGCTGGTGAAACAGCGTGTGCTGTTTGACACCGGTGTCGGCAACAAACGACGACTGCTTGACATACACGGTATTCATTGCTGAGGTTGGTACGCAGCTGTGTTTGGCATTGCCAGCACTTCATGCATTCATCGGCTGTGACAGCACGAGTGCTTTCGTTCGTCGTGGAAAGGTGACACCGCTAAAACTACTTCAGAAGCACCCAGAATTCACTGATACATTCATGCAGTTGGGTTTGTCCCCTTCTTCGTAGAACCACAACTCTTCGAAGACCTTGAACACTTTGTGTGTCTGATGTACAGGAGTACTAGTACTAGTATTACAGACATAAACAAACTGCGCATGGAGCTATTCCTGCAAAAGTTCAGTCCCAAGTCGGGAGAGCTGCTGTCAAGTTACAATGGCGCTGATCTTAGCATTCTGCCACCATGCAGGTCATCGTTAAGAATGTATATAATGAGAGCTAATCACCAAACCCTCATTTGGTGCAGCACTGACCAATCGAATGCATGCATACCGCCACCAAATGGCCGTGGGTGGGAGGTCATAAACGGAACACTAGAGTGCAAATGGACAGAGGGGGATTACCTGCCAACTGAAATGATAGATCTACTGGTAGAAGAAGAGGAAGAAGTGGATACGGTGGATGTTGATGAAACAAATGCCATGAGCCCGACAGCTTACTAGATAGCATGTTTGATGCGGATGAAGCATATGACTAGGTTGCTTCTCTTAAGCCGGATTCACTAGATATGTATCTACGATTTGTACAGCATGTTAGGATAATACCTGAGCGCTGTTGATGTCAGAAAATATCGAAGAGTTTCGTACCTGATGCCATTGGTATTGACTCCGCCACAGGTGCGATGCTTCCGAACCTGATTGAAAATGAATTACTTTGTTGTAAAAACCAACCATAAGTGAATCAAGAACAACGAATGCACCGGACACATTATGTAACTGTATGTATGTCTATATATGCTGATATGAATATGCTGATATGAATGATATTGTGTACCATATTTTATTTCATCTGTATTGTAAATATCGAAATATGTCTTACCTGGTACCGAGGCTTTCAATCCTGAGTGAAAATTTAATTACCTTGTTGTATAATCATGAACAAATCAAGAACACTGAAAGCCCTGGACACATTATGTAACATGTATGTAGTGTGTGTATGTGTATAGTGTCTGATGCTATGTATATGTTAATGATTTCATGAACCATATTTGATGTGACGATGCAAATAATGAATAGTTTCTTACCTGATGTTGTGGGGATTGTCACCGCCATAGGCGCGATGCTTCAAACTTTGATTCAAAATTAATTACCTTGTATAATCATGCACAAATCAAGAACAATGAAAGCCCTGGACACATTATGTAACTGTATGTATGTATGTATGTCTATATATATGTGATGCTATGTATATGTTAATTATTTCATGAACCATATTTGATGTGATGATGCAAATAATTAATAGTTTCTTACTTGATGATGTGGGGATTGTCCCCGCCACAGGCGCGATGCTTCAAACCTTGATTGAAAATTAATTACCTTGTTGTATAAGCATACGCGAATCAGTATACGCATGTCTATAACTGTTGTTGTGCATTATATCGATGCTCACATTTACATGTTCTATTTCACAATATAGCATTGATCTTGTTGTAAATATCGAATCATTTCTTGCCGATGATGTGGGGAAATTCTCTTTTTTCTTCACACTTGCTGCTATACATACTTCACTCCATGCACTTTCATCATGACAACTCACCATAGTTTTGTGTATGCAATGACACCAGTGTCATGTTGAAGTAGTTGACTTCATATGTACCAGTTAAAAGTAAATGTAAGTGGAGACAGCTAATGAAACTCAATATGTGTAAAATGTACATTGTAGATTTAGTGGGTGGGGTAACGGTTTCAAATTCAGTTGTGGTTAACTTAGTATCATGTGCAGTAAGCATAAGAAAAACAGGAACTAAAGTTTGCACATGTTTCATGAGCACATGCATGTATATTTTCCATAGCTACAATTTATAAATACCGTATGGGAAGAGATGTGTGGCAATACATGTGTTACCATTGAAATGGAGTGGGTGGGGTAATTAAATATGCAAAATATTTGCTTAAAAGGACCGGACGGTCCTAAATTCTACTTAAATGCAAAGTATTGCTATAAACATCTCTCAAAACCTGCAAAACAACAGCAGTTTCCGTGTTTAACAATATAATTTTGTCACATTTTTTACAAAAAGTGTGATTTTTTAATATGGCAAAAAGTTGCTGGGTGGTATACTTCAAAATGGTGCCATACATTCATCCAGCGGGTTACAGAGCGCAGACAAGTTGCATTACACTCGTAATTGATTATAGTTATCAGAAAAATATGTCTGCTTATGTACCACAGGGGGGGGAGGGTTTCCATATTTGGCCCATGGCCTATATCACGTTGCTGGGTGTATAGATGTAGCACGTGACTGTCCCACTTACAAAACACGTGTAGTTTAATAAATCACGATATACGGGAAGTTAAATGCATTTAGATCGACGAATATTCATGCAATAAGCTAAATATAGCACCAACACATGACTACAGTATGATTATGCGTAATAATTACAGTTGTCAGCAAGATATTTGAAATGTTGCATTATATGTGTACTATAATTAATTAATGCGCATCGGCGCAGTCTGCTCATTGAATATACTGTTGGTCATTAATTCGCGGAAACATTAACTATATAAATAGATGCCTTCAGGAGCAAAGAGAAAACCCTGATCATAGACACGACAGTATGTGTCTACTGTGCGGGGAATTTAACCCTTAGACCGCTATCTTAATTACTTTGTCGTCTGCTGTTTATTTTCTCTTTTCTAGTTTTATCATCAAAAACATGCTTTGACAGCACTTTATAATAATTTACAACATGCTTTGACAGCACTTCGGAATCATAATAAAACCTTGTTTTATTGAGATATAAGGCAAGATATAAAAGCAACAACAGACGACAATTGTTGTGTGTTGCGGTCGAAGGGTAAATATATTGCAAGTGTTTTTGCAGCAGACGTGGCTGCCGTCTGGGAGTTTTCAATTTCCCCAAGGATGTCAAGGTGACATATCATGCTGTTCATATTCAGTAGACATCCAAGTTATCAAACCCATCAAAACATGTTGTGTTGACGATAATTCTGGGTTGTGTTGACGATATTCTGGGTTCCGTGTGAAATAGCCGTTTGGTAAACTGCACTACAGGTACATGTATCTACATGTATATATACATGCTGTAAGCCACAGTTGGATCACTGTTCGTCCGCATATACGAGGAGATAATCCGCGAGCTTTAGCGAGTGGATTATCGATCGTACATGCGGACGAACGTGATCTAACTGTGTTATCACATCCGCATGTCCATACATTGCCCATGTGCTGTGTAAATGCAGAAACAAAACTCGAAAATGTATCAAAGATGTGACAACATGCGTTCAATAGATACGTACAGTGAAATCGCGATGGCTCAAAATGCGATGGCTCGTAATGTCGGGCTCACTCGAAATAGCGTCGCGGTCCCGATAATTTCCCTATATGTTTAATGTATTTTACATGCGATAGCTCAAAATGCAACTCCTCGAAAAATGCGATCCCTCGAAACATTTGTCATGTCCCGCGGACTCATTTCTCGCTATTTTGCTATACGATGACTCGAAAGTCATGTCGAAGTTTGTGCTTGGCTAATTTTCACACTTCCGCGTCAGACTTATTACGATCAAAGGCCGAGCCGCGTTCTACATGTCTATGAAATGTTGTTACTTTTCAAGTGCAAGTTGCCTAAAGTGGTGCAATTTGGTCGCTTCGGCAACTCGGCGCATTTAATAGAGTCTGTCGTAAGTGGGTTTCGCGACCCGTGTAGATCCAGAACATGATCTGCACTGTTCGTCAGTCCATCAATGAACCACCTGTCATGTTTCTAACAAGCAATTCTGATCTTTCTCAGGTTGCGGGAGAGTGGTGTTTGATCAGGAGCTACACTGTCACAAATCCCGTAAGCCCAATTTCTCCAGTAAAGTCACATAGTATAGTGGTTATCTAAGATTACTATTTTATGGTGGCAAATTTCTGCCATCTACTAAACGTGATAACGTGATAGCTAATTCGTCTTAATTTACCTTATAAGTCATCTTAACCCGATAATGTTCGTATCAAGATCCTAATGGATAGGGACGCGATTAATTGGACGAGATCAATAGAACGAAAGCTCGTCAAAAACATGATACTGCCCAACAGTGCAGTGACATCAATGTTATTACATTTTATATCGTCTTGATCAGTTAGTAAGTTGTCTTCACGCGATAATATTAGTAAGACTGATCACGACGGGATAAACTGTATTATCCCGTCAATACAGTGCGTATTTGCCGTGACATACGGTGCCGTGAAACGTTGTTGATATCCTGTCAATACGACCTAATACAAAATCACTGCGTATGAATATGTGCGGTGGCTGGGGTTAAATTTTTGCATTTTACAGCCATTTGTAGGTGTTGACGGGATAAATAGAATAGTAGGTTAGTGCAGTGAATGGGAAAACATATCTGGCGCGGCACGGAAACGGGATGTGCTCGGTAGAGCCTCTCCCATCCCGTTTCCCGAGCATTGCCAGATATTTTTACCCATTCACGGCACCTACTATTCTCTATTTACAGGTAAGTCCTCATATTGTCTGTATTCGACGAAAGTATTTGTAGAAATAAAAATTCGTGTCACTAGTGGGCAGCATCACGTTTTTGACAATATTTCGTGATAGATACGGCGTCCAATTTATCTCGTCCTAACCTGTTAGTAAGATATCTTGTCGCGATAATTATGTAGTTACTACGTCTTATAAGTATAAGTGATTGTTTGAAGCTTGGAGTTTATACGGCATATTCAGAACATGCGGCCTTCGTCCAGTATTCCCGCGACTTTTCCAAGTTTATATCCCCGATAAATTCCACAAAAAGACCATTCATTCCTTATAATTCCAGCATTTGAAATAAATTCATCAAGAAAATGTGTTTATTTTCCGTTTTATTAAGAATTATTTTAACTGCGCCGGTTAGGGAAAGTAGTTCGGCGTGGGCGTTTACTGGGATATAAATTTTGAACAGAGACTTGCAACGGGTCAATCAAATGTTAGGGAATTGTGTAAATATTTTTGTGCTGGAATTATTAATTCGTGGGAACGAATTGTTATATCGTGGGAACGAATTGTTAAATTGAGGGAACGAATTGTCATTTCGTGGGAACGAATTGTTAATTCGTGGGAACGAATTGTAATATCGTGTGAACGAATTGTTAATTCGAGGGAACGAATTGTTAAATTGAGGGAACGAATTGTTATATCGTGTGAACGAATTGTTAATTCGAGGGAACGAATTGTTAAATTGAGGGAACGAATTGTTATTTCGTGGGAACGATCATATTATACTACATGTATATACATTGCAGTTGTCAGCCATACAAACTATCATTTTATTCCTACCACATAATCACGTTCAATTTCCAATAAATAATAAGCTGTCATTTATCAAATATATTACATTTACTTGCAAACGTAGTTTGCAAACATTAATATTGAACATTTGAATACAATATCTACCTCATCTACGAAAGAAATTGAGACTTGCACGTAGTGCACAAAGATGTTGAAAACCAACTAGTTTCGTGGGAAACCAAGTGACCGTAACTACACCCGATGGGAAAAACAACCCGTCAGAAAATTACGGCAAACAATTAGTGAAAATTAGTGATGTGCCACGAAATCGCCAAAAAATCCATGAAACTATAATTAAACTGAACGTGTTTTCAGAATCAGCAAAGGCCACATGATAATGTGCACACTGATGGACTGGGCTGGTTGACCACGTCCACCTATATAGTGGCACTGACAGCCGGGGCTGAACTCCTAGTGCTACCCAAGGCTGTAGAGCAAGCAGGTAATCGTCACTATAGTCTGTTTCACGAAACCTGCCCAAATTTTACGGCTATATAAACAATGCAAAAAACAATATTTTTTTTCGATAATATTAAATTGAAGCAAAATTTAAGAATGAGCCTTCTTTTTATTTCGTGAAATTTGGTCAAACATTGGTTTTATTACGAAAAATTGATTTCTCTATGGGAAAAGAGGTAGAGGACTTGTGGGAGGAGTCAAAAAACTATTTTTTTTGGAAACTGACTCCGTTTAAAGAATCTGTCCAGTATTTCTAAAATTAAAAAAAATGTCCCCATGTTAAATCCCCATAGACATCTTCACGGGGAAATTTTGTTTTCGCAATAAAATCAATATTTGACCAAATTTCACGAAATAAAAAGAAGGCTCATTCTTAAATTTTGCTTTAATTTAATATTATCGAAACAAATATTGTTTTTGCATTGTTTATATAGCCGTACAATTTGGGCAGGTTTCGTGAAACAGACTATAGTGGGCAGCATCACGTTTTTGACAATAGTTCGTGATAGATACGGCGTCCAAATTATATCGTCCTCATCTGTTAGTAAGATATCTTGTCCAGATAATTATGTAGTTAACACGTCTTATAAGTATAAGTAATTGTTCACATACATTATTGGACTTTTAAGGAATTAAATGCGAGGGAGCGCTAGCGAAAGCAGCATTTAGTTCCTGAAAAGTCCAATATGTGAACAATAACATAATTCTAGTTCAACTGTATGTATATCTCATCTGAGTATTGATTTTCCATTTCCAGTCGATTAATTAATGATTAAATATTGTAATATGCAACTTATTGGGTTTAGATCTTGCAATATGTTAAATTATTGTAGCCCGATACTGGCCAGCGATTGGCTTAGAAAATAGGGCGAACCATAATTCTCCGTATTGTTTGCTGAGAACCGTTGCTTATACGTCGTGTTAGTTGCGAACGGTAACTCTTGCAATTACTCCCGTACCGGACGGTACGGGAGTAGATTGCAAGAGTTACCTTCGCAACTAACGTCGTGTGTAATACACGTACTTGTAACATGTTGTTTGATGTGGAGTTGTTAACCAGGAAGACGAAATACAACCTGATAACGTGATGGCAAAGTCGTGAGACGAACACTACCACGTCGCTATAAAAGCCGGCTTGTACTGCAAGGCAGTACAAATGTTGTATTATCCTACTATAGTCATACTACTACATTCCTCCTTCCTACAAATAGACATTTGTTTCTCAAATGTCTCCCTCCAGGTTCTTTCATAGACTTCCTAGTTCGTTCTGTATGGAATACTTCATACGAGATATGACTTCGCCTATTGGCTCGAAGGGTAATCTATCCTGTTTCAAAGACACCACTGTAGTAGGAGGGGAATGTGTTATAAAGTGAAAAATATCTTGTCGGCCGCTGGGATCGAACCCAGGCCGCCTGCGTGAGAGACGAACACTCTAACACGTCGTTATAAAACACATTTGATCTTATATTTGATGAGTTGCTTGATCATTTACCTCAGGTGATAATGTCTGTTCGTGATCGCATAGCACACAGCTATGGCTCAGAATCATCGGATGCCTGGTTTACATTGAAATCTCTCTAAGCCGGAGACCCTGGGGACCTCCCAGGGTGTTCGGATTACAGAGATTTCGCTGTATTATCACCTTGACTTTTTGCAAATACATACGTATACATGCATTGGTTGCGTTGGGTGAGAAAAGGGACATGACGACATTGGTAATAATTGACCCTTATCATTTTACACGGTCATATAATATTCATTGTTACGGTCTAAAATGAATGTGCAGGCTGATCTGGGGCTACGCTGGTCGCAAATATAGAAATGTACATTTTGTCAGCAACCAGCCAGATTAACGTGTACGTGTTCATGATTGGGATGTGCGTGATAGCGTCGTAATATGTATCGCAATGTTGTTATCCTAATAATATAGACATTAGGCAAACTAGAAAAAAGAATTTGGTTCTAAAAAAACCTGCGCTGTTTATCCTCATGTAGAAATAAGATCGTACTGTAAATTGGCCACATGAGTTATAAAAGACTGTACCATGACAAATATATTAAATCCAATCATGTCTGTCGAAAATCTGGCGATTTGTCCCGTCTAAATTGGCCACCTGATTTATAAAAGACTGTACAAATAAATTAAATATGCATCTGGCGACTTGACAAAAAACAGAATCGAACATCTTAAACAAAGAAATCAAATAATAAAATCCGCCAGCCATCGCCACATTCCGCAAACCCCATGTCTGAGAACCAAAGTACTTGTTTATGGCCTTATGGTACGGAAGACCATTAGGGCCACTTCATTTTTTTTTTATCTTTTCTTTAATTTTCGAGATATTTTCTTGAATTTTCAAGATACATTCTTGAATTTTCGAGATCTTTTCTTGAATTTTCAAGATGTTTTCTTAAATTCTCAATTTCTTTTCTTGAATTTTCAAGATCTTTTCTTGAAAATTCAAGAAAAGAACTTTGGCGAGATCCAATAGGGCCGCCAGTCGGGTAAGAAATCAGTCGTAGTAAAACAACAAAAAGTGCTATATTCATAAATAATAATACTTTTTATGGGTTCAGGGAATCCAATTATAATGTTATTTAGAGAATTTGAGGTCATTGTCATATTTTAAGGTCACGATAAAGGTAATTTTGAGTCAAATTCGTCATATTTATTAAGTGTTAATCAATATGTACGAACAGTATATCATTGTATCGGTTTCCGGGGTTGAGAAACATGACTCTGACCTAATTTGACGATTGGATGCAATATGACAAACCAGGGTCACGGCAGAGGTCGCCCGAACCTGAGGTCAGCCAGAGGTCAATTGTATAAAAAATGTCAAAAGATCTGGGATCACAAATAATATCGCTTTTTAGGGGTTTGTGGCATCGGATAATCATATTCTGATATACTTTTGACTATTTGAGGTCATGGTTACCAATAATTCTTAATTCGCTACCTATACGTTCTGGCGTCCTTACTACTGCATCACCTCATCAACATTCTCGTTATTTACGCACCCCCTTCGCATTTGCAGAGGACCGTGCATCGGACACCAGCACGGTTGCACTTGCACTGTCCTGTGCATGACTTGACGCAGCCGCAGTGTAAGATAATGGCACATGCTACGGAAGCATCGCTGAGAGTAGTCCATAGGGGCTGCCAAGTACTGGTGTCATCTTTGTGCCAACCCCACTCACTGAAGTCAGGGATTTCCTGTTGGACCGAAATGGCCTGACTCCAGTAGAAACTCGCTTGTAGAAGTGCTCGCTTCACATGCTGGAACAGCGCGGCTTGGGTAGGCGGAATATTTTCCAGTGATCTACTTCCTGTGGTGAAGAGGCGATGCCTGGCCTCGTTTACACCGGCTGCACCACACCCTTTGCTGTACATGAGTACGACGAAGCGTTCGATACGCTCCATGTGCAATGACTCGATACTGAACATGTTAGGGTCATGCGTTAGAGCCACTAATGTGTCGGTCAGTTCAGGTATGCTTGGCCAGGCTGTCCAAGCGGTCTTCTTGCCACATCCAAGAAACTGTGATGCAGTGTCACATCCGGTCAGACTGTGGAAGAGGGGCAGTGCCAAGGACTTTGACGGACCGAGATTGGAGCATATGGAATGGACTGGAATGTCACGATAATTTCTTCCGCTACCGAAACCCACCCAGAGCTCTGACAGGCAAAGTGTCTCGACAAATCTGACTGCCAAAACCACGACATCACTCTCCACTGTACGTACATATGCTGTTGTATGTCCCTGCTCTGCGGCATGTGCTAAATGCAGGAGGATCCTAGTGTCCGCCTCGGAATGGTTGCACGGCTGAAGTGATGCAAGGTCAATAGGTCTGTTGGCGAGCACGGTCTCGAAGTGAATACTTAGGAGCAGCTTTCCGCCCATGTCAGTCTTGGAGATCTGAGTACTGATGAATGAGAACAGCTCCTTTTTGTTCTACTCGTTCTTTAGGAAGCCACTGTTCCATTCACGCTTTGGTATCTGAGTGCTTCCATCGCCAACTCTTGTTCGTGGGCCATTACCGCGCCGTTGCTGTGTAAGAGCTTTGAGATTATTTTCTGCGGGGTAATTATCCCAAATAGCATCGATGCGTTGGGTACCACTCTTCATTTGTGCCTCCAGAAATGGTACTATGTGTAGCGTCACGTACTCGCGGAATGTCTTTGCCGTAGTCGGGCGCACCATGTGGATGGATTACTGCCGCCATATCTAAAACCACGAGCGTGGCGTGTTTGGCAGCAGCTGCGCGGCCAGTGGGTGCATTGAGGCATTGCAGAATGTCTGACTTTGTTCCAAAGCGCAGCGACCCTCGATCAGCGAGGCTCGGTGGCTCTCTCTGATTTTCAAACCGAATGAACTCCGTCATGTCGGCATCAGGACGCGACTGGAGTGACAGGAAAAGTTGCGTGACTAAGGTCATGTTCTGCCTCTGTACGTCCTTCGTGCCTTTTTTCTTGGGGTCAGATCGATTGGCAAAGGTTAGTATGTTGTTCCACTTGATTGTATCAGTTACTAGTACAGAAACGCGTACCAGCCTTTCCATGACATATGCTGCGTGAATGGTTTGGCCAGCTTCACGAATTTGAGACAGCGATGTAGCAACGGCCTCTTCCATGACAGTCTGTGTATCGAGTGCTACAAGCTGGTTTGTAACAAGGAAAGGATTACCAAGCTGATTTACCACCTCGACAAACGAAAGTACATCCTTTCTAAACTTGACTTGCAAGCTGTGTCCTTCCTCGTGATGAGCGGTGGATGACGATGGTGGTTCGTGTACGGCCTCGAATACATCAACCACCCGCGCGCATACAGGTCCGGCCAACATGAATAGTGTAAGAGCCTCTGGGTTCTCATTTTAGCAGATTTTTAGCAGCTCCAACTCAATTATGGTTGATCAGAACTTGAACTGGGGTACAGTTTGGGAACGTCGATTCCACATATCGAATGATTCAGCCGGGCCCATTTTATTCTTGCAATACTCTGAGTATGCTTTCTGCTTGAGCAGGTACAGAGACATGAGAGATACTTGATGGGAATATCGTGTGCGCTTGATGTGATGCTCATTGAGCGCAGACTGTGCGCGACCGGATGTCAGGACTTCCGCCTGAGAAAGCACGGTGGCCCACCCCGAGTCACGCAGCAGTTTGCCTATCATGAGATGCATCTTATCTTCAATGTGCAGCCCACCCATCATAATAACCAGCTTGTCTTCCTCAAATGTGGCTGGGTATTGCCATTGAATGAGTTTGATGATCGAATACAGTGGATGATCTGCACCGAGAACGCTGATCTGGCCAGGGTTGAGGAACTCGGTGGCCTGCATCGTCAGCTCAGCAGGAGGCTTCACCGACTCGTCGCTCGCAAGCAACGAGTTGTACCCAGACCAGCTGATTACGTCCCCCTCTGAAAGCTCACCTTCCTCGAGCAACCTGGTGACGTGCTCCATCCACGCCACGTCCTTGACAATGGCACCTCGCATATCATGGGGTGGTCTGGCTTCGCTGTCGCCAAGTCTGGGTGCAAATACATCAGTTTTAGAGAGTTCGACTGGGGTCTGGATCACGTAAGAGTCTGGAAGCTTCGCAATGGACGTATCGGAGGGGTCAATTGTGATTGGTTGCCGCTTTATTCCGTGATTCTCGTGCGAAAGATGGTTCGTCACACTCAATACATATCCATGGAACTCATCAAGTGAGAAGTTGCCCTGAGCCTTGCTATCTATATTATCCACATCGTGTGTGGTGAAGACCTTGAGACGACTATTGGTGGGTATTACAACGCCATCCTGAGTATGGCGAGCACACACCGCCCGCGCAAGACATCGCTTTACTTCCATGACACGACTGTACGATAACGATATACCCTGTTCATTGTCAATTTCAATCTGTGTTTTACTCCGTCCGTGACCGTGTAGCTTGAGGCTGTGATACAGCGGAAATGGGGTTTCTCTTTCCTTGTTGTGTCGCACTGCATCCGTCTTTACTGCATGGTGCGTACCCTTACTGGTATTGTAGATGAGCAGTTGCGAAATATTGCATGCGATCTTCTCCCTCGCATTCACATTGGCATCGCCACCGCTCTCTTCACGCCCATGAAGCGCTGATGGGTCCCGGAGCACTACGTTAAAGAAACTCCGCATCTCCTCGTTCACTGGTTCCGTCAGGCAGTTGGGGGAGAATGAGCCGCCGAAAGGGTCCTGGCTCTGTAGGCAAAATTTGTGCATCATCACGGCAGCCCGCATGAACGTAAGCGCGTCCTCTTGACCAATTTGAGACACACATGTCTTTGCCAGCTCATCGGCCACCTTCAATGTGTGAGATATGTAAATATCCTTCCTGCCTTCATTGCCCTTGGAAAACTCTACCCATTCCGGTAGGGCATCGAGCAGATGGTCTTTGAATCGACATGAGTGTGGCTCTTTTTTTATCTCTGCATGGGCGACCATGATCACTCATAAGCTTTGGATACATCTTGCGAAGCTCCGAAAGCTTAAATATAGTGGTGTCCGAATGTTCGATTAGAGCAATAATTTGAGCACATATGAGGGGGTCAAAGGGCGGAGTTGAGGGTCCAGCCGAGTCCCGTCGCTCGACAGCGCGATCGAAGTCGCGCAAACGTACATAACACTGATGGTGGTAACATACATCAGCAGCATGCGCATCAGACGCTACTGCAACCAGTCTGCCAATTAAATTAAATATTTTCGTGGTCTTCGCCCAAGTTTTCATGTTGGCATCTACGGCATCGGTTAATACTTTACGAAGGTTGATCTGGTCCTCACCCTCACAAATTACACAGTACTTGCTATTGGCCGGAGGGTGAACTTCTCCAGATGATCTGAGTTTTTTGGGACTAGATATATTGTGCGGGCCGGTATCTTTGTCAATAACCTCCCTCGCCCGTTTAACACGAGAACTACTACAATACCTCTTGCATGTTTTGTGATACTGAGCATTGTGTGATTTAAGTGTTGCTGCAATACCTAGACCATCATTCAACTGACTAATGCTGACGTTAATGCCAGAAGGAAGAGTATTGGGATTAATAGCATTGAAGTCGTTGAGATCTCTCTCAAGTGATACAAGTCCCTCCTCCTTGGGAGTTTGCAAGGCTTCTTGAGTGTTGTTCGATTGACAAAGACAACAAAGACCCCAATTCATAATTTTTACGATTCGCGATATGCATACATCAATTTTGCAAGCGAATTGTATGCTGTTGCTAATATTGATTAACTAACTGCACTACTCAGTATCTGAATAAAAACGACAGCGTTGTTTACGCATTTTCGGCCTCTCAGAATTACGCGCGGTTTTATTTTATTTGGGATGTTAGGAAATCATGTGATTATTGATTGATTGAAATGTGGTTTACGTCTGTTTAACAAATGATGTATGTGAAGAAGATCTCAAAACAGTGCGAAATAAAGCTAATATTAATAATTGGAAATGGTCATTTAAATGTTCGGGAATTTGTTATGTGAAACCCCTAAAACTCAAACTTCGACCATAATGCGACCTTGAAGATGACCTTCAGTGACGAATTTGACCACAAATCGTCGAAATAAGACCAGCATCAGAATCTACGAGCCCGAATACCCATATTTAGAGGTATTACTCATGGTTCTAGCCCTTTTGGTTTTTACCTACGATTGATTTCTAATCCGAGTGGCGGCCATATTGGATTTCACAAATATGGCGGCCCCAAGTGGCGCCCGTCTTGGCGCCCATCAAAAATCGAAACAGTATGGTATGGGCGACGTCTGTGCCAAAATTGGTGCTTTTGGAAGAATGTGAACCAAACCTCCCATGTAATGCCCTAACATCCCTCACTATAATGGGCTTCCGTATTACGGTGTCTGGAAAACACAACTTGTATTGATATGTTGATTTCCATGTAATGTCGCGGATGTAAACTTAGACTTAACAAACACTACCGTATTTTAAAACTGTACTTATTATGTGAATGGGAGTGGCGGGATTTGGTACGTTGGTAAGTGTTATTTTACAGAAAGATCAGGATCTACTGTCTTGGGCAATTGAGTATTGACCCTTAGATCGCTACTCACAACAATTGTCGTCTAATGTTGCTGTTATATATTGCCTTATTTCTCATGGTTTGACAGCACTTCAGAATAATTTCCAATGTAAATGATTCTGAAGTGCTGTCAATGCATGTTGTAAATTATTCTAAAGTGCTGACAAAGCATGTTTTTGATGATAAAAATGGAAAATAGAAAATAAATAGCAGACGACAAAAAATTAAGATAGCGGTCTCAGTGTTAATATCATCAAAATATAAACACATCTTTATAACATATTATAATTTTATGAAAGTAAATATATGTTAAATATTGATTTTGATATTTCTAGACTGATTTACAATATGTAAGTACTGTATAATAAGACTGCCACCTATGAGTGGCGATTCATGTCATAAGTGCCGTTTCTAACACGTTAGAGAAGTAACGCGTTACTTGTGAGAAGTAACGCGTTACTGATGTATGTACTATATAGTGAAACACATATTTGTAACGCGTTACTGCTCAACAGTAACGTGTTACAAGACTAACAGTGAGTAACGCGTTAGAAATTGGCTGTAACGCGTTACAAATCCTCTATATTGGCTGATCGTGTCATAAGTATAGCTTCTAATGTGTTAGAGTTATAACGCGTTACTCTTGGTAAGTATGGATACATGGATTATGATAAACATGCACATTATATATCAAGCCAATCGTGGGTGCGGACAAAAAGTTATAGTAGAAGGGAGAAACGCGCAAACATCTACAATTTAATGAACCTGAAAATGCAAAGTCATTTTATTTCAGGGGAAGGGGCCAAGTGACTTTGGTGTGGTTTGGACCTGACACTAGATCAGATTATTCTAATTTCAGGGCTGGATATGTTTTTTGTTTCAATTCCGTTCTGATTTTGTGATCCCCCCCCCCATGCAGCAGGTTGAATACAGGATCGAACCCGTTGACCCGGCCTTAAATGACCTTAGTTGTTGACAGGCCGTTAAGCACAAAAAAAAGGCAAATACATCGATAAATAAATCAATCAATGTCATTTGACCTTTACCTTGTACATGAGATGAGAGGAACATACATGGGACGAGCAGTGAGAATATTAATAATGATAAAGATGCACATGAAGTTTCAAGTTAGACGTTGATATGTTAAAGCAGTTATACTTGTACTATAATGGAGAAACGCGCACGCAACTACTGAGCCTGATATTTCGAAGTTGACATTGGGCACGGGGGAGCATGTGTGGGGTGGGGAATAAACAGATGGATGGTGATAAATACGCACATGAAGTGTAAAGCTAATCGTCCGTCCGTCCGACTAAAATGTTCGTAAGTGTAAATTTAAGATCGTCTGAAAAGTTCAATTGATGGATTTACATTTATTACACATGCAGCCTATGCTCAATAAATGTAAATCCAATAATTGTTTACAAGAAAAGATTGCTAATGTGAAATTTACAGACTATCAAAAGTTTGCACTTACGAACATTTTAGTCGTACGAAGTTTAGTTAAACGGGCCCCAGTTGCTCACATATCCTATTTTAGCGCCGCGCCATTCCCTAATTTGTGGATGTGACCGGATAAATGGGCCGTATGGGATTTGAGACCAGTGTAGCTCCTGATCAACTAGCACACTCATGTAGCCTGATAATGATTTATATTGCGTGTTAGAGTCATGGAGAGAGTTTCATTGATGGAATGGCGGGCAGTGCATATCCTGATCTGACTGTGCGAATGCGCAGGCTGATCTGGATCTACACTGGTCACAAAACCCGTAAGCCACATTTCTCCAATCACCGCCACATTTGGTGGTGACATTACGCAAACACGTCTTATTTGGAATTAATAAATCACTGAACTACTTTCGGCAAGGGAGATAATCAATATCACGCGAACTATTTTCATACGAGCCAAGCGGATTGTTCTGTTTATGATTAGTATATATAGTTTTAAGCTATCTCATGTGATATATAATGATACATTACTTTGCTATGTTATGGGTACTAATACATGTTGTTTCAATAGCGTATCTCTGTAACGGTATCGTTGTAGATGTAGTTAATTTAATTTAATAATTATTACGTTCAAATGGTGGCGTAATACTGATAGCGCTTCTGTATAACTGTGATTGTCGTAAATGGCGCAATAGTCGTGAGGTTAAGGTCGCCGACTTCAACGTAAATGGCGCAATAGTCGTGAGGTTAAGGTCGCCGACTTCAATGATTTAATTTCCGATTCCCGAAAGGGTCGGGGTTTCAAACCTCGACGTGGTATTTTTTTTTCTCTATATATATTATTTTTGTGATTTTAATATTTTCACAATTTTATGATTTTAATAAAAATACCTAATAAATTGATAGAAACTTACCAACAATGAAAGTGTCTGTTTTTAAGCAATATATACACAGACAGTTTGTTACTGTTTTTTTAAGTAATATATACACAGACAGTTTGTTACTGTTTTTTTAAGTTTGAGGTACTGTCTATACCATATAATGTTTTACTGTCCCAAAATATATTTGTTTGGCTGTCACAATTAATTAATTTTCGGACAGCAAACATTTTTCGTACAGCAAACATTTTTTTATGAATTTGAAATAATTATTGTCCTCCATCTGCTCACAACACTGTTCGAACTGCGCCTGTGGCTACCACGACCAGAATTCACTGGCCGCAAACACAGTAGCCATCGGCGTCTATTTATTAAATTATTATTTTTTATTTTATTTGAACGGCTCAGTATTACAATTTTCCGATTTTTTAAAACACAAAAACATGTTTGGCAACTGATTTAGTACACAAAACTAACATATATATACTGCCTAATAGATACATCTCAAGTCTTGAGATTTACATCTTAATCGCAATGTGAAGACAACAAAAACTTGTTTTGTGTACCACTCAGTGCAAAATATCAATATTGACAATTTCATTTCCGTAACCCAACGGCTTCGGCTCGGAAGCGAGTCGATGAACTCCGGCTATCGGAATTCATCGGTCGCGAATCAGGGAGTTGAGTAGTTGACCCGAGCGTCTATCGGAAAATCATCGGGCTTTGATCAACAAATATTGATATTTTCATACAAACTCATTTTTGTACCAAAATGAATGCAAACAGTTTCGAAGTGTGTGTAAATAGAAACCCGTTGGATTTATGTGTGGGGAAAACCCAATAGGAGGCCAAATTCGGCAACTTGAGCCGTATAGGGGCTTTAAACAAATATTTGATTACATTTGTATCAAATTATTATAATTTGCTCAGACACCACCATACATGTAACATGCATTATCATCACTCAACACGAAATTACAAATAGAAATCTTGTCACTGCAATTCATTTTTCAAAAATGTTACTTTTAAGTACATGTATATGCAATATTAAAAAATGTCTTTTCGTGCCCTGACTGTGCTCCTGTTACGTACAAAATGTGCTCTGTTTTTTTAGCATTAGCAATGCCCCGTTTTAACCCCGGGGGAAACACTATTAAGACGCATCATCTGAATCATCGTAGCGGCTAGAATGTCATTATTGTATATTAAGTGTCGCCAGTGTCACAGGTGAATGGTGCGTACCAGAGAGAGTAAAATTGTTACAATTCACCTAATTATGCTGACCTTCATGTACCAGCAGGAAATCAGAGGTATCAAAATAATCATGAAAGGAAGAAACTGCCACTAATTATTGCATATTTCGATACTAGCAGGCCTTTAGTGGCAGTTTTTGGTTTTCACGGCTATTTTACTTAGTAAGATTTGAATCGTTTTATCATGTTTATAATCCCTGCTTCGCGTTATTCACCTGTGGTTAGCGGGTGGCCTTATTTATCTCTTTGCATGCTGGGAAATTTGTGGGCTATAAATAGTTAAAAAACAGCAGACAACAATTCATTATAGTTTCATTTATTTCTCCCAATAAATATCATGAATATGACTTGTAATTTCATTAGAATTGCGTCCAGCAATATTAGAATTGCGTTCAGCAATTCTAATGAAATTCCAAAACATATTTATATAGAGTGAAACAAGAAACATACTCGTAATTTGTTGGATATTATTTTCACCGCTAGCATGCAAAGAGTTATTATCGCCTCGCCGATAGGCACGATGCGATATAGCGTTAGTACATGTACGTACGTGCGTACATGTGTACGTGCAAACGTGTGTACGAGCGTTTGTACGTGCGTACGTTAGCAACATAATGACTTATGAATCGCTTGACCGATTTTGTTAATATTTGCTCACACTGTGTGTCTAGGGATGGTGCTTTGTTTTGCATACAACCGACCGCCCGAGGTCAAGGTCATTGAGGACTTGTGTTCACTTGTATATAAGGCAAATGCTTTAACGTTTTTTTCTTTTCATTAACAAGGCTGACAGCGAGGGGATTAGGTTAGTGACAACGTTGCCCTTGTTACAGAGTAAGATGGCGGCCGCCGCGTACCGGTACGACAAAGACGGGGGAGACGGAGGGGTGAGTATCTTAACCCGTTCCACCCTTATTATCTTATAGCGATTGTTCCATGCTCATTTCTGGATTATTCCATTGATCAGATCATGGGTATGGGCTGACAAACACTACAGATCAGATGAGACGGCTTGTTACAACTCGGCTCATCTGGATCTGCAGTGTTTGCAGATATTGGTTTTGTGGGCTGTTACATTCTAATTTGAGAATTATTCCATTCATCATATAATGGGTATTTTAAAATATCTGGAACATACTGACAAACAATGCAGATCCAGATGAGACGGCTTGTTACAAGCCGTCTCATCTGGATCTGCAGTGTTTGCAGATATTGGCTTTATGGGATGTAGGCCATACACACCCACATACTGTTTCATGCCAGTCTATGTACACGTGACCGTGACTGCAAAAATGGGGCATATGACTTGTGTGGCCAGTATAGCTCTTAAACAGTTATTACACTCATGTAGCCTGGTAAGAATAGTTAGTGTTTTAGGAGCAAGGCAGATGTTGCACTGTCTGAATGGCGAACAGTGTAGACCCTGATCAAACTGTGCGGATGCGCAGGCTAATCTGTGTCTACGCTATTATTCGCGACTGTAAGTGCCATTTCTCTAGTCACAGCAACATATATCTCGTCATAATTCCAGCAAAAAAATATTTACACAATTCCCTAACATTTGATTGGCCCGTAGCAAGTCTCTGTCCAAAATTTATATCTCAGTAAACTCCCACGCCGAACTACTTTCTACAGGTGCGCTGTCAGTGCTGTTAATTTAAACAAATGGCTGCCGTCTTTCAAAATAAACACATTTTCTTGATGAATTTATTTCAAATGCTGGAATTATAAGGAATGAATGGCATTTTTTGTGGAATTTATCGGGATATAAACTTGGAAAAGTCGCGGGAATACTGGACGAGGCCTTCCGGCCTTCGTCCAGTATTTCCGCGACTTTTCCAAGTTTATATCCCCGATAAATTCCACAAAAAGGCCATTCATTCCTATAATGAGCACATGCATGTATGGTGGTAATCTAATAAATATGGCATTTGTTACCAAAATGTAACCGGTGGTCGATTTTCGCATACATAATTGCAGTGTTTGCCTGCGATAAAAGTGTGAAAAAGTGAAAAACACATACCTTGCATAGAAGTAAATTTTTATTTTCTAGTACATACAACATTGTTGAAAACATTCCAGGAGACAGTTTGACATTGTCTGAGCAATGTGAGCAATGTACGCCACATGAAAGAAATACTTGGTAAGACTCAATAGACTCTTCGAGAAATCAGTATGCTCATGTTTACACTAAAACTAATGTTCTGTTTACGTTTTAGGTTCTGACAGAAAGTGAACCACTCATAGAAAACCCGCAGGTATAGTACATTTACGGAACTATTGGTACAGCATTTTGAACCGTCTTAAAAGAGTTTTGCTCCTAAAATGGCGCGGGAGTACACGTCATTCCCACTACCCACTACGTAGTGGGAATGAATTGTACTTCCGCGCCATTTCAAAAATGTATATAATGTAAATGTAAGTCGCAGATCGGAGTTCAGTCAAGGACCGCGTGTCAATCCCAGAACGGGTGCTATGTTTTTTTTCCAGAACGTGGGCTAATTCCGCATGTTCTGAATATGCCGTTTAAACTTCAAGCTTGAATGACGTTCAGTGTTACTGTTAGTGTTGTAATGTGACGTTGTGGCCACATGCGTCCAGATCAAAGTGTTGCAACAACAACAACAAGTACTGAAGCTTCCAGAAGCCCTCCGATTCAAAGTACATATTATTTTATTGTGTGCTTATTATGTAACGGATTTTGATGAAATATGGCGCGTCAAACGCGCCTTGTTAAGCTGTATTTGGTGGTCTCTGTACTGTGGCCAAAACTTATGTCGTTTTTGCGAAGAATCGATTTCCGTGTCTACCGACACGGAAATCGACATAAGTATGTGCCGAACTCTCGGGACTACAAAATGCAGGTCATGAAGACGCGTTTGCTGCGCCATATTTCATCAAAATACGTTGTATATTAAAGGAAAATATAAAATAATTCTTACTTTGGAGTGGGCGAGATTTAAACACTTTCAACCATTATTGCTGTTGTTGTAACCACGTGATCATGCACCTTGACTATAGAAGACGTCGGGTTTGCCATCGAGACTAAACGTACAATACTACGGAGCCCCGCAGAGGCATGTATTTTATTTTATTAATTCGTTCTTATTAGACTGTGTGGATGCACAGGCTGATCTGGATTTATACTGGTCGCATATCACGGGCTACATTTATCTAGTCACAGTCACATATTTATCAGGGAACGACGTTTGCAATTGCCTATACATACTAACGGACGTCAAAGTATCCACTGCTGCACATATCCGGGTCACGACCGAATCAGTTACAATTGCGGATATAAAAGCAACAGCAGACGACAATTGTTGTGTGTAGCGGTCTAAGGGTTAATGTTTAGAATACATGTATATGTAATTATAAAATCTCAGTGGTTGTGGTCACAATGGTACATATTCAACACCAGAATGACGTGCATGTAGGTGCACAATGGTAACGTTAGTCAACCGAGAAGCAAACGGATAAATATTTTTATCGTATGAAGTTTAGTGAAAAGCGCCCCTGCTTTGTAGAATCTGATGGCACGATAGTCTTTATTAAATTACTCCAGAATTTAATTTCTTTATGCATCTAAATATAATGTTTTATCCGAAACACGGACAGGAATGACCTATATTAATTGCGTCTAGTGTGAACACTAGATAAATGATATGTGGCTCTGAATGGAGAAATACGGTGTATTGGATTTATGACTAGTGAAGCTTCTGATCAAATAACACACTCATTTTACATGATGCCGATTTATATTGCTTTCTACAATATGATGATATATATTGTATATCAGCACATTGCCTTTTGATATATTTATCAGGCAACGCTAGAAAAAGCGTAGGAATTCCGAGGCTCGCCGAATCATCCTACCGTTTCGGAGTCGAGCCTGATAAACTTGATAACAAATACTAGCCTGGTATATTTACCATCTGACGTTCAATGCTAGCCGATGCTCAGATGTAAAGCAGTTGTCGTTGAAAGCAATGCGTACTTATTTACGTTGCATCATTACACTGACGTAATTCGGCAATGTCATGTGACGCCATTCGACCAATAAAAGGTCAGTTTGTTTTCAATTCGTTGTAACCTGGATATTCGTATCAGCTCAATACCTGATACGACAGTATGATATCAGTCAGTATGTATTGGGCCAATACAAAGCTGGTTACCTGATAAATTGTCACTATGATATCACCATACTTGTTTTTCAGTACGATTACGTTTCGGTTGTATTATTATTATTGTGTGTATGTTTACCTTTGCTAGCCTACCGAAAGAACTACTATAATGATAGTAGAGATACTGACAACATACTTCACTCCCAATGGTTTGCCTCTAAGAATGTGCTTTGCGGTGAGGATAACGTTGTAACTAACGTTACCATAAGTAACGCGTCGTAACGTGTAGTGCAACTCATACGCTGTTTTATTATTTAACGTGCCATTGCTAAACTGTGATGACAATTGTTTCAATTATTAGCCTATTATATACGTACATGTCATTTAACTACTGGTTGCTATAGTATGTTATTAATTCGTTCCCACGAAATAACAATTCGTTCCCTCAATTTAACAATTCATTCCCACGAATTCGGGAACGAATTGTTATATCGTACGAACGAATTGCTAAATTGAGGGAACGAATTGTCATTTCTTGAAAACGAATTGCTAATTCGAGGGAACGAATTGTTAAATTGAGGGAACGAATTGTTATTTCGTGGGAACGATCATATTATACTACATGTATATAAATTGCAATTGTCATCCATACAAACTATCATTTTATTCGTACCACATAATCACGTTTAATTTCCAATAAATAATGAACTGTCATTTATCAAATATATTACATTTACTTGCAAACGTAGTTTGCAAACATTAATATTGAACATTTGAATACAATATCTACCTCATCTACGAAAGAAATTGAGACTTTCTAGTGCACGTGGTGCACAAAGATTTTGACAAACTAGTTCCATGGGAAACCAAGTGACCGTAACTACACCAGATGGGGAAAACAACCCGTCAGAAAATTCCGGAAAACTACCAGTGAAAATTGGTGGTGGGCACGAAATCGCCAAAATTTCCATGAAACTATAATTAAACTGAACGTGTTTTCAGAATGATGGGCTGGGCTGGCTGACCACGTCCACCTATATAGTGGCACTGACAGCCGGGGTTGGACTCCTAGTGCTACCCAAGGGTGTAGAAGAAGCAGGTAATCGTCTTTGTCCATGGATAAACTAGAATTATAACGGTCTTCTAAAATATTTTTGATAATTTATCGGCGTATAAACCTTTAAAAAGCAAACTATACTTAGTATAGATAAAGGCTATACTGCTCAGAGCTCCAGATAAGCTTTGTGTCTAAAGAGTACTGTACCCATTGATTTCAAATTCAATGCGTATTCTATTTTTACAAATGGATTATTGATGTTCTTCATTATTAAATAGGGAAGACTTGATCAAAACAAATTTAAAGAGTTGAATATTTACTTAGTTGAGCTGCAAAAAGCTGCTGCTCAACTAAGTACATTTTCAATTTTATGACAGTATTTCCATTACTCAATTTGAAAATCAATGCGTATTTTCACATAGCTGTATTTTGTACTCCCACTGTTGCGTATTCAGCTACAATAAGTGCGTAAAATACGCCAATACGCCTCTTATCTCGAGCTCTGAACTTCTAAATGTTTATATCCCGATCAATTCTCAATCAAAATGTCGTTTATTTGTTATACATGTAATACCAACCTTAGTATGTTAACTGCAAAAATCATGACCCAAAGGTGTGTCGCGTGTAAGAATGACAACTCTTCCCTCGCTATTTCATTAGTTATTTCCCTTTGTTTTTCGCACACAGATTTCTTGTCCGGAGCATAACATGAATACCCTTTGTAACATATTCACATGAGCACGATCCAAATGCGTATCGCGCGCAAGACTGACAACTCTTGCCTCACTCAATTTTTAGTTATTTCCCTTCGTTTTTTCACGCGCTGATTTGTTGACTGGAGCATAAAGTGGGGTCAGCGTGTAAGTGCACACACGAACGAACACGACAGGTTGGTTCCACTGTAACTCAAATACCCTATGGAATATTTCATGAATGGACCACGCCCAGAAGGTGTGTTGCGTTTGAGATAGACAACACTTGCATCACTAATTCGTTATCCCATCACGTAGCGAAAATTGGATATATGGATACAACAGTCGTCCTGCCGTCCGTCCGTCCATCCGTCTAACTGTATTACCATCAGACCGATTTGCTTGAAACTTCATGTGCATGTTTAGTATCATAGTTTCATTTCCCGCCACACACATGCTCCCCCATGCCCGAGGTCAAGGACAAATAACTTTGCGACCAGTAGATGCGTGCGCGATTTTCCAGTCTCCAATAACATGAAGTTTAAATAATGTGCGACCAATTGACTTGAAACTTCAAATCCAGAAGATACGTGCACACTTCTCCATTCTGCTATAAGTTTAATATCTCCACAGAGAAAAATAGTTTTTAGTACTAGAAATAAAACTACATGTATTATAAATATGCCATATTGAAGGTTCCCCTTCTTTGTAAAACCTTCACATTATCAAACGGGAGCCCATTATAACACTTCCAAGGTTAAAACTGAGTCACTGACGCTTCTAATGAAGTTTAAAACACGATGACGTCAATATCAAAACATCATTGCTTTGTCGCGCCCTTATGGACGTCATTTTGAACGTCTTCATGTTGTTCGCATAATATGAATACGTAATTAGGGTGATGCGGCTGGCCAATCATATTCGCTCCAGCTGTTATTACACGTGTGTCATATCAGATTCATCAAATGGGTTACAGCACGTCATAACAAAGTCTTCATGTGATAAATTGTTTTTGCATTGTATATATAACCGTAAAAGTTTGGGCAGGCCATATCTCTATATCGTTGTTTATTTGTATTTGTATTAATTTGACAATTTTCTTTTTCTGTTATCCTGCTATAGTCTAGAGCGAGAGGGTAACGGGAGCGTTTGGGCCATAATGCTATGTCTAGGCATTACATGAGTATATGTTAGTTTACCTGGGCTCTCGCGTCTCCTTAGGGTATATAGAGAATAGTAGGTGAGTGCCGTGAATGGGAACAAATATATGGCAAGCCTCAGGAAACGGGATAGCGCGGCTCTGCCGAGCACATCCCGTTTCCGTGCCGTGCCAGATATTTGTTCCCATTCACGGCACTAACGTACTATTTTATTTATCCCGTCAATACCTACAAATGGCTGTAAAATGCAAAAATAGTATCGACTGGATATCAAAAATGTTTCACGGCACCGTGTTTCACGGCACATACGCACTGTGTTGACGGGATAAATCATATTTCCATTCGATATGATCGCAAAAAGTTATATTTTAGTTTCCATCGGCTTTTCTTTTGGGCAAACTAATTGTATTATTACGTCGTTACAGGTCCGACAGGATTTGGTCTACTCGGGTTATTCGCCATCGTGTCTATGTATACCGGACATGTACTGGGCAAATGCTGGTTTTTGGCCAAGCAAAATTGTTCTCCCGCACTACAGGAGAAGTTGCTTAGCTCCCCGTATCAGACTATTGCTGAAATAGCGTATGGACGCAAAGGAAGGTCAGTCATTCACATGACCATGTTTATGCAGGTGCCGGATAGCTGGCGTTGTGAGACGTTAATTCCACAGGACATAAAGCCAGCATGTGCAAAGACTTTAGATCCAGGGACCCGTTTCAATAATCTTCTTACGACTAAAATGTTCGTAATCTCAAAATTATGATAGTCTGTAAATTTCACATTAACAGTGTTTTCTTGCAAACAATTATTGGATTTACATTTATTGAGCATAGCATCAATTGAAATTTACAGACTATCCTAAATTTGCACTTACGAACATTTAAGTCCTACAAAGTTTAGTGAAACGGTCCCCAGATACATGTAAGCGACCTCATCACGATCCGTCAGCATATGTAGCATTGTATGTATTGTTCATTTATAATCGATGTGGCATTTTTTCATTCATTAAATAGTCCAAATAATCGCATGCTAATATTATAATTATTATTTATGCGCATGTATGTATACAAAATGATAGCATTGAACCTTTTTGTTCAACCCATAAAGACAACATTTTCAAACACTGTCACTATTTATTTTTTCATTCATTAAATAGTCCGAATAATCGCATGCAAAGGTACAAATATTATAATTATTATTTATCCGCATGTATGTATAAAAAATTATAGCATTGAACCTTTTTGTTCAACCCATAAAGACAACATTTTCAAACACTGCAGATACAGATGAGATGGCCATCTCATCAAGATCTGCCTGCAGACTTTGTCACTATTTATCGGACAATTTAATACGTCAGAAGTTTTCAGATATTTTAAAAGTGACTGGTTTCTTGTTCCATCTTGATTTGCAGCCGGTTCGTGTCATTCTGTGTTAACATGTCGTTGATTTCAATGGCCGTACTCTACATTCTACTTGCCTCCGAGAACGTATCCAAACTGCTACCCACTAACTCGGACATCAATTTCTGCTCGCTCATCTTGATCTTCGGGTGTGGATCAATCGTACTCTTAGTGGTCTGTCGGTCGCTCAAGAACATTGGGTAATGTACATCATAGGCATATATGTGGCGGAGAAATGGGGCATATGGGCTATGCGACGATGTAGTCCCAGATGAGCCTGTGCATCAGCACAGGCTGATCAGGATCTTCACTATTCGCCATTCTTTCAATGTGACACTTGTAGTGCTTCAAACAAGCATTACATGTCGTTATCAGGCTACATGAGTGTGCTACGTGATCCAGGGCTATACTGGTCATAATCCTTTAAGCCCCATTTCTCCAGTCACATATACTTATGAGAACTTTCATTCAGGATCATAACGTTTAAACGATATACATATACACAGATGGTAAATTAAACAGGAAGCTGAAGTATTTATTGGATTCCAATCAGCTAGAAACCGCAGTTTTGCACACAAAAATGTCGCATCTCACTAAGCGTCTGTATATGCCAGAACTCGACTTGACCAATAACTGACTAAAACTACTAACAATACGTTTTAATAATACATAGGCCCCCGTCCATGTTCCAGGTTCAAGGTCGTTGTCATGGTTGCCTGCCTGGCAACATGTGCTGCCAGCGTTATGGTATGTGTGTCCGCGGCTAGGCATACCAAAAAGACGGGCGACGTTGTACATGCACAGCCGTCATTTTGGGGCTTGTTCACGTCAGTTGGCACGCTCTGTTTCTCTTTCGGTGGTCACGTGCTGTTTCCGACATTTCAAGCTGACATGTGCGAAAAGACACACTTCTCGAAAAGTGTAATATCTGGATATATAGGTACATCATCTCCTCCTAAAATGGTAGGTGATTCTATAGTCCGCTCGTAGTATAACCGTATCAAATGTGCGTGTTACCTCTGCAACATAGCTTCGGACACTGCACAAGTAAGGTATTGAACGATACTATTTTAGTAATAACCTCCGAAGAGAAGCACATTTAATACACATTGTTTTAAAGTCACTCTTTTTATTAAATTTTCGACCACATGGTGTTTATCAAAATAGTGTGAAACTGTATTGGCAGTCCTATGTGACGTCCATATTGTAGCAGTAAACCGGATGTTATGAGCCGGACCTCATGACGTCCGGCTCATAACATCCGGTTTACTGCTGGCGCGACGTCTTCAAAATATCCTAAGTTGTTCAGCGGCCCACAGTAAAATTGAAATGGCAACTTAAATGTATTTTACCAGGCTTAATCATACACGTGAACGATAGTCGTGATGAACAATAGTCGGCTCTACAAAGCACATGGATGGATTGTGGCCTAGGGTCACGTGATGTGAACACCTGACATCTACTCGGGAGGTTGTGGGTTCAAACCTAGGGCATCAACAAATACTTTCATAGTATTTCCATCCCACTGGTCTGTCGGATGAGACTTTAAACTGGGGTCCCGTCTCTATATGACCTTAACTGTCGGTTGGACGTTAAACCCTTTCACTTTCACTTTCTACAAATCACAAACACACTCAATCAAGAAGACACAGGAGCAATTATAGTACCGTCCTGTCTTTAAATCAAGAATTTACGAAATACAACACTTGTTTTTGTTTGGAATGTTTATAGCAAGTACCAAAACCAGTCTTCATTTTCTGATGACTGATGTAAATGGTAGTCCCTGTACATTATCAGCATAATGCAAGGCATGTGTATACATCATATTAAAGTATTACGTATAGTACAAATGAAAGTATGTTTTAGAAAACATATAAATTTTATACAGTTCATGGTATATTGATTAAATTTGTATGATAATTACATGCTCTCCTTAATAACAACAATATTGTCAGACTCGGAAATAACAGGAAGTCGTAATATATATACAATGTTTTTATATGTATTTATTTGCATATAACATTCTAATTGTGATATCAAAGTCATTAAAGCACCTAGTACACGCGCAAGAAGTAGTCTATGTAACTTCTGTTTCAGCTGTACTCATCGTCTACCTCCCGACATGCATTGCGGCATATATAACTTACGGCAATACCGTACCGTCCAATATTATGGAAAGTGTCATTAATGATAACGGGTATGCATTTACCATTATCGTGTCCGTGTTGGTGACCGTCCACGTATTCATATGCATTGTCATAGTACTAAACCCGGTATGCCTGGAATTGGAACACCTCTTCGGATTGAGACAAGGTACATGTTCATACGCTGCCCCGCAGGGGACGTAGATTGTTTTTCTTTTATTAATTCGTTCCCTAAATATAACAGTTCGTTCCCACAAATTAACAATTCGTTCCCTCAATTTAACGAATTAACAATTCGTTCCCGTGGGAACGAATTGTTAATTCGTGGGAACGAATCGTTATATCGTTGGAACGAATTGTTTGTTAAATGGAGGTAACGAATTGTTATATCGTTGGAAGGAATTGTTTGTTAAATGGAGGTAACGAATTGTTATATCGTTGGAACGAATTGTTTGTTAAATGGAGGTAACGAATTGTTATATCGTGGGAACGAATTGTTTGTTAAATGGAGGTAACGAATTGTTATTTCGTGGAAACGAACTAGGCCGAGTTTCTTATGATATCCTTCAACCAGTTTCATAAATAACATATTAACTCAACACAAATGTTAGATTCTATTTATTTTATAAGCACATCACAATACGTCAAGTTGAAGCTGTATAGCGACCACCTAGCGTGTCTGTACCGGCCTCGTGTGCATATTAATTACACTAGTGTATATGATTTTTATTACAGTGTTGTTACACTGTGAACGTCTATTTTATGCAGAGTTACATTTCTACTACATGTACAATCTATTTATTTTATATTGGAAGTTTTGCACCTACGTTGTAATCATTTCTTTGAAATGTAATACGTCAACATCATTTGTATGAGTGTGCATACATTTTTCGTAATGAATAGTAACTAACAGTGGTTGATTACATGTCGCTAATCATATGAAACAAGCCATGTGATTTTATACATAAGAAAATGTGGGATCTTTCATGAAATTGTTGTCATAAATTCGTGGGAACAGTAGTTAGGGAAATGTAACTCTTCAAAGCATTACCGCACCATCTATATCTACAGGGAGAGCTTCGCAGAGTTACATTTCTACTACATGTACAAAATATTTTTCTTATATTTAAAGTGTTGCATCTACGTTGTCATCTTTTAAATTTGATACTTTAACATCCTTTAACATCCTTTGTACAATATTGCGTATGCATACATTTTTCGTAATGAATAGTAACTAACAGTGGTTGATTACATGTCGCTAAACATATGAGACAGGCCATGTGATTTTATACGTAAGACAATGTTTACACAATTGACGATGTTTTCCGTAAATGTTCATAGCAAATGCAGAATTCTTTGCTATGAAATTCTCGTCATCTTTCGACGTCATTTACAGAAAATATTACAGTTTCTGTAAATATATTTCATGAAAAAATCGCACAGCCTTGCTCTTAGGTACAACATCACATGGCATGTCTCATATCGGGCCATATCATTAATTAACGCTTGCAACACCACACACCTGTATATTGGTATTGGCAAACAGTGTAGATCCAGATGAGCCGGTTCCTGACGAGCCGTCTCATCAGGATCTGCACTTTTTGCACGTCATTTACACATGTTTGAACAAAAGCACCCCCTTTTCATAAATAGACTAGTCTGAAAATCATTTTGTGACAATTGGATTGGCTGAAAAATTAACATATCAAAATCCATTTCAGTTACTTTTCTCTACCATAACCGTGTATAACACAATACATGTGGCCATATGTAGCTTTGTATTTACAGAAATATCGATAAAGACGGTTATTTGCCGAGTACTAGTAATGTCGGTTACTATACTTATGGCGCTGTCGATACCCCATTTCTCCAACATCATCTCTATTGTGGGGAGTTCCACTTTGGCCGTTCTGCAGTTCGTGGTACCAACGATGCTTTATATGAAGCTCTGCAGAGGCAGACAGTAAGTTTCCAGTCTTCAGGTTGTTCGCAACCTTTGGTGTCTGCTATGTACTTAGTAGCTACAACAATTCGCCTCCGATATGTTATCTACGGCTACAATTTGACCCATTCAAAACATGTGAGAAACCGAAGTGCATACCTAAACCTACGGCAGCTTAAAAGGGACATGCGCAATTTGTTTTCTATGTCCTTCCCACGACTTAGCAATATGTTAACACGACATAGCATCTCGTTCCCATGAGATAGCATCTCGTTACCACGAGTTAGCTATGTCGTTCCCACGACATAGCATCTCGTTCCCTCGAGATAGGATCTCGTTCCCACGAGATAGGATCTCGTTACCACGACATAGCATCTCGTTCCCACGAGAAAACATCTCGTTCCCACGAGGTAGCATCTCGTTACCACGAGTTAGCTGTGTCGTTCCCGCGAGATAGCATCTTATACCACGAGTTAGCTATGTCGTTCGCACGACATAGCATCTCGTTCCCTCGAGATAGGTAGCCAGTGAAAATGAAGCATGATTACCGCCATATTAGTCCGACAGCCTGGAGCTTAATCTTGTTTTGATAAACATAGTGTTTTATTGGCGATTTTGCTTGTCAATGCCATCCACATCAATAATCCGGCTGATGACACTCTGTCATCCTTGAGCGTTTTGAGAAATTTGCATAAATTCAAAATGGCCGCCAAACAGTTAAAGGATGCCGTGTGAGGTATTGAAATAATTTAAGAGCGTAAAGTGGATTTACTGGATTTATCAGATAAGCGGTCAAGATATTCAATTCGTTTCACTGTGACATGGAAAACTTCCAAAATGGCCACCAAATGTGACATATTTTACACATAGCTTCTTTCACACTCCATATCACACTCCATATAACAATAATGTAAGCGACTGATAATTAAGTTATAACTGCTTATTAGCGCCATATCGTAGTAAATTGGTATAGATGTATTGGATTGAAGCATACACCGAACGTTTTCAGTAACTTAAATATAATTAAATAACTGTGCCAATAGCAGAAGTCAAAAATGGCCGCCAAATATTTAAACAAAAGTCGCACCTTATACTGAGCAAATTGCATAATAATTACTGTGGAGTAGTAGTAAAAAGCCGGTACTGGCCCATTTTGAGTTTTTGAACTATACATTAATCATAAACAACACTACTACATCTATGGTTAAAAAAATGCTTCAAAAATGTTTATCTAAAATTGGCTCATGAGTCAGAAATCCTACCTATCAATGGTCATCTCCTGAGATACTATGAGATACTAGTCATGGTTCAATTTTAAACCGCAAATAAGGTGTAAAATGTTAAAATGTGTCACAGTTCAACACTACGATGACGCATTACAAATCTAGTTGAATCAACAACGTCACGATGCTGGAATAGCTCGATGAGTTTCCGGTCTTGGTGACGAAGTTTATCACAGTCCCGGCTCGAACTTTAATAGGGGCGGTATCAAATATTGTGAAAGCGGATCTATGTCCCATTAGCTTTGTTATACCAGACTTTTGTTCGACCCCATTTACAACTAGGTTAACCCTGACTTCACTCGTAGCAGTACCCCTTGCGTTCACCAAAGAGAGTGCCATTCGGAGGATTACGCCCGAAGCCGCCATGGTGTAGCCCGTATACTGGTTGGTCGCGCTGCTACCAAATGACCACTCATATTATCCGGGGTGCAGTGCACCACGCTCCTCGGCGTAAATGGTAATAACTGACTTCTGATTGAATGTCACGTCGTCTAAATATTTTTTAGTTGCTACATCTTGCTCACTAATAGGATCAACGACATTTGGGATTCTGTTTATATTCATGTTTAGTGGACCAATTAGTTCACCCGTTCCATCCTTTCTTAAAAAAATATTTTTTATGTAACTAACTGTTACTTCAGAGAATGTTTGATTATTTTAACTATGGCTACGAACAAATTTATCAACAGTCATTTTTAAACATTTTTTTTTAAAACAGATTGTTGATAATGTTTTGCTAGCTGTTTTGTAAGCCGTTTCCATTTGACAATTGTTTCAAAACATACAAGCATAGATGTCCGAATATAACTGTTCCAGACGTTTGAACCTGTTGAGTGTTGTATGAGATAGGCTGCCCTAAATATTCTATCAACTCAGTAGGTGGTTGTAAACCATAGCTATCAAAATAGAACTTGTCTTTTCCATTTTTCCACCATGCAACCCAATGTGTGCCACCACCTTTCGTAGTTCCATATAGACCATTTAGGTTGTTATTGTCATCTAGGTTAAGTATACCGCACTCCTTCTTCCACATACGACTGATCAACTCATTGCGCATAAACACCCCTTTAAAGTTTGGTATTCTTAATGACTTGACAGCATCTATCAATTCTATATTGCTTAATGGTTTGTTTGGTAAGACTACCTTGTCATTTATACTGATGTTCATTTTTTTAAATGGATACTATAATTTTGTTAACGTGTCAACCCATGAATTAAACGACTCTGGGTATCCAAGCCACTTCACAAGAGCCTTTTTACCCTTCTTTCGTATCACCCTCTCAATCCTAAACATGTCTTGGTTAGTCTTTTGAAGCTCCCTCTCGTATAATGTACATTGAATCTCCTCTTTGTTGTAGTCTATGATATTGTATGGTATAGGGTTGGTATACTGAATCTTTGATATTGTAAACACCTCCTCAGTCCATCTCGGTGTGTACCCCTTCTCAAACGTCCTCTTCTTGTCTTGTTGGTAATCCTAACCCTATCACCAACAGTAAATTTTGGTTCTGAGTGGGCCATCGTACGATGCTCCTGCGTCACATTATCCTTATCCTTATCATCGTACAGATTTTTATACACACGGCTCTCATTCTTTTTCATACTAGCTTCTACAGGAGTCATCTTGATTGAAGAATGCTTTGTGCTGTTATATTGATCTACAAGACCACTTAATATATCAATGTACTTCCTGGTGGAATTAGCGCTGAAGTACTTCCACATCTTTTCCTTCATTGTTCTGTTCCATCTCTCAACCACATTCTCCGTACTGTAGATCTCAACAAGGCTTTGTACATTCTTGTTATATAACTCTTTACCCTTGTCCACCTACATCTTGTTTGGTCTCCGCTCCTTTAAGATCTGCTTTAATGCATCTGCAACAGACTTCCCAGTCTTATCTTTTAGCGGTATCATCCAACCATACTTTGAGAAGATGTCAATTACAGTCAACAAGTACTTGAAGTTCTTGTTTTCTCTGGAAAAGCTTTGCATGTCCACTAAATCAGCGGCCCAAATCTCATCTATACCATTAACGTAGACTCTTCTCCTCTGAAACTTTGTAGTCACTGGCTTGTGTAGTTCTTCAGCTAATTGGTCATCCCAAACTACTTGAACTTTTTTTTGGTGAGGCCGTCAGAGCCCGTCAGACCCATCCCAAATTTCATCTTAGTTCAAATTATTTTTCGAACGATGCATCGGTCTAATTTTTCACGTAAAGATGGATTGAAAATCCCATCCAACTCGTTAATCATGCTCTTATGACACACAGTATTTCGCGTGCCGGTGTCTTTATTTTAGCATAACACACATCATGATGGTATGCAGCTTTATCAACGCGGTTTACTGGGATGCTCCAAGGCTTAGGAGTAAAGTCTTTATTCAACCTTGTGTTAAGCTTTGTTCCAGGACCAGTAAAGTTATGACTAGGTAGATGCATTTCAAAAGGCAGCCTGTTGATCAGGTTGTTGACAAATCCTTTATCCTCAGTGTTTGCGACGAATTGAGTTTTTGTAGAACCACAAACATTACATTTACCTTTTTTTCATATTCTTCCCATTCTTTGTGAGATCAACCTCCAAATGCGACGCAGGAGCATCTAAACCACTTGTATCAGTTACCATTCGACACTTGACGAAGTACATCATTATTGTTTTTATAGTAGAATTTTTTCATTTTAATATAAAAAAGATTCTACTATAAACAAGTGGAAGTAAAAGATCTCTCATGGAATGAAATGCAGTCAAAGAGGTTTAATCATCCTCTACTACCCAAGTCAATACGTGGAGCCATTATTGGGAAGTCAGGTTGTGGAAAGACTACCTTGCTAATCGATCTACTACTAAGCCCTGGTTGGTTACATTACAATCGTCTGTTCATGTTTGGTAAGAGCTTGTTCCAACCAACCAGGATATTGAAAAAGGCTTTTGAGGAAAAGCTCCCCAAAGAAGCAATTATCAGGTTATTCAACAATCAAGAGGAGATCATGAAACTGAATGCTTCTCCAGTAGTCTTAGTTTGCAGAGATGGGCAAAAACAGCAGAGACAAGTCTGACATCGAATTCAGTTTTTACGAGACGTCAGAGGATGTACCAGATCCACGGGAGCTTAATCCAGACAACAAGAATCTCATGATCTTTGATGACCTATTGCTTGAAAAGCAAAACAAATGTGAGTCATATTATATTCGTGGAAGACACTCAAACGTGGACTGCTTCTATCTATCATAAAACTACTTTAAGCTCCCTAGACAGACTATTCACGAGAATGCAAACTTTATCTGCTTATTTTCTCAAGATCTCAAGAACATTAGCCACATCTACAACGATCATGTCGGCAGCGATATGACAAAAGACGAGTTTAGACATTTATGTAAAAAGACATGGGAGAAACCACATGGTTTTGTTGTGATTGACTTGACCAGTAAGAAGCACAATGGAAAGTATAGGAGTGGGCTGGATACATTTTACATCCCTTAACAAAAAATCTCCATCTATGTAAAATGACAAGCGCTATTGATCTATTCGAACAGATAGCGAAGAATACAGAACAGACTGAGAAGAATACAGAGCCTAAAAACTATTTTCAGATAGTGGTGAGTGGTAATAACACTCGAATCAAAACTAGGTTTAATCCACCATTAGAACTCAATAAGAGTAAGAAGTATAAAATATCTCTAGTCAACCTAGAGACGTACTACAGCTTTCCAAACATCTATTCTACAAACAACGTCTTTAGATACTCTAAAGATAATGGTATTACGTGGACAAACATTACTATAGATGAAGGTAGCTATGACATCACAAGCATCAACGAAATAATTCAGTTACAAATGAGACAAAATGGTCACTATAATAGCATAAACGAGTCGTACTAAGTTAGATTATCAGCTAATCCTAATACACTAAAATCCATACTTATTTTGGAAAACAACTACAAGGTCTGTTCTAGGTTTTAAGAGTCAAATTTACACTAATATCTATAACGAGTCTGAAGATTTGGTCAACATCTTATCTATTAACAGCATATTAGTCAACATAGATATAATTGCAGGCTCGTATGTGAATGGAGTACCATCACGTACAATATATAGCTTTTTTCCCAACGTCTCACCCGGATATAAGATCATCGAAACCCCGCAAAACCTAGTCTATCTTCCTATTTTCATAACGGATAAAATCAATAGGATGGAAACATAGTTAGTAGATCAAAACGGAAAACAACTTAATCTCCGAGGAGAACAGCTGACCATACGATTTCACATACGAGAGGCTTAACAAATTATCTGTTTGTGTTAAAAAAATGAATTATACAAACGTAAAGGTGTCAATTTCAGATGGAAAAAAGGAAAAGCTCAAATCAGCTCTTCAATCTGGAGTAGCTGTCTCCATCAGATTGAGTCATCAAGACACTAGTGGAAAAGATATCATCGCATTGACAAATGCTCCAGCCAATAAATTGGCAAAGGCATATCAAAATGGAAAAGGGACTACAATCAGAATGATTAAGACTCAAATCAAACATAATCTTAAAGTTGAGGGTGGTTTTCTTCCTCTACTTGCAGGATTGGCAGCTAGAGCAGCTCCTATCCTATTGAAAACAGTTCTTCCAGCTTTAGGCGTTAGTGCAATATATGGGTTGGCTACTACAGGTGTTCAAAAGTTAGTGGGTAATGGACTATACCTTAAAAGGGGTGGATGTGTTTGCCAGGTTGAGACGGATGGAAAGTGTCTATATTTGGGACGAACAAGTGGTTCTGGTCTTGAATCAGTAGGTGATGGATTGTATTTGAAAGGACCGAGTGGTGTATATGAGGGAAGGGGACTGTTGCTTGGTGAAAACAGTCCATTCAAAAAATCCCACTCTTAGGAATGCTTTTGTGAAAAAAAAAAATAATGAAATAATATATTTAAACAAAAATTATATATTATTTAAAATGTTAGTACACAATATTGGATGGACGCCTCTAAGAAGAAGACCTACTCAGCGACCTGCAATTCAATGGAAACCTAGGATGGAAGTTTAGTTTAAACCAGTAAAGTTAACTCCTACTAAATGGCAGATTTACAACCAAAATAATATGATTATTCAAGCTAAGGAAATTAAGATCATCTCCCTCGGGTTTGGTGTGGAAATGTCATCTGGTACAACATTCGTCTCAATTAAACCAGAGCTGAAGCAAAAGTGTTGTATCATTCTTGATAGTACGAGATACCTTATTGTCTCGATTATGAATAACTCTGAAAATGATGTTGTTCTATTACCTGGACAAGAAATATGTTACATAGCATATACGATTTAAAAAAAAATATCTGCATATAAAAATATATATACAAAATGGAAATAGAGCAAAAAAACAACGTTTATCCTTCACTCGAGAATGTAGAGACATTTATGCCTTTATCCCCTGAACCTTCCGCACCTCCACTAAATAGAGGTCATGGATATCGTTTGCAGAAAATTAATGAAATTCAAAAGTTGCTTGAGAATGAACGTGATAAGCGACAGGCTCTGAGTAAAAAGTACCATCGTGCTAACATCATATCTACAATTGATGCAGGACTCATATATGTAAGTATGGGATTTGGTGCTGGTGGAATTGGTCTGCTTTCTACCATCATTCCTACACCATTAGTAATTGCTATGGAAGCTACAGCTATAGGGTTAGGATTACTAAGCATCGGTGGAAAATACATAAGTAAGAATCTTGCCTTGAAAGGAGAGAAGCATTTGAAGATTAAGATAATGGCTGAATCAAAATTAAACACTATTCAAAATCTTATCTCCAAGGCTCTTACAGATGACTATATTTCTGATGAAGAGTTTACTTTGATAGTTTCTGAGCTAGACAAATTTAGCGAGATGAAAGAGGGAATAAAACGAAAAACCAAAAAGTACATTGATCAGGAGATGCAAAACACGTTACTGGAACAAGGACGTGAAGAAGAAAGAAAGTCTTTCCACAAGATGTTTGAGAAGAGTCAGCTTAACAATTTAAAGTCGTAATGCGACACAGGAGCATCGTAGAATTCAAAGAGGTTAGTAAGGAAGAAATACATTCGCCACCGCTGGCGAATGGAAATCGTGCAATGTTCTACAAGGTTACAGGAGAATGTTTCAAGACCATAAGCATGTTAAGGAACGCTACGATCAGAAGTTACTACATCAAGGTAGAGTCTATAGCGATCATAATGAAGGATTACGTCGTTGCTTTGGAGCGTCATGGTTTTACATTCGAGGAGGGAATAGATTACAAAGAGGTTAGTAAGGAAGAAATCCGCTATCCAACTTTGAATGGTGTCCATAACTCAAGGTATTAAGGGTCGTCATCAAAACTGAGATGGGAAACTGAATAAGTTCAAATCTTACTTCTTTTTTTTTCATTTACGTGATTTGGTCTTCTACGAGTATTTTTTTTCGTTGAAAAAACTGTGATTTTCCTTGCGATGATGATGATGATGATGATGATGGTGATGATGATGATGATGATGATGATGATGATGATGATGATGATTGATGACGACGATGACGACGATGACGACGATGATGACGATGATGATGATGATGATTATTGATGATGATGATTATTGATGATGATGATTGAACTCACAATCTTATCCTTTTCCTCAAGCGCTAATGCAAAACTATGATCATTTTCCTCCAAGACCTTATATTTTTCCTCAAGCGCTAATGCAAAACTATGATCCTTTTCCGCCAATACCTTATCCTTTTCCTCAAGCGCTAATGTAAAACCATGACGCTCCAAAGCAACAACGTAATCCTTCATCTTGATTACTAAAGACTCTACCTTGATGTAGTAACTTCTAATCGTAGCGTTCCTTAACATGCCTATATTCTTGAAACATTCTCCTGTAAACTTGCACGATTTCCATTGTCTATTTTTGGATATGATGAAAACCGTAATAAAGATTATCTAGTCTTTAGAAAAATGTCGTTTCTAAAAATTGCAGATCCGAACAAGAGGGACTTTATTGTTCAAGAGTTTCTCAAAACCAGACGGAACATTCAGCAAAACAATATCACTGATCGTGTAGATGAACGAGATATGCAAGGTGATCAGTCAAAGTTTTCCAAACCTGTAACATCAGCTCAGCGGGAGTTGACGAATGATATTCTTGATGAGCTTAAACCTATTAAGAAAGGAATTGAAGAGATTCCAAAGGCGATAATGATTCCTCAGTTTCCAAGTATCCAGTCTCAAACTCAAGAAACCAACTTTTATGGTCCTATTTCTCAACAGTACTTGAGAAAGTTTATATCAAAGGATGGTAGTGTTGACAAGACCTATGGGTTATACAATAAACAAAATAACTTTTACATTGATGATAAGCAGATAGTAATAGTCGATGACAATATAGTTATTGGAGACAAAAAATATATAGGAACACCTGGTTTGTGGGAGCTATTGATAAATAAGAAACCAGATTCTAATATTTTCACAGATCAGGACTATAACATGTATGCTGAGATAATGATGAATACCAACTCATTACACAGAGGTAATAGCCCTAATGATAAGCGACCAAAGGCTAACAAGGGTTGGAAGTGGAAAAGTATATTGCATACAATATGGGAAGATCGATCGTTTGTCGGACAATCATGCATCGTAACGCTGATGCTTTGTTGGATCGTTTTGAGCTACTGATGGCTAGCATGTCAGCGGGAAATACCGGAGTATATATCCATCTTGAATCAGTTGAAGAGTCAAAAAGTAATAGACAATAATTCATTTAAAAATATTTTCTCACAACTATAAAAAGTATGTTGATTATAAAAAATGATGGATTTAAAAGACGATATGTCATTGGTGGTTCGGGAATCTTTGAACCCATCGGTAGTTTGCTCTCAAGACTCGCTTCATCCGCTGCAGCAAAAGCTATAGGTGATGTTGCCAAAGAAGCGGCAAAGAAAGAGGCTCTTGATACAGGGAAGAAACTTATCGAAAGGGGAGTTAAAAAGATTATCAGCCCTAAAAGGGTCGCGCCTAATGCAACGCAGGAGCATCGTAATGCGACAGCTCAAAAGGCTAACAGCATCTTTAGCAAATACATTACTTCTGCGACGCCTAATGTGAAGCAGACGCATCGTAATGTGAAGCAGACGCTCAACACAAGTGCACAAAACATCAATACACTGCTCGATGGCTCAGGTAATGCGACGCAGAATGCAATTTCTATCCAAGACCTTGTTCGAAAGCTGAATGGGAAGTAACTGAATGTGATGAAAAATGGAATCCTTACAATGACTTAAAGAAATGAATTTCTTAAGAAAATGAATGAGTCTACCTATCAAAGCAAAGTCAGTCAGCTCCAAGACAAAGTCAAAGTCATGACGCTCCAAAGCAAAGTCAGTCAGCTCCAAGACAAAGTCATGACGCTCCAAGACAAATTCGTGACGCTCCAAAGCAAAGTCAGTCAGCTCCAAGACAATAACATCAGTCAGCTCCAAAGCGAAGTAACTGAATGCGATGAAAACATTGTAACAGTACCAGTTTCCGAGTACCAGCATCCAAGTACTAAGAGTTGTAGCAGATCCAAGTACCGGTAACCAAGTAATAAGATGGGTAGCAGTATCAGTATCCGATTACCAGTATCCGAGTACCAGTATCCAGAATCCTTACAACGACTTAAAGAAATTAATTTCTTAAGAAAATGATTAATCTAAAATTCGAGAGAGTCAACTATCCCAAGTACCAGTCTGCATCTATCATCATTAAGAATGCGATGATGAAGCTTGGTGATGAAGATGTGATAGAGGATGTTCAGGAAGGTAAGTACACCAACTCAGTACCTATCACATTGAAAAAAAAACATTTAAAAAGTATGAAAAAAATAGAGGAAGAGGTGAATGATTATCTAGTAGATGAGGAAGGTCTGGATAAGGTAAAGCTTGTGTATGGTAATAAGATGTATCCAAAGATTAAGAAAGACATAAGATTTAAGGCAAGTGAAGAAAAATCTGTCAAGCTTAGGAGTGTATACCTTGGATGTGTAAAGACATCTCCACAACTATATCTGGTGTGTTAACGATGCGCCTGCAACCCCCTCCATTTTTTTTAATTCGTGAAAATGAATTAAAAAATTATCTTGCTAGTGTAAACATATTGACATTCTAAGTTTTACTGAGACTCCCATAAAATATGAGGGTATTGAAGAATATGAGTATCATGAGTATGAACCTGTAACTGGAACAAATCTAAACAATCCCGGTGAGATCAGGATCAACATCGAGACACAAGATCTATTTACACATCCAAGTGAGTCTTATCTAATAGTTGAAGGTAAGCTCACAAAGTCTGACAACTCGGCATACGCTAATGATGATGTAGTTTCTCTTACAAACAATGCTATTATGCATTTGTTTAACAACATCAAATATCAGCTCTCTGGGCAAGAGATTGAATCTCTCTTTTCTCCTGGTCAGGGATCTACCATGCTGGGTTTGTTGAAATACCCTGATGACTTTAGCAAGAGTCAGGGTTTGAATCAGCTCTGGTACAAGGACACTGTAGCTGCTGCTAGTATTACAGATAATGCTGGGTTTACTGTTAGACATAGCTATATCATTAAATCTCCAGACCCCAAAGGAACGTTTAGCTTCTGAATCCCATTGAAACACATATTTGGGTTTTGTGAGGACTACTCCAAAATCATCTACGGTCTCGAGCAGACCCTGCCTCTTGTCCGAAAGGGTAACGATGACACAATTTTTAGGGACGGCGGTGTTGACGCTGGTAAAATAACTCTTGAGAAGGTTGCTTGGTTCATACCACATGTGCTACCAGCTGATGCCGAAAAGTTCCAGCTGTACAAGACGATTGAGTCTAAGACGACTTTACCAGTTACTTACAGAATGAGACAATGTGAAAGCATCTCAGTCCCCTAGAGTACCAATTTTACCTGGAGACTGAGTGTCAAGTCTTCACCGGAGAGACCTCGTGTTATTGTTGGATTCCAGACTGAGAAGAATGATGATCAAGAGAAGAACCCCTCCATCTTTGACAACGTTAATGTCAGAAACATGTATATCATGTTAAACTCAACTAGATACCCAGCTGTTGATTACAATCTTTCATTCGGTAAGCAACAATTTAGTAGGGTGTATGGCGATGCTGCTGCATTCAGATCCAAGTTTTATCACATGGATGAGTTGGTAAGTAACCCAAACATCACTCCAAGCGATTACAAGGATTTATACCCACTCTGTGTGTTTGGTGTGAGCAAGCAGAGCGAGAAGCTGAAGACCTCTGTGACAGACACCCAAATCAAGGCTCAGTTTGGCGCAAACGTTCCTGCTAACACTGAAGCATTTGCTCTAGTCATCTCAGAAAAGATGCTATCATTCCAGTCAGACGGAAACAAGATGAGTGTGATATATTAATTGAATACGACGGCAGAATGAAAATTAATTTAAAGGAAAACAATTCATATATAAAATGACAATCAAACTATCAGAACTAATGCATATCATAAAGGACAACAAGATAAGAGGTTACTCTCGCTACAACAAGCCTCAATTGATAGAGCTATTGGGAGGGAGAGGTCTTCTACCAGATGAACAACCAAAGCCTGAGAAACCAAAAAATGAGATTTATTCAAAATTTGAACTGCTTAGAACAATCAGAAAAAAACCAAGAAATGTTAGCATAAAAAGTGTGGAAACAGGGGAGATGATTACATTTCATTCAATCTACAAGGCATCACGTTTCATTAACAAGTCACCAAGAATCATAACATTTTGGAATGGTGGGGTTTGGAAGAAAAAGTATGAAATTACAATCGATGCAGGAGCAATTGGCCCTACAGACCCCGCAGGAGCATCCTAATTAGAGGCATACATATGGATAAATAGGTAGAGGCATACATAATGTTTGATACATGATCATACATGATGTTTCTTCAGGTTCATGGTAGAAATGTAAGAAAATTAAAAAAATCATGAAAATGAGTTAAGGAAAATGAGTTAAAGAAAAAATCAAAATGGAACGAATACCGTTATTCAGACACATTTATGGAAATAATACCGATATTCAGTTAAAAGCCATGGCAAAAGACCGTGGTTTAAAAGGATATTCAAACCTCAGAAAAGCTGAGCTTATTAATCCGCTTAATGTGACGCAGACGCATCGTAACATACCACAAAGCAGAAGTTGTATATTAGATGATAATGTACCTGACATTGGCGTACCGGTCCTCCAACCAACACAAGCCCCACCAATTATTACAAAAACCGTACCGGCAATAAAAAGGCAATTGAACGAATGGACTAATTGGTTGATGGATTATATACCTCCTAATCCTAAGAATGTGCTTAGGGTTGTTGATACTGTGCTCGAATCATTCAAGGAAAAGATACGAAAACTCTACAAAAAGAAAGACCCTTTCAAAATCGAGGAGAGTGCATCGGCTCTCAATAAATTTACTATCCAATACGTCATTAAGGGTAGAGAAGGATTTACTCCAGAGTCATTCTTAGTTGAGGTAAAGCAGGTTGTTACTAAAATTTTGAGGAATAACCGTCAGACTAAGGTAAAAATGGTTCTCAACTGCAACATGGATAGGGCTAGTATAACAACTGGTGAAACTATTACAGAACCTGTATCTTTCAGCTCTAAATTTAATGTTAACCTGGAGGGAACAGATTTGAATGAGCTATATAACACAATGACGGAGAGAATCCTTGAGAATATAGCAACATACCAGATGATGGGTAGTAATTGGGTCTTCAAAAATATTATCAGCTTGGAGCTACATACCGTGAGATATAAGCCACTACGAGGTAACTCTTATATTAAACTTCCCCAAAAGCTTGCATTGAAGAAGGCAATCATCAACATGAAAAACAAGGATGATATGTGTTTCAAGTGGTGCGTTGCTAGAGCGTTAAACCCAGTAAAGCAGGATGGTGAACGTATCACACAACTTTTAAAACAACAAGCGGAGGAACTCAATTGGGATAAATTGCCTTCCCAGTTGACCTTAAAGCCATATATAGGTTTGAAAGACAAAATGCAACCATTTCTGTCAACGTCTTTGGGTATGAGAAACGAAGACCTCCATCCTCTTCGGATTATCAAACATGAGCATGAGCGTCACATTAACCTTTTACTTATAGATGATGGTGAAATAAAACATTACTGTCTCATCAAGAGCAGGAGTAGAGTGTTGTCCAGCCAACGAATAAGACACAACATACAAGACATTACTGTAACCAATGTCTTAACTTCTTCAACTCAGAGGTAAGCATAAAGAGTACTGCGACTCAAATGAAGCTGTAAAAGTTCAGATGCCTGAGGAAGGAACAACCTTAAAATTTAAACACCTTTTCATGTCGATGAAAATACCCTTTGTAGTTTATGCTGACTTTGAGAGCTTCACCCAAAAGTTGCATAATGCGACGCAGGACCCAGAAAATAGTTACACTAAGCCGTATCAAAAGCATACACCTAGCGGGTTCTGCTACTACATCAAGTGCTTTGATGACGAGGTTTACGATGTTCCTCCTGAAATTTACACAAAGCAATCTGAAGATGAGGACATATCACAGATCTTTGTTGACAGTTTGGAACAAAACATTGTTGACATCTACACAAATGTGGACGTGCTGAGATGATCATTATATCAAAACAGCAAAAGGACTTCGAACAGGCAACAGTATGCTGGATATGTGAAAACATATTTGGATGAGGATAGGGTAAGAGAAAACTGTCATTTCACTGGTAAGTATCGAGGCCCTGCTCATAGCAAATGCAACCTCATGTACCGGAAACCTAAGTTTACTCCCGTCATATTCCACAACCTGAGCGGGTATGACTCCCACCTATTCATCAAAAACTTGTGTAAAAAGGAGGGTAAGATTGACTGCATCCCTAACAATGAGGAGAAGTACATTTCGTTTACCAAGGAGTATGTAATTGACAGTTTTACTAACAAGGACGGAGATGAAGTGGAAGTGAAGCATGAGCTACGGTTTATTGACAGCTTCAAGTTCATGGCTTCTAGTCTAGATAAACTGGTAGGTAACCTTCAGAAAGATCAATTCTTAAACTTGGAAAGTGAGTATGAAGGTGAGCAGTCGAGTTTGCTAACACGTAAGGGTGTCTATCCATATGACTATGTTGATGGTCTTGAGAGGTTGGCTGAGGTTCTACTACCTCCAAAGGAAGAGTTCTATTCTAAGTTGAGTGGTGATGACATTTCAGATGAAGACTATGTACATGCACAAAAGGTCTGGAAAGATGTAAGACGATGAGAGACTACCACAATCTGTATCTCACGTCAGATGTATTGCTTCTGGCAGACGTATTTGAGACCTTCCGTGATGTCTGCTTGACAAACTATAAACTAGACCCAGCCTGGTATTATACAGCACCAGGTTTGGCGTGGGATGCTGCGTTGAAGCTGACTGATGTTGAATTGAAACTGTTGAGTGACTATGACATGCTACTCATGATTGAAAAGGGGAGTAGAGGTGGTGTGAGTAGTATCATGACTCGGTATGGAAAGGCAAACAATAATTACATGGGTAAAAGGTTTGATCCTAAAGAACCTAGTAAGTATCTACAATATCTGGATGCTAACAACCTCTATGGATGGGCTATGAGTGAACCACTACCTACAAATTGATTTCAGTGGATGACTGAAGGTGAATTGAATGTCTGGAAAAAACATTCCTGTTTCTTAGAGGTTGACTTGGAGTATCCTAAAGAGCTGCACGATTTACATAACGAATATCCTCTAGCCCCCGAAAGGGTCGTTGTGAATAAGGTTGAAAAGCTTATACCTAATCTAAACGACAAGACAAAGTGTGTCGTTCACTACAAGAACCTCAAGGTGTATGAGAGATTTGGTCTAAAGATCACCAAGATACATAGAGGTATCAAGTTCGATGAGAGCTCTTGGTTTAAAAAGTACATTGATCTAAACACTTCATTAAGAGCCAAGACAAATAATGACTTTGAAAAAGACTTTTTCAAGCTCATGAACAACTTCGTCTTTGGAAAGACTATGGAAAACATCCGAAACAGGGTTGACATTCAGCTGGTGAATAACGAAGGAAAGGCTATGAAGCTAACAGCCAAGCCTAACTACAAACACCGTACCATCTTCGATGAAAACCTAATAGCCATTCACATGAAGAAGACCAACATTAGGTTTTACACACCGGTTTACCTGGGTATGTCTATCCTAGCCTTGAGCACAACCTTGATATACGACTTCCATTACAACTACATCAAGAAGAACTATGAGGATAAAGCTAATATATTGTTTACTGACACTGAAAGTTTAGCATACGAGATTGAAACTGAGGACTTTTATAAGGACATCAACGGAGATGTAAAAAGCACCTTCGACACAAGTGGAATACCAACAACTCATCCCTCAGGTATACAAACTGGTATGAACAAGAAGGTCATTCGGTATGATGAAGGATGAATGTGGTGGAAAGGTTATGCAAAGGTTTGTTGGACTAAGAGCTAAGCTGTACAGCTATAAGATGTATGAGGGTAAGGAAGAAAAACGATGCAAAGGTGTAAAGCAGAGTGTGGTCAAGAAGGATATTAGCTTCGATGACTACAAGACCTGTCTGTTGAGTAGATAGGATCAGTTAAGGAAGATGAACATAATCAGAAGCCATGGACATGAAATATACACGGAGGAGGTAAACAAGGTAGCACTGTCTTCAAACGATGACAAGCGTGTCATTCAGGAGGATGGGGTGCACACGTTGGCATATGGTCATTGGCGATTGTAAAATATGCGCATTTTCATTGTCTGTGTACTACGACATTATAAACTTTAAATTGGTTTAAAGAAATTGATGTAAGAAAAAAAAGTGAAAATAATCAAACAAGTAACAGTTAGTTACATAAACATAATTGTTTAAGAAACGATGGAACGGGTGAACTAACTGGTCCACTGAACATGAATATAAACATAATCTCTAATGTCGTTGATCCATTAATTAATCAGGATGCAGCAAGCAAGCATTATGTAGATGAGCAGGGCCTAAACTATAAAACAATACTTAAAGGCCCTGAACGGCTCAGAATTCCAATTTTCAGATTTTTCAGAACACAAAAACATGTTTGGCAACTGATTTAGTACACACAACTACATATACTGCCTAATATATATATATATCCCAAGTCTTGAGATTTATATCATAATCGCAATGTGAAGACCACTCAGCGCATAATGTCAATATTGACACTTTTCATTTTCGGAATCCCGAGCGTTTCCGTGCTAGCGTACTCGCTACTATTCGGAAACATGTCGGAAAACTGCTTACACACAAAACCATGACGTCACAAGCACGTGCGCGAAATTGAAGGAGAACAACAACAACAAGAAAGTAAACATTTGTTTCTATATTCGGACTCGCGAAGACGATATTATTTAACTACAATTTGCATCAATGACATTGACATTATATACAATCGAACAAGAACAGCCGAGTGACTCTCACGATCTCATGACACCAGTTACAGTACTGTACCCGAGTACGTATTCGTGAATCACAGTCAACAATGAATATTACCCGACCCACTTGTAACACACAGTAATGATGTTACAATGAGTATTGACTTGCATTACAGTGGACTTATTTTAGTAGCCCTGTGTCATGACCGAGTCAGAGGAACTTGGAAGAAAGGGGCAAAAGTGTGGCCGGATGCTATTCTTGGGCTTCTTATCCATGTATTGCAGTATTTAAGGTAGCTTAGAAAATCTCAGCTCTACGGATGGCTTTTACTATTTCATCTGTCTTTTATATTTCCTGTATCCGTGAGAGCTGAGACCCTTATAGTGTACAATTGTGTCACAATAACAGCCCAATTTGTCCTGGCGTTTTGCTACACAGTCTGACAAGTGAGAAGTTTTAACACTTCACAGTCATCATGGTTATGTTAAAAACATTCATAGACTAATACTACACATGTAGGTATACATAGTTTGACATTGGTTATCCTTTTATTCCCAGGACAAAATGGGCTGTTATTGTGACTAAATTTTACACTATAAGTATGTATAAGGGTCTCAGCTCTCACGGATACAGAAAATATAAAAGACAGATGAAATAGTAAAACACATCCGTAGAGTTGAGAATGGCTAAGCTATATTTAAGGACGTGCAGATGAGATGGTAATAATAGCATTTCAACTCGCTGCACACTTTTAGCTCAACTTTACAGCACGATCTATAGACCGTTCTCCTTTCCCCATCCGATAAGTCATTTTTGGACCAAACTGTTTCGGGTCATGGATTAACTCCCCCTTTTCCACTTAGAATGTTGCCTTGTAACTTGTAATTTTTTAAAAACGTAATAGCTAAAGACCTGAAACTTGGTATGTATCTTCCTTATGATGAGTAGATGCACAAAGTTTACTTCAATGTTGTATTTGATGCCGGGTCCTGGATTATCTCCCCCTTTTCGACTTTTCCAATTTTGGCTTGCAAGTCGTAAAACCTTTAAATCGTACTAACTACACACCTGAAACTTGGTATGTAGCTTGCTTATGATGATGTGATGCGCAACATTTATTTCGATTTTTTATTTGACCCCGGGGTCATGGATTATCTCCCCCTTATCGACTTAGAATTTTCCAATTTTGACTTGTAAGTCGTAAATATTTTAAATTGTACTAGCTACAGACCTGCAACTTGGTATGTAGCTTCCTTATTATGAGTCGATGCGCAACGTTTATTTCGATTTTTGATTCGACCCCCGGGTCATGAATTATCTCCCCCTTTTTTACTTAGAATTTTTGAAGTTTGGCTTGTAAGTCTTAAAACTTTTAAACCGTACTAGCTACACACATGACACTTGGTATGTAGCTTCCTTATGATGAGTAGATACGCAAAGTTTATTTCAATGTTTGATATGTCCCCGGGTCATGAATTATCTCCCCTTTTTTTATTTAGAATTTTCCAACTTTGATTTGTGACCCGCAAAACTTTGAAACCATAATAGCTATATACCTGAAACTTGGTATGTAGCTTCCTTATGATAAGTAGATGCGCAAAGTTTATTTCCATTTATTGTTTGACCCTCGGGTCATGGATTATCTGCCTCTTTCGACTTAGACTTTTCAAATGTTGGCTTGTAAGTCGTAAAACTTTTAAATTGCACTAGCTACACACCTGAAACTTGGAATGTAGCTTCCTTATGATGTGTAGATGCGCAAAGTTTATTTAGATTTTTGATTCGACCCAGGGGTCATGGATTATCACCCCCTTTTCCACTTAGAATTTTCCAAATTTGTCTTACAAGTCGTAAAACTTTTAAACCGTACTAACTACATACCTGAAACTTAGTATGTAGCTTCCTTATGATGAGTCGATGTGCAACATTTATTTTGATACTTTTTTTGATCCCGGGGTCAGGATTATCTCCCCCTTTTCAACTTAGAATTTTCCAATTTTGGCTTGTAAGTCGTAAATGTTTTAAATTATACTAGCTACACACCTGAAACTTGGTATGTAGCTTCCTTATAATGTGTAGATGCGCAAAGTTTATTTAGATTTTTGATTCGATCCAGGGGTCATGGATTATCACCCCCTTTTCCACTTAGAATTTTCCAAACTTTTAAACCGTACTATATACATACCTGAAACTTGGTATGTAGCTTCCTTATGACGAGTCGATGCGCAACATTTATTTTGATATTTTATTTGACCCCGGGGTCATGGATTATCTCCCCCTTTTCAACTTATAATTTTCCAATTTTGGCTTGTAAGTCGTAAATTTTTTAAATTGTACTAGCTACACACATGGGACTTGGTATGTAGCTCGCTTCTGATGAGTCGATGCGCAACATTTATTTCGATTTTTTATTCGACCCCGGGGTCATGGATTATCACCCCCTTTTGGTATGTATCTTCCTACTGATGAGTAGATGCACAAAGTTTATTTTGATTTTTTATTTGACACCGGGGTCATGGACTATCTCCCCCTTTTCGACTTATAATTTTCCAATTTTGGTTTGCAAGTCGTAAAACTTTTAAACCGTACTAACTACACACCTGACCTGAAACTTGGTATGTAGCTTCCTTATGATTAATTGATGCGCAACATTTATTTAGATTTTCGTCAAGTTCATGATAATATTTTGTTGTCATATTGTACATTTGTCTCTCAATAACTATATAGCTATGAATGTCAATGCCCTGCAGATTATTGCTATATTTTAGTGAAACGTTATTCCGCATAATTTATACCGTTGACTGTGGTGTTGCGATATAGTGCAACCTATTGCCTATAAAGCGAAAAATGTGCAGCTATAGCAAAGGGTATAACCAGGTATTGTGAACTCTTTCAGTCTTTGTGAAGTTGTATGCAGTGACAGTCCCACTCCATGATACAATCGACGGTCGGCGCCATCAACAATCAGTTTGTTCGTAACTTGGTCCGGGATGTAACAGTCATTGAAATTCTTGGAAGGGTAAGTTGATTATACTAACAAATGCCCCACCCCCATCCTGTTTGTTTCAATTTACCAATGTAGACAGCAGAATAATATCGTTGATTTCAATGCAATTTCTTACCATAAAACCACTTTTAGTCTCGCCCACAAACTAGAAAGTGCAAAATCCAAGTATCTAGGACGTAGTCCGCAATCGTCGTCATTACAAACATTCCTCACAGGTGACTCACCTTGAGTCAATAATTTTTTGACTGAAAATCGTCCATCATTGAATTAAAAAAACACTCATCAGTAGAATATTACGTTGATGATATTAACATGGACCATTCCAAATGTTATCAATAGCTTCCTCACTTTGATGGCTATTCACCCAGTGTCATTGTGTGACCTTGACCTTCATATCAATAATTTTGGAATTCCTCATCTTGACCGACCTTGACCTTTGTGGTGATCGCCTTGTTTAGTGGGCGAGATACTTCCTGGCGTTCGCCTTGTTTTTGAAACGTCATCAGGTGATTTGTTTCTCGCCAGCGATCACCTTGTATTATCAAAGCTGCCAGCCAGGGGATTAGCTTAGTGATAGCAATGCACTTATGGCATATGTGGGCAGTCTGACGCTTGTAGCTGATTTCATCAAAATCACTACATTTATCTTGCTAAGTGTACTTTGAGGGAGAAATTTTCAAATTATGCATACATTTTTTTTTTTTTAATGATAATGGAATAAATACAGTATACTACATGTACTTCTGCATACTTTTAATAATCAAGTACACAGTTAGTTGTTATATATGAAATAATGCATTTCAGTACAAATAATAATTACTCCCACAAAATGCTAAGTGTAGATAAGTTTACTTAGCAATGTTGGTGAAATCGGCTACCAATCTTGATATGTGGCTGGAGGATTGAAGCTTATGTCATTTGTGTGACTGGAAGATTGACAGTCTGACACCTGATCTTTATATGTGGCTGGAAGATTGAATCTGATCTCTACATGTGGTTGGAGGATTGGGGTTTCTGGCAATTGTGGCCAGTCTGACTCCTGATCTCTATATATGGCTGAAAAATTACGGCTTATGGCAATTGTGGCCAGTCTGACTCCTGATCTCTATACATGTATGTGGCTGGAAAATTACGGCTTATGGCAATTGTGGCCAGTCTGATTCATGATCTCTATATGTCACTGCAGAATTGGTGCTTATCATGCTTATGGCAAGTGTGGCCAGTCTGCTGATCTCTATATGTCACTGTGGCTGGAGAATTGGCGCTTATGGAAATTGTGGCCAGTCTGACTCCTGATCTCTGTACATGTATGTGGCCTTTGTGAATGTGGCTTATATGAATTGTGGCCTATCTGGCTCCTGGTCTCTATATGTGGCTGGAGGATTGGGGCTTATGGCATGTGTGACCAGTCTGTTTGTTTGTTTGTTTATTAGTGTTTAACGGCCTATCAACAGCTACGGTCATGTAAGGCCGGGCAAACGGGTTCAATCCCATTTTAACCTTTTGCATTGGGGGGTGACCAGTCTGACTCTTGATATATATGTGTGGCTGGAGGATTGAGGCTTATGGCATTTGTAGCCAGTTTGACCCCCGAGTTCTCAGTGACCGTGAATTTGTGTCTTCATACGTGTGGTGCTTGCAAAACCAATTACTATACCTAGACACACGTTATGGCCAACTATTATTAAAATCGATAAAGTGGTTCCGAAGTTATTTAAGAAAATGAAAGGTGTTACTAACATGTATTATCGCTACATGCCTTTCGACAATGTCAAGGTCACTGAGGGCTCATGTTATTATTGTCAAGGCTGCCAGCGAGGGGATTAGCTTAGTGATGATAAAGATACATTTATTTATTTTAAATTAAAGAGAAGATCTTGAAAAATGTGCATGTTGTAATCATAATGGTTAGTCCTGGTAGAGAAATATAATATGTGGTTCTTGTGTATTTGCAGGAGTATTTGGTGCCGTTGAGGTGTCAACATAGTGTCATCGACATAATGATGTGTAAAGTGAAGTTTTAACTGGTGTTGAGTTTCTTCACGCGAGCCATAGCCCTCAACTCCGCAGAAGACTGTTTCCCTTTGATGTCCTTGGGAAGTGTGAAATAGGACAGGAATACTTACCAGTTTAATTAATGGAGTTTAACGGCCTGTTAACAGCTATGGGCATTTTGGGCCAGGCTAACGGGGTCAAATCCCATATTTCACTTTCATCGATGGGGAGAAAGTCACTGAAATATATATATTCAGCTGTGAAATAAGAAAAAACCTGATCTGGTGCCAGGTTCTCGCCACACCAGTCACTTAGCCCCAGGATGATTTGATCGAATGGTGTTTAATGGCATGTCAACAGCTAAGGTTAAAGACTTGTGATGGGGGTAAATCCCAAAATCATAAACTAAATATTTAAAGAGAAATTTAAAACCCAGCCCTGAAATTACATGTAAAATAACCTGACCTGGTGCCAGGTACTCGCCACACCAGTCACTTGAACCCACTCCCCAAAAGCAATATGATTAGTACTAATTTTTATAATGGTATAACCGGATTCAACTCTCACGTATCAAAAATGTACCTGCGGGTCAAACCAGGGATATCGGGATTCTGGTAATGATGAAACCCATTGTTAAATGTACCCTTTGCATACTCCCAACCAACTACCAACAGTAAGGATGAAACCGTCGTTAAATTTACCCTTCCCATGCTCCGACCAGCCGCCCACCAGATGAGATTTGCATACTCCCAACCAACCACCAACAGTAAGAATGAAACCGTCGTTAAATTTACCCTTCCCATGCTCCGACCAGCCGCCCACCAGATGAGATTTGAAACCGAGCTACCATTCCTACATGACCTTGGCTGTTGCTGGGACATAACACCCATTCTCTTTCACCACCCATGTGGCTTAAATAGCCAATGTCAACGCCAAGTTTTGGCAAAATTTGCATTAAAGGTTTTTGGCTATCTGTTATTATAACACTCTAACACGAAATCATACTGACTTGAAACATCATATACTTATGTGTCATCACCTGTATTTTCATTATATAGCCCGCCCATTATTCACCTATGTTCAAGGTCAAATTAGGGATGGATTGTGGCATAGGGGTTAGAACACCTGACTTCCAATGCGGAGGTTGTGGGTTCAAACCTTGCCTAGGGCATCAACAAATACTTTCATAGTATTTCCTTCCCAATGGTATTTCCTTCCCAATGGTCTGTCTGATGAGACTTTAAACTGTTGTCCTGTCTCTATATGACCTTAGCTGTTGCTGGGACGTTAACCTTTTCACTTTCACTGGTTTTTATTGAAGGTCAAAAGACTAAGGAAAGTTGACATTCTTGACTTTCGAGTAGGAATTCTTGAGTTTCCAGTTGAAAGTTTCAAGTTAATATTCTCGAGTTTCAAGTTGAGAACATGGAGTTTCGAGTTGCAAGACACTAATGTCATGTTGAGGACATAATTATGGGACCCCTGATCATCATATGATTCAAACAATTGCTTCGTAAAAGTGATGGAATATATGTATAACATATATATGAACACTGCCTCCTTACTGTATCATATACGGCACATGGCCAAGTCGGCCATCTTTGTGTGTGTGCCAGCCATCAGCTAGTTTCACCTCTTCCGGCATTTGACAAAGAACTGACAATGAGAAGTAGAACATATGATATAATGTGGCCAATCATACATAGAAAAGCCAGGACAACGGACTCATATAAATTATACTACACCAAGATGTACTTCAAATGAAATATTGGTGTACTTTTGCCAACATTCTCAAAATGTACATAAACTAACGTGTACAATTTTCCTACACACTGTACTGTGATATATGTAAATACACATGGGCGAGATATTCTCTCACCATATGAAGCTCCATTGCACTATTGTCATAGTGTCTAATAACAAAGAGTAAATGTAAATGTATTTACGAAGCAATTATCTTTGAATCAAACATGATCAGGTATAGAACGGTTCCTCAACTTACTTATAGAAGTAAGCTCAACTTACTTATAGAAGTAAGTTTTTTATGTACAGCATATACAATGCATGTCCCCTCATCCCAGCGGTAAACATTCGGGCAGTTCTCATAGTTGTGTACTCGAAACAAGAATTCTGATGCAAACCTTGAGAATGGAAACTTGAATATTGTAATTCTAAACATGCTAAACTTGAAGATGATCCCAAAGTCACAACTGAATATGTACAAATATATATCCTCAGCTCACCAGCATAATTTAGCACTAATCTTCTTACTTTTATTATGGGTATCACCGGACACCACAATCAAGTATCAAGAAATGTCAAAATAAAATGTACTCTATCTTTCATGAAAATTATTGGTTTATTACATTGTAAAGAAAATCTACTGTAAAAACGACATCACAAATTATCTAGTGTCGTTCTGAAATCACGTGACCCCATACGCTGAAAGGGCAAACGGCTATGTCATGGCTTTTGTAAGCTTCTACAGAACAAAAGGGTAAAAGCTATCGTTACGAAGCAATAATGTAACATTCACTTTTTATCAACACAGATCACATATGTGGCTGTGACTGGAGAAATAGGGCTTATGGTTTTTGCGATCAGTATAGCTCCAGATCAGACTGCACAGTCTGATCAGGATCTGCACTGTTCGCCATTCTGTGAATGATACACATGTCATGCTTCTACCAAGCTATATAGACAACCAGGCTATCAGAGTGTGCTATTGGATCAGGAGCTACACTGGTCACAAATCCCATAAGCCCCATTTCTCCAGTCACAGCCACATATAGCCCCCAGCCGAGAAAATGGACCTGACAACATGTCCAACAATTGTAGATAGAGGTCAACTTGGCAGTATACAATCTAATTGTTTTGCTGATGACAGTAATTCAAACAACGTAGGTCATGATTAGATCTATGCACTCACCATGCTGATTGCACATGTTCTAGGGTTCCTTTTCTCACCCGGTAGCTCATAATATTCCCAATAAACCACACTTTTCAATATCTGTATCATCGACGGCATTTATTGATTAAATTGTGAAGTTGCAAATAATGAGTAGCCTGGTCAGATACAAGTATTGTTATCTGATATCGTATAAATGGTTATCTGCGTAATTTAAAAAAAAACAGCACATGTATATTTCAGATAATCATGAAATCAGTCCAATTTTCGTGTTTTTAAGGATAATTTCTGAACTGTTCACAAAATATCTGCAACGGGTGCATTAAAGGCAGTGGGTCTCCGATATGCCTAGAATGTGATGGAACAGATTAGGACAAAATAGGTTAATTTATATCGTATTTCTGGAACCAAATTATATGTACAAGTCGCCTGTAAACATTTGATATTTATGCAAATAATAAGTGCATAATGCAAAAAAATAACTAGAAAATGTGTTCATTGAACACGGATGCCCCACATGCATGTATCACTTTGATAGTAAACGAGGCAAAATTCTAAGTCGAAAATGGGGGAGATAATCCATGACCCGGGGGTCGAAAGAATCAAAATAAACTTTGTACATCTACTCCTAAGAAAGCTACATACCATGTTTCAGGTCTGTAGCTATTACTGTTTAAAAGTTTTACGAGGTACGTTTTTATCTTTGACTCTTTAGTTACCTGGGAGTTGAATTGGGTTATTGACAATTATAAAAGTAGTAATATTATTACTGATCCTACTGCTTTCGGGAGGGGCCAAGTGATTCTGGTGTGGCGAGGACCTGGCATCAGTTCATGATTATTCTGATTTCAGGGCTGAATATATAGTTTTGTTATTGTAAATATTCAGTTCTGATTTTGGGATTCCCTCCCCCCACCATTTGTAAATGTACTTGTACAGGTAATGTATGGGATTCAGTACTAAACCCATTGACCCAGCCTTAAATGACCTTAGCTGATAGGCCGTTAAACCCCAACAAACAAACAAACAAACTATCCGAGACACAGTACCTTTAATGGCAGAGAGTTATTATATGTGCTACAATGTGTATGCTCAACATTACATGTACTATCATTTAAATGAGGAAAATAAAAGCAGCAGCAACTGTTATATTGTGTGTCTCATTATATGCATGTACATGTATCTACATGTATTTAAGTATACAGGGCCCAGTTGCTCAAAGCGTCTGTTAGCTTAACAGACTGTTAAATCCTTAAAAGATGTTAAGGATTTAACAGTCTGTTAAGCTAACAGAGGCTTTGAGCAACCGGGCCCTGGTTGTCATCAGTATAATGCTGAAAAATGAATAGTTTTTGAGATGACATGTACTGAGAAAATGGATCTTCTGACCGTGTGATAGATGTAGACCCAGATCACCAGTCGCAGTCGAGCAGTCTGATCCGGGTCTACACTGTTTGTTATAACTACAGGTTAGCGCAAGGATTATGAAATTTAAATAGTCAAAATTAAAGGTTACATTGAACAAAACTTTACATTACCAGTAGCTCCAATATTTGCAAAACTACTTTTTTCCAATCATAACCTTTCAGTAACCAAATTCTGAAATATTATTAGCCAAATCACTGTTGCAGTAACAAAATGGTTTCTGCAGCTACCAGTAGCAGCAACCTATGTTATTTAACAATGGAATGTCTAGCATACTTTTACACGGTGGGTATAGTACGTCACATGCACCTGCTATTTGGATGGGATGCACTGAATCAGGTAAGAACATTTTAACGCAATTATGCGCAGATACCCCGGAAAATTGATCAGCAAAAATCCATTCCAATTTCCAGTTACTAATGGGTGAAAGGATTCAATTATAACATTCATTTTATTTTACCTCAGTTTAAGACCCGGCTTTTTTATCAAAACAAATTTAAAATATGCAAATATATATGTGAATAAATAAAAAATTAAATAAACAAGAATGCGTACGAAATGACCAAACATTATGGTCGATTCGTACCTATATTTACGAAATTACCAGAAAACATGCACCTATGGGTACGAATTGACCAAACACGGAACCAAATGGTATGGGTACGAAATGACCAAGACACCATAAAACAGTAGTTTTATGTGAAATAAACGAATAAACTTTCGTATGTGTCCGAGGATGTGAAGCGGAACATAAAATTACCTGATTACACAGTAAAGCCGGTCGTCGCTAGGTGATCCGATGAGATATTTTCCAATATTTATTTTATTTACAAAAATGTCAAAATGCTTCCGGAATGCGCTATGTGTAATACGTCATCAAGTTGTGCATATATACGGGGGCTACAAACAGTACAACGGAGAAATTACCGGAGCGAATCGGGATTGGTCAAGGAGTTATCCAGCGGCTTTCGGGAAATATCTCGGGGGTACACGCACCTGCTGAAACACGCACCTGCTGTTTGTTTATCAACAAATATTGATATTTTTATCGGCTACAAAGTCATTTTTGTACCAAAATGACTGCACACAGTTTCGAAGAGTGTCTAAATGGAAAACTGTTTGATTTATTCATGGGAAAACCCAATAGGAGGTGAAATTAGCCGACTTGAGCCGTATAGGGGCTTTAATCAATTGAAAAAAAATTAACTACTCAAGAAAATAAAAAGAGAAGTATTAGAGGCTAAATCAAAGAGACACAAAAGGGCACATACAACAACCAATAGAAACTTTAAATTGGTTTAAAGAAATTGATGTAAGAAAAAAATGACTGTTGATAAATTTGGTCGTAGCCATAGTGAAAATAATCAAACATTCTCTGAAGTAACAGTTAGTTACATACAAAATATTTTTTTAAGAAAGGATGGAACGGGTGAACTAACTGGTCCACTAAAGATGAATATAAACATAATCTCTAATGTCGTTGATCCTATTAGTGAGCAAGATGTAGCAACTAAAGAATATGTAGACGACGTGACATCCAATCAGAAGTCAGTTATTACTATTTACGCCGAGGAGCGTGGTGCACTGCACCCCGGAGAATATGAGTAGTCATTTGGTAGCAGCGCGACCAACCAGTATACGGGCTACACCATGGCGGCTTCGGGCGTAATCCTCCGAATGGCACTCTCTTCGGTGAACGCAAAGGGTACTGCTACGAGTGAAGTCAGGGTTAACCTAGTTTTAAATGGGGTCGAACAAAAGTCTGGTATAACAAAGCATGTGGGACATAGATCCGCTTTCACAATATTTGACACCGCCCCTATTAACGTTCGAGCCGGGACTGTGATAAACTTCTTCACCAAGACCGGAAACTCATCGAGCTATTCCAGCGTCGTGACGTTGTTGATTCAACTAGATTTGTAATGCGTCATCGTAGTGTTGAACTGTGACACATTTTAACATTTTACACCTTATTTGCTGTTTACAATTGAACCATGACTAGTATCTCATAGTATCTCAGGAGATGACCATTGATAGGTAGGATTTCTGACTCATGAGCCCATTTTAAATAAACATTTTTGAATCATTTTTAACCATAGATGTAGTAGTGTTGTTTATGGTTAATGTATGGTTCAAAAAGTGAAAATGCGCCAGTACCGGCTTTTTACTACTACTCTGGGGCTATTGATTAATTTAAGCATATTCGTATACATATCTCAGGTTTATGGACACATTGAACGTTTTATGTAACTTTCAAATGCAATATTAGACTATTGTGTCAATAGAAGAGGCCTTAGATGGCCTCCAGACATAAATTACCTTACAGTGACAATCAGATTGTGTAATGATTAAACTATGAAATGTCACGTTGACCTATTTCAAAGAAAACACACATATTTATGTCAATCTTGTGTTCTTGTGTAACCTTGTTATGTAATTAGACACGTGTTCCAATAGCAGAAGTCCAAGACGGCTGCCAAATGTAAATTATATCAATCATCTTTTAATAATTAAGTCATATAATTAAGTTCAGTCCAGCTCCATAGGGAGCACACTGTTATAGCAATATTTTACTTGTGAATAGAGTAACATGTTCTATAACTTGTTTATACATGTACGCTCACACATGTGTCACTACATGTAGCAGACTTCTAAGTTGGTATTCCAATATAACTAGAGTACCTTATAGTACCAATCAAATCGTTTGTAATAGCTATTTTTCTTTTTATCTTTTTTGTTTTTGCAAATAATGCTTTTCTTAAGCAAATATATTAGTTATCATACCGATGAACATGTCAGCCAATATAGCTATGCAATTTCATACGTTATATATCAAAAGTGCTTTATTTTATAAAAAAATATAAAATCGGACAAATGGTGTAATGTTATCTGCTAACACAGGTATTGACAAATACATGTTCAAATGAAGTGTTTTCACAATGCTTGTGTTACACTTTTCTGGCGAACACCACATGCATCCACTCAATTTGTGCAATTAATTCACTTAGCCAAGATATTATTAATTTATGTACCCGATGTATGTACGTACAACTGCGTATGAAGCGCCTACCTATGTTTAGCTGTTGCGAGGTTTAATGTGTAACATATGGATTATCATGTCAAGATTGCAACATTTCTATAAATGTATGTCAATGACGATCGCATAATAATGACATGATTATTAAAATAGAGAACACATTAGAAAAGTGAGATCCATAATCCCATGAAAAGAAGAAACCAACGCAATAAATACTTCAGAATAAACAAATGACATGCGCACAGCGGTGGTCGCAGAACTTTCAACGCGGCACAAACATGCACTCCACGATCAGCGGTGTACGGTCCCAATACGAAAACAACAGTGTATGCACTACATAAACAATATAACAAATGCAAAGCAAGCACAACAACAACTATTCCCCCAATGAACTACTGGTAAAGTAACAGGAAAAGCAAATCCCAATGAAGTACAGTACACGGAGACATGACAAGAAGGATGCCACCTTGGACAGGACAGTGCATAAAACAGACTACTTGGATGGTTGAACCTGTTCAGCAAACCTCCCGCTTACCTCGCCGTCATGCTTCAAAAGGACAGCAACATACAAGGCAATTAAATAATAATAATATATCATACGATAAAGACAAACTAATCACAACGAAATACACAGTATACGTGAAATGAAAGTTAATATTGTAGATATGACAATAAGAAAAGAAGAAGATATGATGACAAGGGATGACAATTACGTTGTTCCGCATTATCATATAAGTATAGTAAATTTCGTGATTACTGCACTCCTTATATCCATTGTATGGTACCTTGAAGGCTCCCCATGTTGTATATAGTGATGTGCACTATGTCTATTGCTGTCTGCAATGACTATATCATTTATTGTTACCGTGATAGAGTATTTAGTAATGGCACAACTGGAATGAATGTCATATATATCATTCATTGTATTAGTTGTGTCCACACTATAGTATTTATTCTACATTATATCAGTGTTTTTCTCAGAATTATTGAATTTGTGATTACATTTGATTTCTTTGTTCAGAATTTACGTACTCTGACGATTTCATATCTTATTATTTTAAAATAGCATATGCATGCACTCCATATTGAGTTTTATGAATAAAATCAACTGCACATGTATCAGACGTTGAATTCCGACTTATCATTGAAAAGAAGAATGTTATAGAAACATTACATTATTTCATCATACAAATATATTTTGCTCTACCTAATCAATAACAATTTCAATTTCTATCAATTACTTGCAGTTTACCAAATTATAAGTGATATCAAAATGTTGTACATGTACATCAATCACCATATACATACCGTCCTTTTGTGGAAAGTATGTACCTTTCGCAGAAAAAATACTTATGTCACAATGTAATAATATCAGTGGGAGTCATTGGTTGCTATGCATGTTAAACTGGTTTAACGCAAGTAATATTAGCCAGAAACTGGAATAACGCTAACGGAACGCTGGAAATATATATATGAATCATTTGTACTAGCCAGGTTAGCAATTTCGTGTGATTTCACAGTAAACATGTTGAGCAGTGAAGCTTTTGGAACCAATGGTATGAAAGAAACCTCTTGTATTTATTCAAATTAGGAATTCATTACAGTTCACTGTAAAGTTCCACACTACATCTTCCTGCCAACGCCCCCCTATATAAGTTTGGTAGCCATCTTGGATTTGGCGCCAGAATATTTTCAGCATGAATGTTGATGTGGAATGGCAAGACAAGAAGGCTTTCCAAAATAAACTGAATAATCCAACGTATACAACCAAATGTACTATTTTAAATATTATATCAGTATATGATTTGATTACTAGTAGAATGTACTATATTATTATCATGATTATCCGGCGCCCATTTTGGACTTCTGTTATTGAACGTTGTATAATGGTGTATATTAACTGAAGACAAAAATTATCTTGACGTAATACCAATATTTGGTATAATTACATTCTTAGATGTGACATCCGAGTGTAATTATATAAGCTATTTGTTACAATAATATCAATATAGTTGGCGGCCATCTTGGAATAATGCTGTTGAAACAAATATCTAATTGCGTACCTAAGGTACTAAAATCATTGTGTATCTAAATACAATATTCGTATGCTCATTTGCTCTAATATATTATCTGAGTGCAATTATATATGTTTTCTTATGTAGAGATACGGTTGCACGTATAATGTAATCTATTTATAATTCGCGGCCTTTTGTAATTCTGCTATTTAGACTTGTATTCAATTTCACAGCAAAGTTAAAAAAACAAACACTCATTGTTTCAGTAAACTCAAGATTATAAAAGTAATACTCTTTGTTGTGACGAACTAGTGAAATTACGTCAAATGGTCACATTTGGCGGCCATCTTGGATTTATCCCATATTGCAGTTAAGGAATTGAATTTTAACGTTGCCAATTTTCATCACTATGTCAAATACACCCAGTTTACGCTCTTAAATTGTTTAATTTCTTCATGTTAATGCAACTATATGTCACACTATATCTATTTGACAGCCATCTTGAAATTGTTCTTAAAATGCTCAAGGGTGACAGCTTGTCATCAGTTGGATTTCAAAACTAGAAGGTCTGGACATGCAAAGTCAGGAATAAAAAAAACATGTTATTCAAATCAAGGTAAAGCCCCAAATCGGCCTTTGGCTGCCGGACTATAATCAACTATGGCTCAAAGAAATATGGCGGTAATTATGCTGCATTTTCATTGGCTACCTATGTCGTGGGAAGGAGATGCTATGTCGTGGTAACGAGATGCTATCTCGTAGGAACGAGATGCTATCTCGTGGGAACGACATAGCTAACTCGTGGTAACGAGATCCTATCTCGTGGGAACGAGATGCTATGTCGTGGTAACGACATAGATAACTCGTGGTAACGAGATCCTATCTCGTGGGAACGAGATGCTATGTCGTGAGAACGAGATGCTATGTCGTGGTAACGAGATCCTATCTCGTGGGAACGAGATGCTATCTCGTGGGAACGACATAGATAACTCGTGGTAACGAGATCCTATCTCGTGGGAACGAGATGCTATGTCGTGAGACGACATAGCTAAGTCGTAACGAGATGCTATCTCGAGGGAACGAGATGCTATCGCGTGGTAACGAGATGCTATGTCGTTGGAACGAGAAAACAAATTGCGCATGTCCCTTTTAAGCTGCCGTACACATCTGTTGATGTTATGTCAAAATTTAGTAAACTGTATATTTTATACGTTCAAACTAATAATATTTGATGTAGAACTAGTAAATTGCCAAAAATAATAGAACAGGGAAATCATTTTCCCATGGAAGCTATCTTTTCTCTATTTGTTGTTCAACATTCAACATTACGAAATGTAAATGTCAGATAAACACCTAGGCGCGGTACAATTACAAATTTTTGCATGTCTCTGTTCTTTATTAATAATTTATTGATACAGCTTTGACAATTTTATATCGCTAACATATCAAACACGCCGGATAACCGATTGCAAAAATCACTCTTCCATGCGTTACATTAAAGAGAAAGAGGTTAAATTGTTACCCTCGCGAAAGGTAAGGAGCCAAGGCAACCTATGTGATATTACCTTTGATGGATTTCTTGATTATTTATCTCAAATGTTAATGTATGTTCATCATTGCAAAGCACGCCAATACATTTCAGAATGGTCATATGCCTGATTTACAGTGGAACCTCTCTAAACCGGACACCATGGGGACCTCCCAGGGTTTCCGGTTTAGACAGGTTCCACTGTATCATCATGCTTATGTACATGCTGGTTTTCGTCGATGACTGATCGCTAGTTTCCCATACTAGTATATTATTAGTGGTATGTACTTAGGGGACCAGACAGTAGTATAATTAGTATATACAGAGTGTTTTTTTATCTATTGATTATCACTAGTTTCCTAATATAATATAACAAAATTCTGGTACCCCCTTCTAAACATTTACCCTAAATTCTCTGCATAATTATGACCTGTTCTGTTATAGTTATAGTTAAGTGAGGTCACGGTTCGTCTGCATGTACAGTGAGATAGTCCACGAGTTTTACCGAGTGTACTATCGATCGTACATGTACATGCGGACGAACGTAATCTAACTGTGTTATCACATCCTCATGTACATACATTGTCAATCTGATATGTAAAACAAACAAAGCTCAACAGTGTATCAAAGATGTGACAGGAAAGATAAAAGTAATATCCGTGTTTATTTAAATAGAATTATAAGAATGCGTGAACACTACATTATTTAAGGTATTGTGTCAAACATAGATACACTTGACTTCAATGATAATTGCTTCAAAATAGTAATGTGATATAAGAATATAACATATGTGAATATTATGTTGTTACTGTATACTATATGGAGCATTGAGTTGCCATCTCCGCCATCTTTGTATGTACAAGCCAACGTACAGTTTCACCACTTCATGCGTTTGACACATACAGCAAATAATATGACAGCAAACCAACTAAAATTTTGGTGCAATACATACAAGACAGATATGACAACGACAAGCTATAAATATTATGCCAGCAAACTATACAAAAGACCAGATATCTGAGAATTTCTCCCATCAATCGCAAAATAAATTTGATGTGTAAACTTTTCAATCTGATGCATTAATGTTAGTGTACACGTTACCCATCGCCATATTTACTCGCATATTTATTCGCATAGTACATGAGTAGTCACCAAGACAATACACTCAGGTAGCTGCTTACATGTCCCTGGATTGTATAGCTAATAACAGAGTACAGTAGTGGGTATATATGGTATGTGTTGTGTGGTTTGCCAGGTAAAAGTAATACACTGTGCGATTTTCTGTGTATGAGGTTATTTATAATGGTGGTTCATGTTGTTAAAACACAGATGCAAACCTGTCCAGAAAGCTGACATATTTTACTGTTTGGTGTAACATAATTGATATGAATCCGTTCTCTTGCCTTTTCTATATGTCATTAGCTACATTATATCATATGTTCTACTTTATATTTTGAGTTCTTTGTCAAACGGCAGAACATATGAAAATGGCTGATGGCTGGAACACACAAAGATGACCGACTTGGCCGCTCCATGTGCATTATAGGATACAATAACGAGGCAGTATTCACATATATGTTATACATATATTCTATCGCATTTACGAAGCAATTATCTTTGAATCAAAGGATGATCAGGTATAAAACGGGTCCTTAACCAGACCTATAGTAGAATAGTCCAAACTAAGTATGAGGACAAACGATTTTCAATGTGCAATAACGTCCTGTCGGTATATGTGGCTGTGACTGGAGGAATGGGGCTTATGGGTTTTGAGGCCAGTGTAGATCCAGATCAGCCTTTTCATCCGCACAGTCTGATCAAGATCTGCAATATTCGCTATTTCATTAATGGAACACCCGTCATTCCATTAATGGAACACCCGTCATGCGTTTAACAAGCAAACTGTATTGTTACCATGTAATTGGTGAGCCAGGAGGGGTCACCATTACCACTTGGGGGCGCAAATTGCCACTATATCCCAGCATATCATTTCCGCATGATAGCAATTTATAAGTCATCGTTTAAAGATTGTATACCCCTAAGGGCTATACACGTAAAAGGGCTGTTAAAACGTTCACATAAATCTGCCACAGAATCGCATGTACACGCTCTAAAACGTACTGAAAACATTGCAATTGATATTTGTCATTTACATACAATCGAACTAGAACATTTTTATTCAAAATGGCCGCCAGATTCCAAGATGGCCGCCAATACACCACACTACCTTGCCCACACTAAACCATATCTAAAACTATTTGATATGACCAGTTATTGGTTTATTCGTGTTGGATTATATTTTATAAGTGAAATACAAGCTTATGCTACTTCAATAAATATGTATTACTTGAGAAATTATGTATATATATATATATCCAAAATGGCTTCCAACAATCACAATCTCCGTTAATTTGCCACCGAGTCACTTATATATCATCATTTAACATTTCAAAAAATACTTACGTACGATCATACATACACAGTAAATGGCAATGACAATAGCAAACCATACTTGGATAACTGTTTTGTGTACCAACATCCAAGGTGGACGCCAAATATCCCGAGTTCTCATCAATTTACATCGTGTTATCTATTTGATGGAATTAATCATTTAAAATATTATGTTGACACATTATAACAAATGTAACACATACTTGGTTAAATGCCTAGTTTATCAAATTCTAAGTTGGCCGCCATAAGTTTACATTGTACCGCAGCAATTTATTAGTATGGGTTATATAATATTGGATAAGACGGTTACCGTAATGTTTATTTTTCTTTTATGACACGGTTTATAATTTGGAACATATTAATACACATGCGTAAGTACGGCCTATGAAACAGACATAGCCACTTTGTTACTTTGACTTTGGTATATTTTAATTCCCAAAGCAGTAATATTACGCAGGGATGGTTAAAGATTTCAAATTAAACAATTACATGTTCTTTATATTAATATTTCTGAGCCTCAACCTATAAATTTGGCAGTTTGACATCCAGGATATTGCCTTCATTAAATGAACTGTAAACGTTGTTTTGAAATATTACAGCCATAGCTGCATACGCACTTATGTGTTAGTGAAGTATATATAATTAAGTCTTAGACCATTTTATATTTTCACTGAGCGGATTTCACGAACATGATGTTAACGACATACATGTACGTGTATCGCATGGCAATACCCAGTTTTCGAATATCATACAGCATTGTACTGTTATATGTTATAAGCAGCCTGCGAAACTAATTTTAATTACTGCAATAACTATGTTATTTAATCACTAGTTATGATCTTATTTACACCAGTCGATTATATTCTTCTGATATATATCTATTGCACATCCATATACGTCTTGTTGCTTCATATGTAGGTCCGTCAATAACAGGCATCACTGCTACATATTTAATATAACAGTAGGTTTCACACAACCGCGGAATGTGTTACTATTTCCACATTCATTTAGATAAACCACATATATGATATATAAACACGGATATCTACTGCGTATGTATTCAAAAGGCCACTCAAGTACAGTCCAATGAGGCACAAAACCATACCCTGTCGAATATTCAGTGATCAATATAGTCACTATCAAGAGACAGTTAAACCTGGTTAGCATATAGCTTATTATGGCGCACAGAGACAGTAACATAGAGGAAATATACAGCGACGAAATAAAACGGCCAATAAGGCAACACCCTGACAGTGACAAACAGCAACACTATAGTGTAATGTGCAACAATCATGTAACATATCACCCATAAGTACAATGAAACAAAGCAAATGCTATAAAAGAATGCAAAATATGATCAAATTGAGTAGCATTGCGGAATCTGTCGCGAGCACTGCTAGGCAACATCTTTTTACACATGCCATGTCATTAGCGCTTAAACACGACATATATAGTAAAATACGACTCATAACTGCACTTGACAGCATCCGCCCTCAGCACTAGTTGGTGCCAACAGAAGTAAATGTCGTGATAGTAAGTAAATGATAGCCAATTCGAACATCATGTGAACATCCCCGCTCGGGTTATCGAATACACTTCAATGATTGTCATATGTAGAAATTGTCGTCGACTATATGTAATATGGAGTGATCTATTGAAATACTTCCATGACATGTTGTAGAATTGGATATTATATGTTTCAATACCTGTCCAGTTGAATTTAGTATGAATGAAATATGATTGAAAACAACATTGTGTAGTTGGTGGTGTAAAAGGCAAACATTATCGTCCACGCTACATTGAACAGTGCATATTGTAATGCTAATCTGGTTAACAAAATGATTAGCGGTATGACACTAGACAATTATTGCAACGCTTGTCAGTTGCAATGTTTCATCTGTGTGACTAGTGTAAAGTTTGTGTAGCTACGCGTAACCAACAGACAGGGACATTGTTGCATAACATATTGTCGTATGCTATGAAACAGACACGGTTCTATTTCAAATGTATGCATCTTTATGTTAAATACTAGTCACAAGGATTTCAGAATGTTTTGGATTTGTATACGTATGTATGCTCGGTGAGCACGTAGTAACTACTGTCTGCTAGAATATAATACGAACTGTTCTGAATAAATGAACCTGTCCATGGCATGTACAAAGATCAAACACTGCGGTTTTGACAATATACGTGTTCAGAATCGCGAGATTTGTTCGATTTTAAATAATAAATGTACCAGATATGAAAAATTAGGACATGCAAACTTACACGACGTTCTCAGGGCCTGTAACATAATTCGTTAATATTGCCATTGTTTTATTTACGTATTTGTCACGTAGCTACAGTTTTATATAAACAATCTAAAGTGTTTATCAATGACATATACATGTACTTGAAAGTAATACATAATTGTAATCATAATAGAAAGTTGTGTATAGAATAATGAAACGTGAACATGTCATATTTATGCCACATTGTCTTTTTCCCATGCCCTGGCTCAAATATTAGTGGTATCTATAAACATATAGGAATTTGTGAACTTCTTATATTCAATGAGTTTCGCATGAGTCACAACTGGCTGACACGTTCAATACGGTTGACACTGTAATACACAAACACTAATGTATAGTGTTAACGTAATATCTAAGTGAATACAACTTATTTCGTTGTGGGTCGTACATTGATATGTCTTAGAGTGTGCATTGAGGCCCGTTGAAGCTGACAGCTTCATGCTCGCCTTTAGGTATATATGTACTAGTTATAGTTTATGTAATCAGGAATAAATATTGGCATTGCAGCGAGGAATATGTTGATCACACACACGTGCTTTGACACACCAACATTCAGATATTGTTTCTTCCATACGATAACACACCATTTATTTCAGAAGAGACCAATGTAACACACAAACTCAAAATGGTAGACAAAACACCGATACATGGTAGAATACTAATTTCGGCAGCCATCTTGATTTTATATAAGTATCATCATTAAATATTCAAATGAAAGCTGGTTTTGATAACGCTATCAAACTAATTTATTTTGCCTAGTTCATCAATTTGTGATTGCCGTTAAATACTTCAAATATAATGTCTTAGGACAACTTAGGACAAACATGGAGTAAAGCGTAGAAATATTGACATTTTGGCAGCCATCTTAGATTTATATATCACAATATGTGTCACTACCCGTCCAAATAATGGAACAAGATGATGAAGTTTATATACACTACCATTTATTGCAACATAACTGTAGTTTGATTGTATTAGCGGTGGGTTGGCTTGGTTGGCGAACTTATTATAATTTTGGCGGCCATCTTTAATGTTGGTAGCAGTTTTTGACGAAACTGTAAGGTCCCATGTTCTATAAATTGCAACCATTGATTAGTATGTTTTCATACCGCGTTACAATGAGCAAATGCAAATTTGCTTTGATGCTACATGATTTGTAATACTCACAGAAATGGTCTGATTGGGCAACTATGATATTTGGCGGCCAATATTGGATCTTTACATACATTCCCAATTGCTACGTATTTATAAACATGTCATAATATTATATGTTACTCTTAGAACATAGTTCAACCATAAACGGACTTCTGTTTTGCCAATAATTGATGTTGTTCGTACATATTTAGTGTGGTGGGGGGATGTACGTGGGTTATGGTCGCCATCTTGGATTTTGGCGGCCATTTTGAATGAAGATGATCAATTTCGATTTCATTTAAATTATAATTACCGGCTGTCATGTTTTCAGTGTTTTTTTCGCTGTGTGAATGCAAGTTTGCATTGTTGTTACTTGAATGGTCTCAAATCTGCTCATTTTTTAGCAGAAAATATTGTTGTTAGGTGTCCACTTATAGGGGCATAAGACTTACAAATTGCTATCATGTTGAAATAATATCTAAAGATACATACCTTTCAATAAAATATAGTGGCGATTTGCCCCCCAAGTGGTAATGATAACCATGTTTTCATGGGTCTGACTCACCCACTAATGTTACACGAGCGTTGTATTTGATCAGGAGTCACACTATACACTGGTGATACATCCCTGAAGCCCCATTCCTGCAGTCACAGCCACAAATGAAACACGTTTAAAACATTTACGATAATTTCCGTAAATGGCGTCAGCAGTTGACAGCATTTTCAGAGTACATTGCATGTACTCTGAAAATTTTGTCAACTTGTGACTTTATTTATGAAAAATATTGTAAATTTTGTAAACGTATATAATGAAATTACGCAGATGTCCGAAGGTTTAAAATCGCATGGCGTGTCTCAAATAAGTTACCACACATTGCAGGTCGATACCATTGCAACTACGCTGCTTTAACTACGAAATAGAGGTTGTGGGATGTCTGGTGGCTGTGTTGGCCACCTTCGGGTCTATCCTCACGATGACGAACGAGTTTGGTTCACCGTGTTATTTGAACTTTAGGCAGAGTGAACCTTCATGACAATACAAAACATTATTGCTTACCCTAGTTTCTCGACCAATAAAAGAATGACATCTCGTCACAAGAAAATTATGTATTTACAAAATTTACGATATTTTGCGTAAATGATATCGAAAGTTGTTGAAATTGTCACAGAAAATGAAAATTTCGTTAACTTTCAACGACTTTTACAGGACATATAGTTTAATATGCAAATATCGCACATCTTATTAAGTGCAAATTAACCGTTTTAAAATGTATCAGGTTGACACCATTGTACATATAAAGACACCCTGGACACGTCTACTTACCATAGCTATATATCATAGTCATAGAACATATCGGTAACATGGGTTGAGTACCATTAATCTTGTAAACTTATCTTTTTGCAGAATATCTTCTAAATGCCGTCATTTCTGCTCAATAACCATTATGCATCTCCCCAGACCGCCATGTCTACCGTATTGTGTCTATGTAATCGTGTTCATTGTCTGCATATACTATTAGTGTTGTGTATATGCCTGCTTTTTTCTGGATTTTAATGGAGACGAGCCATGAAAATTTGTACATGTAGCTAACAAGATGTGCGATTTTTCCTGGAAAATATTTGGAAGCAATAAACACCTCGAACGGTCGACTGTTTCTTTATACGTGTTAAACGTCGATAAATATACAACCCACTGGTATTATAAAGTAATTATAAAATAAAAAGACAATGAGTACCAGTGATATTAAATACAGTTTAAGCCTACACCGTCATGGTATAATCAATGATGAACAACTTAGAAAGATGGTAGATGCTCTCAAATATTTGCAAACAAAATATGGTGCTGTAATCAATGAACTTAAAGATAATAAAAACACTACCTTCTTAGAACTCGTAGATAAACCAAAATGTGGATATTTCAAGGCATATGAAATATCTGTTAAAAATATAAAGACCCTGAGAAACTATAGTCTGATAAGAAAGATATCATAACTTTTTTTTATAAAAGAGGTAAAAGAGTTAAAAGGGTTAACATTTCAACTTGGTCTTACTATAGATTTATACAAAGATGATGGTGAGGAAACAAAACGAACAACAGGAGTATTTCATAGCGAACAATATGCTATCTTGAATTCAGAAAAAATAAGTGAATTTTACAAACAAGCGTCATCACAAATTCAAAAAAGTATTGAAAATTTCACAAACACGGCTACAGGTATGATGATTGATCATTGTAATAAGTTCTACCTTAACAAGTACACGCCTCTGAAAGGTTCTTCTTACATTTCCTCTACCTAAAGAAATAGCAACTGAGAAAGCAATAATCAATGTAAAGAACATTGATTATAGATGTCTTATATATGCTATTAACTCAGCTATTAATCCTGCTACCCACCACACAGATAGATTATCATCTTACCTAAGTACTGATTTTATAAATACTACTGGAATAGAGTTTCCTGTGTCCATCTCGCAGATATCTAAAGTAGAGAAATAGAATGATCTAGCTATTAATGTGTAAGAATTTGAACAAGCTATTGTATCGTCAATATACACACCATGGTGAAACATATTTCTGTGATCGGTGTCTATATGGATTCTCCAAAGAAGTACAATTATAAAATATAAGGAGGACTGTGATGGTATTAATGAGAGTACTACAATAATAGAGATGCCTACTGATAGTCATCTCAAGTTTAAAAACCGAATGCCTGTTCCATACTTTATAAACGCTGACTTTGAGAGTATAATAAAACCTGTATCAATTAAAGCTGGTGACAAGTCTGAAATTCAAAGTGAACACAAAGCATGTGGTTTTGATTATCAAGTTGTTAGATATGATGGTGTTGCAAACAATCCTGTAGTATATACAGGACAGGACGCCGTAGAGGAGTTCTTGAAGAGATTGAAGCGCGAGAGATATAGTATCAATATGAAGTTGAAGAATCATAGACCATTAGTAATGGCAATATTACATGTATTCCTACAAATGCAGGGTGTGAGAAGATCATATTTCACGATTACAGTGCTGTTTGTCCATTGTGTGGTGTGAGATAATCAAATTTCATGATTATAGTGCTGTTTGTTCATTGTGTCGTGTGAGAAGATCATATTTCAAGAGTAGAGTGCTGTTTGTTCATTGTGTGGTGTGAGATGATTATGTCACGAGTAGAGTGCTGTTTGTTCATTTTGTTGTGTGAGAAGATCATATTTCACGAGTAGAGTGCTGTTTGTTCATTGTGTGGTGTGAGAATATCATAATTCACGAGTAGAGTGTTGTTTGTTCATTGTGTCGTGTGAGAAGATCATATTTCACGAGTAGAGTGCTGTTTGTCCATTGTGTGGTGTGAGATGATCATATTTCACGAGTAGAATGAGTGCTGTTTGTTTATTGTGTGGTGTGAGAATATCATATTTCACGAGTAGAGTGTTGGTTGTCCATTGTGTGGTGTGAGATGATCATATTTCACTAGTAGAGTGCTGTTTGTTCATTTTGTGGTGTGAGATGATTATGTCACGAGTAGAGTGCTCTTTGTTCATTGTGTGGTGTGAGATGATCATATGTCACGAGTAGAATGCTGTTTGTCCATTGTGTAGTCGTTGTTATGTACATAACTGAGCTGCGCTGAAGGCTACGGTGTTCCGTTTTGGCCATCCTAATATCCTGTATGGCCAGGAAATATATATTCTTCCTGTCCTCGCCCGTGCCCGGACCTCATGGATCCAGTGACATCACACAATGTGCATGTTGCCGCCATGCACTGATGGATATGTTCATGGCACATTAGCGTTCTATTAATAATTACCGATATTAATACTGCGGAGCATCATACTATACACATGCCTCATTATTTCTCATGTTTTGGTCAAGTTGTGGTTGTTGGGAATCCTCTCCATAGACGATTCTAAATAACTTCACGCTTGCGACCTATCATTTGTATAATATACGTACATGCAATCCATTGTCATTGTAAATAGTCATGACGGTTGAGCTGAGCGATATATTCATATATTACTCTTATCAGATGGAGAAGATTCTACCACGACTTTCATGTTATTTCCCATGTTCATTTACCAATGCAGAGTGTCCGTCCATTCATTTGATTCGTCTCATCTATGTATATTTTCGTCTGCATGCAGTCCCATTCACTTACGTATTCGTCTTCGTTCAATCCCATTTATCTACTTTGTTCACTTTCATCCATTCTGTACGTCCGATATTATGACAACCTAATAATTATTACGTCTGGTATTACGACGATCTTGTGTGCTCGTTCGTGTTCTACATTATCAGTGTAATGTTATTCTGATTATATGGCGCAACGTATTATTTATATTCATAGATGTGCATTCACGATTGTTTCATCAGGATCTACACTGTACACACATGCAATAAGACTGATTCTGCAATTCACAATACCTTATGGTATCGTGAATGCTCATGCATATTGCATTGTGATCTTTGCTTTTTTCAATATTCGGGCATTCCGCCAGAGACGCCATTACAGACCAGCTGAATAATGTATCTCTTTAGTAAATTATCTTATATATCTTGTTCCAGATATTAAATCGCTTGGCTTACTCGCCGTCGATACGGGATTGTTGTTCCATTAAAACCCGACCCAACACACCCTGTGACATATACGTGCACATCATGTGTCACGTTTGTGGCTTTGAGTGAATACTACGATGAATGAGGATGTGAAAATTGGGTTAGCAACCTATCAACATTATCTTTCTTCTGTATCATCCTTGTGATTGGCACATTTTAAATAATCAAGGGCGGCCAGGTCAAGGGCGGTCATTACACATTCAGTAACTCATTGCATTTACAAATGACTGTGTGCTGTAGATGTACAGTTAATATTAGTTGCGAACAGTAACTCTTGCAATCTACTCCCGTACCGTCTGTAGCCTGGCTATGGACCGTCGGTAGTATATTGTATATCGTGTCTGTTCGCAACTATGTTAAAGGTACATGCCCACTCAGTAGGCACAAGCAGGGAGACATACAGTTTTGTGTATTCTGTAGATATGACATTTTCTGACAAACTAAACATTCATTCACCATTACCCCACGTATTGATTGGCATTAATATACATTTACACAGGTGACGCATTTAATTGGTATAAATAATTAAAAAAATATCATGCATCATATGAAAATAGCATAATACCACCGCGAGACACAATCAGTAAAATAAATATTGCTAAATGATTATATCTGTATAGCGGAACTTGTAATCGTTAGAACTGGTGGATAGTGACACAATTATATACTTGTTTAATTCACACAAGTACCTGTTTGTAGCTACTGAGTGGGCATGTACCTTTAATGTACATGTTTACATAATAGTATATGTTTTCAATCAAGACATGAGTTACTGATGATAGAGAGCGAAAATAACCTCATAATTAAAACATTATGCTAGCTCCGCTTTCATACAATCTGGGCAAGTATGTATGTAAACGTTATCAGTGATGTAACTTAACGAGCCCGCAGTCACATACGAGGGGTGTTTGAAAGGTTATGTACGTTCGGCAGCTGCATTTTCACCATCACTGAATTACATTTGTGTATTGAACGTATGTACAGTTCCAAATGTTTGATCTATGCGCCAACAGACATAGTACCGTGTGCGAACCTTGTATTGATGTGACAGACACACATGGAAACTGACGCCATCATTTGGTTATATCGGTCGGAAACGATCTAACTGAGATAAAAACAGTTACCACTTGACACTCAGTTCGTACGTACCATTTAACAAGGTTACATTTAAAATTCCATAGACAGATCGTTATTTCCGAGGTAAAACAAATATTAAATTAGTTAACATATAAATATAGTAACATATACATGCAACATGTACTATTGATATTTAATATATATCATTTATAATTGGCAGAACCGATACGCCTAGTGTTTATGCCCTGGGCGCGTTAGGGTTGTCAGTACCATCCGAGCGCACCAAAGACTTCTGGTGTCCAATGTGTTTAGACACATATACTGTAAGCATTTCTGTATGATAGACTTTTCAAAGTAGTAGCTTAAGCCCACTTATTTGCATAAACAAGATGGCCGCCAGTAGGATATATATTACACTGTGGAACCAATATTAGAAGGGACATTTTAGCGCATCTTAATTTATTTAATAGCTAATACAATACAGAATATTTAACAATATATTTAATCCTGAAACGAGCTTGTGAACATCCAATATGGCCGCCATGCATAGGAATTTCATAAAATATGTGTGTGCGTACCAAACATTAGTTCTGAAGTAATATGGCCACAAGTCGTACATATATGTATATGTAACCTGAGTATCACATGTGTTAGAAGCATCATGGCAGTCGTGCACACAAACACGATGGAAGTAATTGTTGAAACTTACATATATGTTATAGACTATTTCTCTCTCGATGTATCGTACATGCATAAACGAGGGGAATCTGCTAACTAACTTCGGATATTTACTAAATATAATGCATCCACCTGTTTAGCAGGCAATTTTGTGATATCTACATGTTCAATAAATCCAAGATGGCCGCCATTTTATACGAATTTTGTTGATTATGCGAATCAGTTGGCACACACTGCCTGCCATGATCAGTTTCGGTACCAAGCAACATAATCGGGCTCACATGATGATTAGACACAATGGCATATGTCAGAAGATAATTAACGTTTAAATATATATGAGAAACGGTGGCGGCCAGTGTTAATCTACTAACATAAATTGCATCGTTTTGTACCAGTAATACATGAAGGGAAATGGTAACGATTTCTGACACATACGAACCGACACATTGCAAAATAATTTACTTATCTTATTTTAAAGGAATATATTATTTGCATAGATCAAAGATGACCCCCAATTTACAGGCATTTTGTCAAGTATGTACATGTACATAAAATGACATACTCACTATATCAATGAGTACATAATCATGATAATGTTCCAGTCCGAAACTAAACGTTAAAAATAAATGTACATGTATATGCTATTAGTCAATAATTATAACGTGTGTACATCAAGAAAGGTCAGATGTTTATAAACAATTCTTTCTTAATCTAGTTTATCTGTAGGACACATCTAATATATGTCTATATATCTAATACATGTAATATATGTCTGCACAAAACACGATTTATACCTACGCATTGTATTGTTTAATATTTAAAATATGTGTACAGTCGATGTGTTTTCAAAAATACGTTATGTACGTAAATATCTGACTTATGGTGCTTATATGGAGACCGACCTACACATTCGGATATTATTATTTTGCCGAAAACGATATTTAATACAAATCTCGTGGAATCAGTATCTGCTATTTATGCATGCACAATGGTCCGGTTATTTAACGTGTTTATGTAATAGTGTTAATACTCTATATATATTATCCGTAATTAAATCAAGTATACTCATATCACAAGTATTCCAGCCATCCTCGTTTAACGGTCATTGCTCATTCAGCCAATGTTACTAGTATGCGGTCATAATACGGTATACATCAACTTGGTGTATACGTTGTATATTTCTGGCAATGTAATATGCAAATAAATAAAATTTATATTCTGACATCAATGGATAACCCCGGCCGCCAATTGGATGAACGGCAAAGTTTGCCAGAAGCTTTAGCGCAAACGTCATTTGACGTTGATTATTGGCATTTGAGCAGCTATAGAATGAAGGTATGTATCACCAATATGCAAACATTATGTCATGGGTAACAGAAAATACATAAAATTTACGAAATATTACAGTTTATCATGTTTATGTTATAGGTGGAAGTACGAAAATAAACAAACGAACGAAAAGGAGATTTGTTTACCCCTTGGCATGCTGCACATACTAGGTGGATATTATAGTATAATCGGAATAGTTTTGTTTTCTTTTAGTAGTATTAATTCGCACTGTCAGTACTTGCTGCATCCTGATTGGCGCATCGAACCTAGGGCTGAAGCTAAAATACTTGTACTTTCTGCCTGTCCAAAGTCAGCGGCTGTACTGCTTGTTTTATTCAGAATATTGGTAACATACCGAAATGAGACCACATATAATCGATCACCGTATATTGGTAATAACAGAATCGTCAACAGGCACAGAGGTGCACTGTATTACAAGCTGTGTGTGGAAAACCAAAGCACGGTCATACTTTCTATCTACAACACGTCAGTATCCACCAGTGTGTCACGAGAAATTAGGCGACACATATACGTGAACATTTTGCCTGTAAGTCTTCATGTTTCATAATCGAGGTTTATATTCATAGTGCTATTTATTAACTTTTCAGATATGATAAACAACCCATGTTAAGAAGTTATTTCTGTAGCCGTTTCATATATGTTTCGTTGTTGTCATAATTATCTCATATTTGTACATGGTGTGCTATGGAAAATATATAACAAGATACCAAATAAAGGAAACACATGTACCTATGTATAAAAGAAACTAACATAATACATCTGACCGGCTAAACACAGAACAAGCACATAGCGGGGGTCTATGAGCTTTCAACGTGGCACAAACATGCATTCCACGACCAACGGTTGGTGTATTGGTTTAATTTATATTGGTTGAATATGTAACATATATTATATTATTACTTACATGTATGAATCATACTCTGCTCTTCATGGAATTCATGCTTATGAAAAACATCTACCATACCACAATGTGTTTGTGTCGTTTCAACGAGAGGGATATTTTATATTGCATTTGTTTGTATTGTTATCACTGTACACGGCATGCAAGTCGAACAATTAACATATTTGGTTGATTAGTCAGAAAAACGCCTGTGTTTACAAATAGTTTATGTAAATGAGTGTGTTACATGAGCGAATGGCATAACCATTCCATATTGTGTTCCAATTATTAATAGCCCATCTGCACTAACACTATAATTGTATTGATCTTCTTAAGTTCGGTTAACCGAACTTAAGAAGATCAATACATGTATAGTGTTGCATGTGCAGGTCAAACAGAGAACAAAAATAATACACTCGATAGACCTAACACCACTTCCTGGCCCGGAAAAAAATAAGGATAATCTACCAAATACGTGCAGGTAGGCCGAGTTTTGAATGGGCACAAAAATGGAGTTCATGATTAGTGGTACACGGTCCCACAAATACACAATCAGGCAATCAGCTAGAAATAGAATGTGAAGCGCTTAATATACGTTGTTTGGTAATCGTGCTTGGCGAGTGGGTATCTTGACATGTTCTGTAATGACAAAGATAGAAACATACATGTTAACCCTCTAGCTTGCTTTGCCTTCATGTTTTCCTGAGGTCAGTACTCAACATAAAGTAAGCAATTAGTAAGGACAAAATATTAAATTAATGAAGTGATCAATAATGTTCGCAACATGTTCAAACAGGTATATCTGAGTCATATACTTATGATATTCATATCATTATTATGTTGGTTACATGTGGCATCTATATTACACGTTTACGGACTCAAAGTGGTAATAACAGAACAGTGTACACAAGTAGTGTAATGTTGACAATTCTAACCTTCGTTAGTCTTATATGGCGGTAATCTCGCGTATAGATTAAATTGTTGCTGAAAGTGCATGCATGATGTATGAGTAGTATAGAGGGATAGAGGGTAGTATAGAGGGATTCAAAATGATACCACCTAACGAGGGTATCATTTCTCCACCCTATATACTACTCCACCACCCCCCGAAAAATCAAAAATTGGTTAACGAGGAAATTGTCTCCCACTAAAAATTGGACGTGAAAAAAAAAAAACATAATGTTTTTCAGACAGTAAATTTAAGTATAGAGGGATTCAAAATGATACCACCTAACGATGGTATCATTTATAACCCTCTATACTATTATTCCCACCACCCCCAAAAAATCAAAAAAATTAGTTAACGAGGAAATTGTCCACGAAATATTATTCAAAATTGGTGTCATAAATACATCATGTTTTTTTCACGTCCAATTGAACATATAAATTTAATAGGTTATAATAAAAATATTATAACAAAATGGATAATAAAATACACAACGAATTGGACGTTTATAATGATTTGGATGAAGGATTTTACGCTGTTGTTTTCTACAGTATTAAAACACGGTAAAATGACAATACTATGTGATATCGAATACATGAAATATCAGCGTAATTTATTACGCTGCGATAAAAAACGTTGCATTTACAATATTAAACGGCAATTATGTCGCCGGTATAAGTATCAAATTTATATAATGAAGCGACTAAATAGGATCGGAGAAACACTACCGAAACATTATCAAACTAATTTTATAAAACAGTTTAAAATCAAAGATTCGTTTACGGATATGCGTTTCTACAATATCGCTTTTAACGAAGAAATTGGAAAATTATTAGAAGAAATTGAAAATTATTGAACAGAAACTAATTTATGTTATAAGCAGACGACAATGTTCCAATTACACGTGTTGAACATGTAAATTAGGTGTCCATTTTATAGAGAGATTACACGATTACGTCTTCCAGGATGAAACATAAACACACTGTAATAGTGGTATCATTTTGAATCCCTCTATACTACTGTAATATATACTACACACACGTGGGTGTATTACACAACCCGCTATCGATATTCCGGAAGTATTTCTTACATTCTTATTGGTTGTCATGTTTTTTATTTTTCTAATTTTACTTTTTAATAATTTAGAACGTATAACCTATATTATTAAATAAAAATGAACTTGTTATATATAAAACAAATAAAAATAAACGAGTAAATATTTGGTATTGCACAACACGGTTTTAGCTTAATATATGTAAAATTAACAACAATATTTGTCTGGGGGAGCCCCTGGATAAAATGAGCGCTCAGTGCTTCCGTGCAGGCACTTGCTTCCGTGCAGACACTTCCAAGGTTGCCTAGAATTTTCGACACTGATTCCTAGATCAGCTGATAGATGGGGGTGTACTGTACGGGTAGCTATTACACCCGGCTAGCCATGAGATGAGAAAGAGAAAGAAAGAAGAAAAACAAAAAAAGATGGCTAGCCGGGTGGGCCCAGAAGGGTTTTGCTGGCGCGGGTTCGAGCCTCGGAATAAACATTTGTTTTTTTTGTTGTTTTTTTTTAATTATTAATAATTTTCTTAATTAATTCTTTAGAATTATCAAAATTATTAATAATTAATTATTTTTTAAAACCACATTTGTAGGGTAGAAATAGAAATAAAAAATAAAAAATGTTTAGCTCCAACCACGGCGCGAACCCACGACCCTCGTCTCTATAGATTATCTCCTTAACCCACACGACCATGTAGGCTGTTATGATAAACATTACCTAGTGTTGTACAATTATCAATTAGACAATGTTTCAATTACACGGGTTATGAACCATGCGTAAATTAATAGCAGGTAATAAGGGTGGCAAAATGGAGGATGTTTTCGGCTACTATGTTCAGCTACACATGAAATATTACTCGATGTACGATATTGGAATACCACCATACTGAGCAATCAAGAATCTCCCAGAAAGACGAAAAGAATCATCTACCATTATTTTTTTCTGACATTTCTACCCGCCGAAGATGCGCCGAAAAAATTATGACAGTTTCAAAAATGAAAAAAAAACAACAAATTGAACATAAAAATTCAGCTATATATAGTTCAGCTACTTCTCAAAAATGCAAGAAACAACAAAGTTCGCAACAGCAAAAGATATGGGAAAATTAACGCTCCCGTAGGAGAGCGGAGGACAAACACGTACTACTTCAAAAATATACACAACAACTTGGCAAGCGACATATCCACAGTCTGCTACACCCCAACGATAGAAGTACCAGAAGGATCGGTAAAATCTGCACAGGGAGAGGGAATTCGCACCCATCTGGAACCAGTTTCCGAAGTATTTGTAAAACGATATGTTTATGTATGGACACTACTAGCAGAAAATCAAATCTCCACAACACAAGCAGGATCTAGATCTGTATCCGCGGCAGGACCAATTGCAAAAACAATTCTTTCCAACATTCGTGCCCACGCACACGTAGTAGGACTACCAGATAGCATACAAGTACGCATAAGTAGCCACATCCAGATATTTCGGAGACACAACCACACTATATAGAAGAAAACATGTGCAAAAATTCTAGAGATGGATAGAACCGTCTAGACGTATTCAAAAGAAAACATCCCAACAAACCAAGAACCAGAAGCTATAGTAGTGCGAAACTAGATGTAGCCAATTGAGAAATAGGGGAACATTTTCGAAAAAACTTCCGAACTTTCTAGAAACCTTCGACTAGACGGTATAGGACTGTAGCAATAGATTGTACAAGAGACTACGCAGGTACACTAGAATAAGAAATATTTTGGAAACCCACCTACAAAACAATTGGGAAGGAGATTGCAGTATTCTAGACAATGTAACAGTGTAGGGGGGATCCAACTGTATACCATTCTAGTTCCAGATCCACCAGTCGGATCTCTTTGGAGAGGAAAATTTCATAACAACAAATTTGTATGCCAGATGGAATGTGCAGCGTCCTCGACAGTATGGGAACAACGTGGCAACTACTGCGATTGTCCAGATTCTAACTAGGAAAAACATTTGCGCATCCACTAGTACAACAAAAGGGAATATGTAGGGTATAGGTGTCCTCTATACGGAGTACAGGCAGAAGATAATTTCTCTAGATCTTGCAAACCAAGCGGTAAAAACCAACACAATTACGGGAAAATGGGGGATCCAGAAGACGAGAAGCTTTTTTGGGAACAAACACTCGAGAAGCAGTGGAAGGCTATAGCGAATTCTATACACTGAACAACCTAGTTCTACTATCGAAACAAACAAAAATCACTATATGCTATATATTGGGGGACACTCGGGGGACACGAAGGCTATGTGGGGTATACAAAACATACCAAGATCAAAAAGAAAATACAAACATTGGAAAAAACATATGTACCCTCTATGGGTATCTGCATTTGGATTTGTAGGACTCCCTATACACGCGGTAGTATTGGACCAGGACGAAGATGGTTGTAGGTACAACCTTGCAAAACATATAGAAAAACAGAAGGGGGGAACATATCTAGCGAGAAGCCAAGCACCGTTTGGAAGACATACAAAGGAAAAACTCCAGACCTAGCGAGGGTATTCGCCCACTAGTGGACCAGAGTTCGTGCGTTGGCAATGGAACAAAAAGTATTTTGGCACGGAACAGAACAGGGATACCAATTCCCAATAGAGAAGATAGACACAACAAAGAGAAACATGCTACTATCCACACGAGACAGAATTGCAAGACTAGCAGAAGAAAAAATACTACTAGTAGAAAAAGAAAACAACTGGAGAGCACACTAAAATCAATAGGGAGGCCGCCAGGGAGAGGAAGCGGGAGGAGTGGGAGCAGATAGTTTCTGCGGCAGAAAGAAGCCAGAGAGAGGTTGGAAGAAGTATCCAGTAGGAAAGCACCTACTAGAAGAAAAGATAGAAAAACTACGGCAACACTACACGAAGCTAGTACAGAGTTTCGCATGCACAAGAAATCTACAAAACTTCTAGACCTATGGGTAGACAGAGACAACCCGTTTGTTCCAGCCCACGTGGAGGTTACTGAGGATTCCAAAACATCCCAAAAACAGAGAAAACATTGGCGGCACATTTCTAGCGATAAGCAAGAACACTAGAAGGAGAACCCCATCCAGGGACAAGACCATTTCCAATGATATGTTGGGCACCAAAATCCCTTTCGGATGTTCTATCCACCCCAGAAATATTGGAGAAATATGCATTTGCAGGAGGATTTGGGAAAGTACACCCATTCTATCTATGTGGGACACACACATTTCCACTAGAATTTGTAGTAGAAGGATTTCTCCAAACCAAATTCGGGAAACAAGGATATCGTAGAGTACTCCTAGGGAATATTGTAGCTCCAAAGGAATTGCAAAAATGTTGGAAAAACTAGACGAGAAGAGAGGGAGAAACAGGAAGAAGCTACAAAGGCGGACACTACCGTCGAACAATTCGACAAGATGGTATTTCTGAGAGACCAGAAGTGGGCACTATGCGAGAAAACTAGAAACCCTACCAGTAGACACAGAATTTCGAATATCTGGTATGGAGAGCATTCGTATCGCAAGAGGATAGGTATATATTGCAAATAGGGGAGAGTCTGTACTTTCAAACTCATGCGTGGAGGATCAACTAGATGGGAAACCCCAAAGCTTCTTGAAAGACCCATTCTCATGCCGTACACTACAAACTAGGCACAATCAAAAGCAAAAACACAAGGAAATGCGGGTATCCATGTTGCCAGCCTTGTAGACCCCCCAAACAAAACAACTATGCAACACAAAGAGCTACTCCATGTAGAAAGGGTCGCCAGGGCGTATGGACTCGCTAGGAGTTTTTCTTTTTTTCCTCCGGTTTGGCGGACTGTTTGGTGGGGTGCGCGAACTGGGCGTCGGGACCTGGGCTCCGGGATTCATTCTTCAGATTTCTACAAGACTCTAGGGACACGAAATGGGAAAAAAACAAAAGTGTTTTGCAGACCGCGTAAAAAAACGCACCTCGAGAACCCCAAAGTGCTACCCATTCGCATTCTCTAAACGGTTTTCCAAATGTCGTGTACCCTCCTGCTCGTCTTTCTTCGGACACTCGGAATCGATAGTTTTTTCAAACGCTGGCATCGTCGGAAATTGCGTCCAAACAGCCTCGTTCCAGTGTATCCAACCGGTTCTCCAGGCGTCTCTCCATGTGGACAAATTTGTTTCAAATTTTAGTCGATTCTCCGAACGAGCTGGCGTTTTTGCAGATTTTCTAGTAGAGCCGTGGGAAACTCGTGGAACCAGGTGTGGTCACCCTGTGCATTCTACGGGGGATAGTAGTTTCTTGTTCTTGCGGGCTTTGTACTACGTTCCGCATCGACGGCGTCCCCATATTCTTCGAAGACGAGTGGTACCGATCCCATATTTTTTTTCGTCGTGTTCGTCCGCAGACTCGAACACCTCGAAGATTGCGAATATCTTCTATATCCTTGCTCGGATAAATTTCGTTTTTTGTGGCATTTTTTTTTTTGTAGGCGCAAAAATGACAAGCTATATATAACATATATATTATTTGCCCACTGTACAACAAGAAAACTAGGCAAACCCAGGCCAACTAGTAGCCGGACCTAGGGCCAACTAGTAGTCAACCTAGGGCCAACTAGTAGACCAACCTAGGCCAACCGCCAGTATGCCCGGGCAGATCGGTAGAAAATACAAAACCGATCACCACAAGTTTCAAATAGTAAGTCAAAATATTCTAGACGGTCCTATACACGGTTTTGTATTTTTTCTACCGTCTGCCCGGGCATACTGGCGTTGGCCTAGGTTGTCTACTAGTTGGTTCCTAGGTTGGACTACTTGTTGGCCTATGGGGTCGGACTACTAGTTGGCCTGGGTTTGCCTAGTTTTCTTGTTGTACAGTGGCAAATATATATATTGTATATATAAGCTTGTCTATTTTTGCGCCTACTAAAAAAAAAATGCCACAAAAAACGAAACGAAACGAAAACGGTAGAAAATACAAAACCGATCCCACCACAATTTTCAAAAATAGTAGTCAAAAATATTCTAGACGGGTCTATACACGGTTTTGTATTTTTCTACCGTCTGCCCGGGGCATACTGGCGGTTGGCCTAGGTTGTCTACTAGTTGGCCTAGGTTGACTACTAGTTGGCCTAGGGTCGGTCTACTAGTTGGCCTGGGTTTGCCTAGTTTTCTTGTTGTCAGTGGGCAAATATATATATGTATATATAGCTTGTCTATTTTTGCGCCTACAAAAAAAAAAAAATGCCACAAAAACGAAATTTATCCGAGCAGGATATAGAAGGATATTCGCAATCTTCGAGGGTGTCGAGTCTGCGGACGACACGAAGAAAAAATATGGGATCGTACCACTTCGTCTTCGAAGAATATGGGACGCCCGTCGATGCGGAACGTAGTACAAAGCCCGAAGAACAAGAAACTACTACCCCCGTAGTGCCACAGGGTGACCACACCTGGTTCCACCGAGTTTCCACGTTACTAGAAAATCTGCAAAAACGCCAGCTCGTTCGAGAATCGACTAAAATTTGAAACAAATTTGTCCGACATGGAGAGACGCCTGGAGAACCGGTTGGATACACTGGAACGCAGGCTGTTGGACGCAAATTTCCGACGATGCCAGCCGTTTTGAAAAAACTATCGATTCCGAGTGTCCGAAGAAAGACGAGAGGGAGGTACACGACAATTTGGAAAACCGTAGAGAATGCGAAGTGGTGGCTCGGGGTTCTCGTGGTGGCGTACGCGGTCTGCAAACCATGTTCCATTCGTGTCCCTAGAGTCTTGTAGAATCTGAAGAATGGAGATCCCGACGCCCAGTTCGCGCACCCACCAAACAGTCCGCCAAACCGGAGGAAAAAAAGAAAACTCCTAGCGAGTCCATACGCCCTGGCGACCCGTTTCTACATGGAGTAGCTCTGTGTTGCATAGTTGTTTTGTTTGGGGGGGTCTAAACAAGGCTGGCAACATGGATACCCGCATTTCCTTGTGTTTTGCTTTTGATGTGCCTAGTTGTAGTGTACGCATGAGAATGGGTCTTTCAAGAAGCTTGGGGTTTCCATCCTAGTTGATCCTCCCACGCATGAGTTTTGAACAGTACAGACTCTCCCCTATTTGCAATATACCTATCCTTCTTGCGATACGAATGCTCTCCCGTATCCAGATATTCGAAATTCTGTGTATACTGGTAGGGTTTCTAGTTTCTCGCATAGTGCCCACTTCTGGTCTCTGAAATAACCATCTTTGTCGAATTGTTCTACGGTAGTGTCCGCCTTTGTAGCTTCTTTCCTGTTTCTCCCTCTCTTCTCCCTCGTCTAGTTTTTCCAACATTTTTTGCAATTCCTTGGGAGCTACAATATTCCCTAGGAGTACTCTACGATATCCTTGTTTCCCGAATGGTTTGGAGAATCCTTCTACTACAAATTCTAGTGGAAAGTGTGTGGTCCCACATAGATAGAATGGGTGTACTTTCCCAAATCCTCCTGCAAAATGATATTTCTCCAATATTTCTGGGGTGGATAGAACATCCGAAAGGGATTTTGGTGCCCCCAACATATCATTGGAAATGGTCCTTGTCCTGGATGGGGTTCTCCTTCTAGTTTCTTGCTTGTATCGCTAGAAAATTGTGCGCAAATGTTTTCTCTGTTTTTGGGATGTTTTGGAATCCTAGTACCTCCACGTGGGCTGGAAACAAACGGGTGTCTCTGTCTACCCATAGGTCTAGAAGTTTTGTAGATTTTTTCTTGTGCATGCGAAAACTCTGTACTAGCTTCGTGTAGTGGTTGCCGTAGTTTTTCTATCTTTTGTTCTTCTAGTAGTGCTTTCCTTACTGATACTTCTTCCAACCTCTCTCTGGGCTTCTTTCTGCCGCAGAACTATCTGCTCCCACTCCTCCGCTTCCTCTCCCTGGCGGCCCCCTCCCTATTGATTTCTACGTGTGCTCTCCAGTTGTTTTCTACTAGTAGTAGTTTTTTTCTTCTGCAGTCTTGCAATTCTGTCTCGTGTGGATAGTAGGAATGTTTGTCTTGTTGTGTCTATCTTCTCTATTGGAAAATGGTATCCCTGTTCTGTTCCCGTGCCAATACTTTTTTGTTCCATTGCCAACGCACGAACTCTGTGTCCACTAGGGTGGGCGAATACCCTCGCTAGGTTCTGGAGTTTTTCCTTTGTATGTCTTCCAAACGGGGCGGGTTGCTTCTCGCTAGATATGTTCCCCCTTCTGTTTTTCTATATGTTTTGCAAGGTTGTACCTTACACCATCTTCGTCCTGGTCCAATACTACCGCGTGTATTAGGGTGGTCCTACAAATCCAAATGCAGATACCCATAGAGGTACATATGTTTTTTTCCAATGTTTGTATATTTGATCTTGGTATGTTTTGTATACCCCACATAGCCTTCGTGTCCCCGAGTGTCCCCAATATATAGCATATAGTGTTTTTGTTTGTTTTCGATAGTAGAACTAGGTTGCAGTGTATAGAATTCGCTATAGCCTTCCATGCTTTCTCGAGTGTTTGTTCCCAAAAAAAGCTTCTCGTCTTCTGGATCCCCCATTTTCCCGTATGTGTTAGTACCGCTTGGTTTGCAAGATCTAGAGAAAATATCTTCTGCCTGTACTCCGTATAGAGACACCTCTACCCTACATAATTCCCTTTTGTTGTACTAGTGGAATGCGCAAATGTTTTCCTAGTCTAGAATCTGGACAATCGCAGTAGTTTTGCCACGTTGTTCCCCCATACTGTCGAGGACGCCTGCTCATTCATCTGGCATACAAATTTGTTGTAGAATTTTATTCCTCTCCAAAGAGATCCGACTGGTGGATCTGGAACTAGAATGGATATACAGTTGGATCCTACACTGTCCTACATTGTCTAGAATACTGCAATCTCCTTCCCATTGTTTTGTAGGTGGGTTTCCAAAATATTTCTATCTAGTGTACCTGCGTAGTCTCTTGTACAATCTATTGCATACAGTCCCTATACCGTCTAGTCGAAGGCTTTCTAGAAAGTTCGGAAGTTTTTCGAAAAGTTCCCCTATTTCTACATTGGCTACATCTAGTTTCGCTACTACTATAGCTTCTGGTTCTTGGTTTGTTGGATGTTTCTTTTGAATACGTCTAGAACGGTTCTATCCATCTCTAGAAATTTTTGCACATGTTCTTCTATATAGTGTGGTTTGTGTCTCCGAAATATCTGGATGTGGCTACTATGCTACTTGATGCTATCTGGTTAGTCCACTACGTGCGTGGCACGAATGTTGGAAAGAATTGTTTTTGCAATTGGTCCTGCCGCGGATACAGATCTAGATCCTGCTTGTGTTGTGGAGATTTGATTTTCTGCTAGTAGTGTCCATACATACATATCGTCTACAAATACTTCGGAAACTGGTTCCAGAATGGGTGCGGAATTCCCTCTCCTGTGCTAGTTTTCCGACCTTCTGGTACTTCTATCGTGGGGGTGTAAGCAGACTGTGGATATGTCGCTTGCCAAGTTGTTGTCGTATATAATTTTGAAGTTAGTACGTGTTTGTCTGTCCCGCTCTCCTACGGAGCGTATTCCATATCTTTTGCTGTTGCGAACTTTGTTGTTTCTTGCATTTTTGAGAAGTAGCTGAACTATATATAGCTGAATTTTTTTGTTCAATTTGTTGTTTTTTCATTTTTGAAACTGTCATAATTTTTCGCGTCATCTTGGGCGTAGTTAAAATGTCAGAAAAATGTAGAAATGATTCTTTTCGCTTTCTTGAGATTTTCTTGATTGCTCTGTATGGTGGTATTCCAATATCGTACATCAGTACATATTTCATGTGGTGCTGAACATAGTAGCCGAAAACATCCCTCCATTTTGCCACCCTTTTATACAGTAGTATAGAGGGATTCAAAATGATACCACTATTACAGTGTGTTTATGTTTCATCCTGGAAGACGTAATCGTGTAATACTCTCTATAAAATGGACACCTAATTTACATGTTCATAACACGTGTAATTGGAACATTGTCGTCTGCTTATAACATAAATTAGTGTTCTGTTCAATAATTTTCAATTTCTTCTAATAATTTTCCAATTTCTTCGTTAAAAGCGATATTGTAGAAACGCATATCCGTAAACGAATCTTTGATTTTAAACTGTTTTATAAAATTAGTTTGATAATGTTTCGGTAGTGTTTCTCCGATCCTATTTAGTCGCTTCATTATATAAATTTGATACTTATACCGGCGACATAATTGCCGGTTTAATATTGTAAATGCAACGTTTTTATCGCAGCGTAATAAATTACGCTGATATTTCATGTATTCGATATCACATAGTATTGTCATTTTACCGTGTTTTAATACTGTAGAAACAACAGCGTAAAATCCTTCATCCAAATCATTATAAACGTCCAATCGTTGTGTATTTTATTATCCATTTTGTTATAATATTTTATTATAAACCTATTAAATTTATATTGTTCAATTGGACGTGAAAAAAACATGATGTATTTATGACACCAATTTTGAATATTTCGTGGGACAATTTCCTCGTTAACTAATTTTTTTGATTTTTTGGGGGTGGTGGGAATAGTATAGAGGGTTATAAATGATACCATCGTTAGGTGGTATCATTTTGAATCCCTCTATACTTAAATTTACTGTCTGAAAAACATTATGTTTTTTTTTTTTCACGTCCAATTTTTAGTGGGAGACAATTTCCTCGTTAACCAATTTTTGATTTTTCGGGGGGTGGTGGAGTAGTATATAGGGTGGAGAAATGATACCCTCGTTAGGTGGTATCATTTTGAATCCCTCTATACTACTGTATGTTATATTATATTAATTGGCTATATTACATAATTTCGCTTAAACTTGATATTTGTCATATGAATTCTGTTCATTTTGTTACTTAGGTAGACGTTTCTTCTTGCACAATATGCCGTGCATGGTGATGCATGAGACACAATACAAAATGGAATATCACATGATAAAATATGTTCCAATCTTAAGACAGATACATTATTACTGATGAGCGTTGGTAGAAGGATATTACACATTTAATCATCAAAGAAACACCTGCACATTTCCCAAATCTCATGATAAGCACAAATTATACTGTAAGTTAAATGTAAATGCGGGTATGTATTACAGTTTCTAGTCATACTAAAACATATATATAATAAACAATTATCATTTGTATTCCGCCGCTACCGATAGAATGTGTATGGTGATTTAATTTCATTGCTACACATAGTGTACAAAATAGCGGCCATTTTGAAAGTATACAACTCATATTTGCCTCAAACGAGTATTGATATTTTTTTCGAGGCATGCCAATGGTTCAATCGTTGTAGCTGATCGGTATGCTCTCGTCTGATATGTTTTGAATAATGCGTGAATAGCTCTGAATTCCAGAAAATTGCTGTTCCAACTTTACAGTGATGGATATCTTAAATATGCAAATTAATATGTGTTTGTTCATTTTCATGCTCTTAGTAAGCTGTAGATCAAAGAATGTGTATAAAATGTTTGGGATCATTGTAGTTTTGAACGGGTATGTGGTACCGACATTGATATCAAAGTTATATGTATAGTTTACGAAATTCGTATGAAATGACGGCCGTTTTGGATTTACACACATTTCTTTTTATCGTCAAATTGGTTTATATGCATTGTATAGCATGTCAGTGATCACATATCAGAATTTTGTTTGCATTAACCATTATGTGAGTGCTGAAACAACGACGTTGCATATACATATCCCAGAAACTGGATAAGCATTTCATAAGGTCGGCCATATTGTATATGCAATATAACACCTTTATACCACAATAATTATGTTTTTGTTGTGTAATAGTATTAATACCAATATGCTAAACACCTTGGGACTACGTTAGTTTCATATATGTGTGTGGTGTCAGCACTTAATTACTCATTCGTGCCTGCTTCTTTAAATAATTCATAGAATTCGTGCAAACAGGCGGCCATGTTAGTTTCTGTACATCATATTCCTAATAAAATTGACTGATACACATTTAGTCGTCTATGACGTATTAAATGCATGAAGTTGATCGGTATTTGTTTAAAAAACTTCTTCCACAAGACGATATTTGCCTACATATAGTAAAGTGCTTTTTCATTGGCGGCCATCTTGTTTAAGCAAATTACTAGCCTTAAGCTACTACTTCTGTAGGTCTATCATGCGGAAATATATAGAGTATATATGTTTAGTCACATTGGTAACAAAAATGTTTGGTGCGCAGAGATGGTACTAAAAACCATATTTTATGCCGGTGCGCCCAGGGCCTATTTTTGAAATTACGGAGCTCCGCAGGGGACGTAGAATTCTTTTTTTTTTTATTAATTCGTTCCCACGAAATAACAATTCGTTCCCTCAATTTAACAATTCGTTCCCACGATTTATTAATTCGTTCCCTCAATTTAACAATTCGTTCACATGAAATAACAATTCGTTACCTCAATTTAACAATTCGTTCCCACGAATTAATAATTCGTTCACTCAATTTAACAATTCATTCCCACGAAATAACAATTCGTTCCCACGGGAACCAATTGTTATTTCGTCGGAACGAATTAACAAAAATGGTCGATGCAAGATACGACACTTTGTTGCCGGTCAGTATGTATTCGGTCAGTGCAAAGCACGTTACCTGATAAAAGTCAAACTACTTTTCGAACGGCCAACGTACAAGTAGACGTGTGTATAGATGCATACTAACATTCGATTTGTAAATACACGTTTATCTTTGTACATGTACCGGTACGATAAAGAGCACTTGTGGAATATTGCATATTCATGGATTTGTATGCATGTATCTATATATGGGAATAAATATACACACACGAAAACCTACAAGTGCCAGTTTCGCAAGAATCAGCATTCCTCTCGTGCCATCCGATTCAGAGGTCAGTCTTCACGGTGAGTCGCTGCAAGGCAATACAAAACTGCATGTACATGTAGATCTACATACATGTAAAGCATATTACACGATCTGTAAACAAAAAAATGCCACGAAAAACCTATTATATTACATGACATGTTTTATTTCTCTGACTTGCTGCTCGTTTCTACACATACTTATTGAACATTTAACCATTTGAAGTTATCACCTTGCACGTTATTCGCATGTGATCTGATATGGACACACGGCCCCAAACAAACATATTGTGAGTGTACTACGGGAAAGATTAGATAATCATGTTTAATTATTATTTCAGTGTCGAAGTTACTATTATCCCCATACAGGTGCATTTCCGTCTGTGTATGTCAGCATTTTCCACATACTATGTAAAAGTAGATTTAATCATTGTACACTATAGAGGATATTCCATCGCGCATGTTTGAATGGCGTGAAATAATACACGCCGGTTTCCGCTTCAAACATGTACGATGGAATATCATACTTATTACATTTCTGAACAACATTATTGAACAAAATGCATGTTATAATGTTTTGTGGGGCGCTTACATCTATGATTTTTATATGTTATCTCCCTTGAGATGTCACGCAAATTTCTATGGCGGCAGCCATATTGTCGTGCTACGCCTAAACGGCGAGTACGACCAAGAAAATAGTGCCCTGTGCCAACTTATCATATGGCGTTTTGGTCTGTCTTACTTTGTATCTAAAACTCTACATATTCTATTCTCTATAGTTCTCACAGTTTTGGGCTCGGTTTATCAGTTAAGTTTTGGAAAATACTAATCAAGACATTTCGTGCGTATGAATACAGCAGCTATATTTGTATATTGCCTGATGATCTGCCGGACACCAGGCGCCAAATCTGACGCACCGATGCTGTGTATTGAGGTTAGACCACACCAAATAGTTTTACTATATAATTTAACCGAATGCCATCCAATAAGGCCAGTCTCTCCTACTTACAATATTCGTATGGATGCTGTGGGACCTACTTGTGCATGACATGCATCCAGTCTGTACTGGTTCTGCATGAATTAAACAATAGGTTCACTTACTCCTAAGAAACAAAAATCCAACCTCATCAAATCCCCCAATATTGTTTACATTTTATCGCCACGGAAACTCTGTTTACATCACGTGACCAACATGTTCAGTGTTTTCTTATAAATGCTTCACATATGCTGAAAACTGGTGTTAAAAGCACCCAAAATGTTCTTCAAATGAAACTGTGCAGTAAAGGATCAAGATTTGCAAGCCAACTGTGCCTGTGACCTCAAAACGCCCGCACTATTTTTTTTATACCGGACTAGTTATGCATACCCCTGGGCGATATCGCCCCATTTGGTATAGTCTAACTTATTGATGAATAGACTAAACAGAGCCACCGAAAACCACGCAGCATACATGACACACCGATGCTATCACGGTGTATTGAGTGATTATTATTTCCTGCGCTGTTGATTAGATCCAGCCGCTACTTGTTCGTTCTCTCCCAGGTACAAAGAGTAGGATAGTAATGTTGGTTTATTGTCGTCGGTGCGATGGTGTGGGTGTTTGGTCAATACTATTAGTTTTGTTGTTTTCATACACGGTGAAACAATCGTTTGAATAGTCTGGTGTTGTAGCTGGGTGCCAGACCACTCCATTGTGGGTGTCTTCATAAATATTTAGTCTGGATATACTCTGTTTTACAAACACCGCTCTAGAGGTATGCAGTGTTGTAAGGATTACACTGAGATTACCTAGATTGATTGCACGTCCTTTCATTCCAGATTGGCGTTTTGTAAGTCTGTTCAGGATCTGTGCAGTTCTTTCTTCATTTAAAGAATAGTAAACATCCACCACTGGTGTATTCAGTGAATAGTCATACAACATGTGTAAGTGTATACCCTGATTCCTTGCCCTCTAAGAATATGACATTGATACTTATTGATAATACAGTGAAGCCCTATATAGCTACGAACGCACATGTTTCTATGCTGCTCAGCTCATAGACAGCCCGCCATCAGTGCTGTCAGTGTTTGAGGTTGATGTCTACAGAGTACATGTACATGCACACTATATTTTTGTTTTAAACCAGGAGCTGTGAAAGCTAAATGTCTCAAACACTGCACAGCATCTTATAGATCCAGGAAACTAATTATTGGCCAAGATAACCAGACGCATTACTGTAACAATACACGTGCAGTATATTCAGACCCAACGTTCACATGAGGTACTCATTTTTCGTTTTCGTCTTCAGAGCCGCGTGAGGAACGCATTTACCGAGTCGAAGTTCCCATAGTTCTCTCTCCCAATACCACTGCAGGCGGACCCTCATGGGATTACCGAGTAAAATGTGGTTATATATAGAATTGCTACCGTTAAATGTATGTAGACTGTACACATTTACTATAAACACTGACCCTACTGAGGTACATGTACTCGTCGCTACTCTGTTACATGTTAACACATGATTTAAACTGCATGTTACATTTGATAAACGTTAATTTCATTAAATTCAGTAAGGCATTTGCAGAGAAAAATCAAATTATTATGTTATCTTAAGTAGTACTCGCACATGTTCATATGCATGTGCACGTGTACATTATGCTTCTTCGTAATTTATGTTACTACTCGTGAATTGTTTTCATAGTTACCATCCACATTCCTGCATAACTTAACGATGTCACCCACATATCCAAGGTAAATGTCAACGACCTAAAATATACGTTAACTCTATCTGTCGGTCCAGGTGGGACTGGGATAATTACTGGCCCCTCATCACTGAACATATATTCTGATGTCTGTTAACCGACATTCCCTTGCCTCATTTGTGCACATAGCCCTGTTAGGGGGCTAGGTTTGCTGTGTCAACCTGATGCCGTTGATTGAGGCTTTTACGCATCAGCACCTAGGAGACATATGTATGCGAATGCCAACTTACTATTACGTTACACCGTCACTCTTGATATAGCAAATCAACAGCCAATTTTACACAATTGAACAATTACACCGAAACCGTCGAAGTTCCCAACTTGTTGTTACATGCATTACAATAGTGTTACAGTTCACATTGAGGCTTACTCCTCCACGATCGTTTATGTGGTAGTTAGGTTCTTTTTGGGTCACTTTCTGATATACTTCCGTCAATGCTGAAGCGGTGGTCGCCAGTACATACAATGTCTAGTTGCCGTCGTGTCCCCGTCTTATTTCTTGGAGGAACTCGATGGTTATTTACTTTCAAGTCTTACCAAATGACTTTCTCGAGTTCAGTCCGGGGCCGCTGCGGTAAACTAAAAATGAATGGTGTCCGAAATAAACGCCAAACTCGGACACAAGTCTTGCTCATCTTAGAAGTGGTATTTCTATGTATTAATGATCGATCAGCTATGAACGCACACACATTATAAATACATAACTTACACGTACTTTAAACACTTGCCGATTGATTACACTCACAAAACAAAGACATACCCCAAGCTATTCAAAAGTTCAACAAAACAAGTCGTTTACACTTAAACTTCTCTCGACCACACTAGCATCATCAATACTCGCTTTAATACCATGTGTAGCAACTCACGTTTCAGACTTCACTCTTAATGAATCCTCTGCCTCCTCATTTATAAATCTACTTAACAGCGGTTTTAGTATAATGCACCTAAATATACAGAGTATAAAATTTAAACTAGACATTCTAGATATAGAAGCACAATATTACGATATCTTAATATTTACGGAAATCTGGCTCACACCAGCAACCGTAAATGCAGACCTGCGCATTCCTAACTTTAATCTCCCTTTTCGATGTGACCGGACTGATAGAATTGGCGGTGGGGTGGCTATATATGTCCGAGATACATTACGTGCCTCTCAGCGGAACGACCTTTCAATAAATGGCTTAGAATCTGCTTGAATTGAATTAAACACACACTAACGCAATTGATGCAATTGGAGGAATTTACAGACCTCCTGACTCTAACAATGCTCATTGGACTCTACTAGAAGAGAGTATAGATCGAGCATATAACCACACATATGATAATAGCCTAGTTGCAGGTGATTTTAACATTAACATACACAACTCTGCAGGTAACAAAATGAGTCGACTTATATCTTCGTATAACGCAGAGCAACTCATCACTACACCAACCCACTTTACGGAACACTAGTCTTCATTAATTGACCTAATGTTTATTAAATACGCAAACCATGTCTTTACAAGCTTCGTTTCTGATCCATTCGTCACCGACCTTGTCCGCTTTCACTGCCCAACAGTATGTGTCTTGAAATTTGACAAGCCAAAACTATCGATATATAAGAGGCGCATATGGCTCTACGATAGAGGTAGCTACAAGTATTACAGAGACATACTAAAAAACTCGAACTGGGATAATTTACTCCAGTCAGACAACCCAGACACAATAGCAAATAATATATCCAATACAATTGGAGATGCAGCAATCAAATATATTCCTAACAAACTGGTAACTATTCGACCGAATGATATTACATGGTTCAATAATAATGTGCGTCTTTTAGTTAGAAAACGGAACAGAATACATAAAAAAGCTAAAAATAACAACAACGAAAACACGTGGACAAAATTTAGGAAAACAAGAAACGAAGTTACTAATCTCTTACGTAAATGTAAACTGGAACATAGGAACAACTTAATAGAAAAAATTAACGACAATGACATTCCAGCAAAAACTAGTTTCAAGATAGAAAAACAACTAACTGACAAACCTATTACATCATCCCAATTCTTTGCAGACAATCATCCATCGATGACAGCTACCAAGATTTACCACCGCTTGTAAAACCCCAACGAACGCTCTCTTCAATTCATATCTCACTTGAAGATATTAACGGTACTCATTCATCCGACCAATGCATGTGGCTCCGATCTTTTAAGTCCACGTTTAGAGCGCGAGGGTGTAAACGAGGTGTCAAAACCCCTCTCAACATATTTCAATGCTTTAATCACTTTATCACATTTCCCATTCGCATGGAAATTGGCAAATGTAATTATAATCTTTAAAAAGAACGACCCATCACATCCACAAAACTATCGACCAATGTCTCTCCTAAGCTGCATTGGCAAGCTTATGGAGCGATGTATACATAAGTATTTATACAATTTCATTGTTGAAAATAATATCCTAACGTCATTTCAGTCTGGATTCATCAAAGAAGACTCAACAGTCAATCAGTTAGTTTACATTTACAACGACATATGTAAAGCTTTAGACGATGGTAGATTTCTAAAGCATTTGACCGAGTCTGACACCGTGGTTTGTTACAACTGTCTTCTGCTGGCATTACTGGCAACCTTCATACATGGTTTGCATCATACTTGTCTTCTTGAAAACAGAGAGTGGTTTACGCAAATGCATCGTCTCAATGTTCCACTGTAGCAGCCGGTGTACCGCAGGGGTCTATATCAGGCCCTCTTCTTTTTCTTTTATATATAAATGACATTGTGACTGCAATTAAATCTAATATTATACTTTTCGCAAACAACACAAGCTTGTACATAGTAGTTGATCCAAACGTTGCCGCCACTTCTCTAAACAACGATCTTAACACTATTCATCAGTGGTCTTTCAAATGGTTGGTTACATTTAATCCATCTAAAGCAGAAACCATGATATTTTCAAGAAAGCAAAACAAACCACAACATCATGAACCATGTAGTTTTAGACCCCATAACTGAGCATAAACCTATTGGAGTAACTTTCTCAGATGATGGTCGATTGAACACCCACATATCTGGCTGCTTAAATAAAGCCTGGCTACGGATTGGTACTTTACGTTCGCTTAAGTTTCTTCTAAAGAGGTCTACCTTACATGTATCCACCCGCCTCTAGAATATCGAGAGATTATTTGGGACAACTGCTCCAATGAAATGAAACACGATCTTGAAGCTGTTCAAAACGAAGCTGCGCGAATTGTTACAGGGGCTACACAACTATGTAGCTTAGACAATTTATTTCGCACTTTAAAATGGTTTATTCTATCCAAAATTAAGTATTGGTATATTCTGTTTTCAACATATTTGCATGTATATTTATTGTACGCCATGTTGTTGTTGTAGATGATACACATTATTCTGTACTTGTATGCACTCATTTACAACTGTGTGGTCTGAGAATATTGCAAATAAAGGCTTTGTCCTGTTCTGTTCTGTTATAGGTCAAATTTACGATTTCGTGGCCGCGAAAAAAATATGCCATTGTTGAAAAAAGCTGCAACGGAACCACCACCCCATTCACACTACAATTGTAATTCGATTCAATATTTTAATTCCAGACGAGCATGTCAGCAGAAACAGACCTATCTCAGACAAATGACGAGGTAAACACACATCGCAACATTATACTGGAACTGTTGCAGTTTCCGTGATGCTGTACAATGTACTGTCTAGCCAAACGTGACATAGAACGCTCATGTCGTGGTCGACAAAGACAATCAACTATTGCCGCTGTGTCGATAAATGCAGTTGTATCTCTCACCGCATTGTGCGTTAATATCCGATGTGCAGACATAAAGTTCTCAGACTTTGCTCATATTTAAAGAACGATTCGGTCAAATCTGTTGTCAAATATGTCACGAGAAAGCTGGTTCTGTTGTGCAAACAATAATATATCAGTTCCAAGAAGTAACTCACAACATTTCGTAAAGACGTTATTATTGTTTCATTTGACTTTCAAAGCGCTGTCCGCAAGACAGATAAACTTGTTCGTCGCCTATGCGCCATTCTTTTCGTTATGTGTAACTTATGTGTACTGTAACTTGTTTCATTGTATGCAAATATTTTCATCAAATGCTCTAATTAATTTGGGTGGAGTGCCACTTAAATAGTTGATGTACTTAGCGCATGTTTGGTTACCTCTTGTTTTCGTATTTTATAATGTTATTCAACACATGATGTTAGCCGTCATGGATTACAAACCCATTCAAATTGATGTATACATGTACAATTGACACGTGGCAATATTTTACAACGGTATCAGAAAGCACAAATCTGAGTTGAAGCCACTGTGTAGCCAAACACGGAAATAACCGAGGAACGTTGCTCCGTCCATTGACGCGACGTCATAATATTTTACTTCAATTTACCTGCACTGCTTGCATCCGTGTTACATAATACGTTTGTTTTCAAACGAACGAAGTGGAAACTGGGTCACTGCATAGTTCGGACATTTCTTTGGTGGAAAGAGCAATACTGTTATAGTCCTACACTATATCGATGGTCTAGTAACATAAGTTCGTAACTGCTATGCTAAAGCATAGCACCCCTTATGTTACTAGACCATCGATATAATGCGCACAACTTTGAAACACGAAATACCTGTATTTCATGAAATGTTGACCTTTTCAACTGCTCCGTAGTGACGTTATTTTGTTGCTATAGTTACGCATTGCGTGCAAACGGATTGTCGCAAAGTGTGTTCTTATTTTCAAATCAATTCAATTTGACGAGATGTGAATGTCGTATAAATGTGAACAATGTGGCAGGTATGTTAAACTTTTTATCAAGAAAGTCCGAGAACTTTATGACTGCACCTCGTACTTGAGCGCCGTCTGACGTCGCAGCCAGTCACAGTCAATATGTGTTACCTCCTGACGCCGTTACCTGTGTGTCTGATGATGCTTACATACATATAAAGCGAAAAGTTCTAATTTCTGTGTTAGTCCGTTTTATGTTTTCTTATTATCTAAGGGATGGCATATTAACTAAAAAAAATACCAACCAATAAAACAGTATTCCGTTTGATTTGAATAGCATGCTTGTCTTATCCATCACTGTCAGGAATTACTACCGATCACAATCTCGCTGATAATGAGTTGAATTCCGTTGGTAAGTACAAAATACCAGTGCAGTCTCTTTTAATACCAAGTTTATCAGGCAAGACTAGGAAACGCGAGCCTCGGAATTTCTACCGTATCCAATCCAAGCCTGATATACTTGATATCAAAAGACACTAGCATCGTATTCTATGTATTAGGTCTTTACACTGCATCATTACACTGACGTCGTTTGGTAACGTCATTTATCAGGTAAGCTGCCCTGTATTGACCGAATACGTACCGACTGATAACATATTGCTGTATCAGGCATTGACCTGATACAAACATCCGGGTTACAACGAAGCGAAAACTGACGTTCCATTGGTCGGATGACGTCACGTGACGTTACCGAATTTCTTCAGTGTAATGCCGCAACGTAAACAAGTCCGCGTTCTGTCCATATATAACGATGTCATCTGTGGTCATTTTAGAGCATAAAACGCTACCTGATAAATAGTTTACCAGGCTAGTGTCTTTTGATATCAAGTTTATCAGGCTCGGCTCGGAAACGGTAGGAATTCCTCGGCAAGCCTCGGAATTCCTACGCGTTTCCTAGCCTTGCCTGATAAACTTGATATCAAAAGACACTAGCCTGGTATTCTCTATGTGACGCCGTTCGATCAATGGAATGTCAGAGAAAGTATACTCGGGATCCGGATTATCAGTTGTATACATGTACTCTGTATACGTATACTTTCAGGTATTGACTGAAAGTTCAAAACTCTGGAAGAATATTGAGGTATTTATACATATTTGCCGAGAATACCTTGTTGTTTAAGTCCATCGATTTCGCCTCCCATGCATGGCGGTACATGTATAAGAGTGGCGAACAGAAAGTCTTTCATATACTCACGTCAGTCCAGATTTCCTTCTACACTTTCTTAATAGTGATAGCCACTGAAGCCATGCACCAGAGGCCCGTTTCACTAAACTTCTTACCACTAAAATGTTCGTAAGTGCAGATTTAGAATAGTCTGTAAATTTCAATAGATGGATTTACATTTTATTGAGCATAAGCTGCATATGCAGCATATGCTCAATAAATGTAAATCCAATAATTGTTTACAAGAACACAATGTTATTGTGAAATTTACAGACTATCATAATTTTTCACTTACGAACATTTTAGTCGTACGAAGTTTAGTGAAACGGCCCCGTGTATACTCATATGAGTCACGCCATGTGATTTTGTACCTTCGGACATCTGCGTAATTTCATGAAATACTTTTACAAAATTTACAATAGTTTCCGTAAATGGCGTCATATGTTAACATAATTTTCAGAGTACATGTACATGTAGTCTGAAACTTTCGTCAAGTTTTGACTTTATTTATGAAATCACATGGCGTGTCTCATATAAGGTGTCTCCCTTATACCAAATGGGGGTACTAGCAACCCTTCTTTGGAGCTCGCATCTCATGTATGCGGCCACACTTGCCTGATTTATACATATGTGGTATGCACTCGTCACATGTAACTGTCGACTGATAATTCAAAGTCAAATTATTGGTCACATGATTTCCTATAATTATACATGTAATAGCAATCGTTAACTCACATTTTTGCTAACTGAAAGTATTTTTTCTCAGTCCCCTGGACTTTGCGTAAACGATTGTAGATTGTATTATTTTTTATTTTTTTTTATACTTATTTTATTTTTAGTTACAAACATACATGTTACATAATAGTAAATATATACATGTGTAGTCACTGGAGTGTGCATGACAGCAGGGTACGATTCCACTTTAGTTCAATTATTTTAATACAGTGGAATCTCACTATACCAAACACTACGGGTACCATCGGCGTGTTCGGTATAGAGAGGTTCAACTTCACAACTCGTGTACTTCAAAGCACCACTCTTCCACCAGGTCCATGCTGTGGGCCTGACAGCTGGTGATTGATTGCTTACAGTGGAAAACTCAGCATACCGGACACCATGGCGGTGTTTGGCATAGCGAGGTTCCACTGTACTTGCATTGTATTGTAGCCGGCTGTCATGTACACAATATATAACAGTATCATCGTATCTGTCTATACTATAAGTAAATGCTAACTCCTACTTCAACCCCTTCAACACCAAACGCTAGTTTTAATAGCTATAACGGACAGTATAGATAGACATGGATGAAACAACTCAATCATCATGATCATCCCATCAGAATCTTCACTGATCGCAATTATTGTATTAGATTAAAATATTACATTAAATGTCTCATTCCGATTGCCAAGTGTGAAATGAGAATGAGTATATGTTAACGTCCCAGCAACAGCTAAGGTCACATAAGGATGAATTTAATGTTTGAGGTATCATTCGACACGTAATAATGGAAATATTATTAAAATATTTACATGCCCTAGGGTAGGTTTTGAACTCACAACCTTCAGTAGTGAAGTCTTGTACTCTGTCCCTGAGCCACAGCCCATCACAGACTGGTGTGAAAGGGTCGAGTCAATATTAGCAATAAGCAGCATGATACACGTATTATGAGTTTTATGTATGAATGTAACGTTTTTTATATGAACAAAAGAAAATGACGAACATTGGTGTTGTTGTTTTTCTTAGTATGCGTGCTTCGTCGTAAGCCAGGTCGGACAGAGCAGTTCAATAAACTGTGAACAATGGGGGTGGGGTGTATCTACATGTTTCGTTAATTGATATCAATTGGCTGCGATTCGTGTGCATATATATTCTTTAAAGGCGCCCATATCTTGTCAAAATTGTTTAGGTTTGATTCCTTCAGTGCGATTGTTTTTTTCAATATCGAACATATATATTATATAAAATTTTAACCCATTTATAGTTGGGGTTATTTCTCTCAGTTTACACTTATAGATATATAGTTTAGTTCCCATAAGTATTTTATTAAAACACTATTCCATATTTCATTGTTCCAAACAAAACTTTCAATAGTTAGTTCCACATTGTTTATACCGTTGCAATTATCATTAATCCATTTAAACGAAGATATAAATGTTTGTATTATTGAACAGTTCCACAATAGATGTTCGATTGTTTCTACTTCTCCGTGACAAAACGTGCAGGAATTGTTTTGTCTAACGCCGATTTTATGTAAAAATTAGTTTGTGTCTTGTTTTCTGTGATTTATTCTATATTGGAAAAATCTCAACTGAGTGTCTAATGTGGTTCTAAACGGTAAGCGAAATACATACGTCCAACTAAACCAACCATCTATATTAAGAACAGTGTTCCACTTATCAATAGCAGAGGGCTGAACTCGATTGTTTATGAGTACATTATATATATCTCTACTCCCTTTTGGATTCTTTTAGTATATTTGATAGATGAAAAGGCATACATGGTCCTATATAACTAGGCACGTCTGTTGATATTATATTTAATCTACGCATTGTAGATCTTATCGCGAGTATTATGCCATTAAAATCTATAAAGTTTATGTTTAACATATTGTATTTATCAGTAAGTTTTTCGTATAATAAAAACAATCCATCGGGTTTAAGCAAGTCCCATACCAACGATATGTTATTAGAGATAAACCGTTGGTCAGCAATCGGTTCGTCTCCGACCTGAACTTTTTTATTGTAACATATAGGTTGTGCAATGAATTCCTCGAAAGTGGTTGGTATTAGTATGCTCGAAAAATCAGCGTAAGATTTATAAACGTCTTTCCAAAAGGCATTATGTATTCTATATATATTTTTATAAATATAATTCGGTCCATATTTCATAAAAAAATTCAAAAAAGGGCAAACATGTAGGTGCATATCTAACCATTTAGTATCTTTATTTGAAATTATTCTTATCCACGATACTTTCATTGCCGATATAAAATATTTGACATCGAGCATTTTTAGCCCACCAAGTTGGTACGGTTTAATAACCACATCACTTTTGATTCTGTCTATGGGACCATTCCATAGATAATTGAAAAACACTTTATTTAATTGTTTGATTACATTTTCGTTAGGGCTTGGTAAGCTTAAACATAGATGGTTGCCTTTGTATATTACTAGTGTCTTAATGGCGGTTATTCGTCCTAATGGTGTTAAATTACGCTTTGACCACTGCGCCAGCAGAGCCCTTATTTCTTGAATCTTAGCGGTGTAATTTAGATCAATAAGTCTGCTGAGATCGGTTGAAAAGCGTACGTCTAGGTATCTTGGTCCCAGCATAATGGTGTCTCATTCCATATCGTATTAGTACTACCAGATTTCGATCCAAACCATATCACTCTAGTTTTATCGACATTGAGTCCAAGGCCGGAGATTTTCGCATACAATTTTAACACTAATAAAGTATGTTCTAAAGATCTAGTTGAGCCATCTAAGAACATGGATGTGTCATCAGCGTATTGTGATAAAAGGAAAGTGTTTTCATGTATACTGATACCTTTAATATTTTGGGTTATTCCGTATTAGATGGGCCAATATTTCGGCGCATATTACAAATATGTATGGTGTTAGGGGGTCACCTTGTCGACAGCCTCGTTCAATGGGTAGCCAGGATGATAGATGTCCATTAACTACTACTCGTGATTTGATAGTATTATATAATATTTTGAACCAGTTCCTTATTGATTGACCAACATTGAGAAAATCTAAGACGTTCTATATAAATGACCAAGAGACTAAGTCAAACGTTTTCTCAAAGTCAATAAGTAATAGGAGACCTGGTATTATTTGTTATATTGATGAGTATTGTAGCACACGGGGCGCCAGCAAAAATATCGAAACTAATCTGGTCCGTTGAACGTGTGTGTCCAATGACGTTAATGATATTTTGGTTCGCCATGCGTTCAGAATTACAATCAGCTTTCTTTCAAGTGGCATTTCAAATTATGTACACCTGGGGGCCGTTTCACTAAACTTCGTGCGACTAAAATGTTCATAAGTGCAAAATTATGATAGTATGTACATTTCGCAATAGCAATGTTTTCTTGTAACCAATTATTGGATTTACATTTATTGAGCATAGGCTGCATTTGCAGCCTATGCTCAATAAATGTAAATCAATCAATTGAAATTTCCAGACGATTCTAGATTTGCACTTACGAACATTTTAGTCGTACGAAGTTCAGTGAAGCGGACCCCTGCTACGCTGTGAGTGTACATTGTGTTACCCATAGAAACATGAAATAAGAAAAACGTTAACGTCAGTGGGTCCAGCAACTGAGATATTCATATCGTGCGAGTTCTTCAAGTATAGTGTCTTTAATATAATCGAGTTCATATTATAACGTGTTACTTGTAAAACTTTCTGAAACGTTCACTTTCACAGAATCGTCCACTGACATGACAGCGATGTATGGTCAACAATAAAACGCACGTGTACGTACACTGAACCCGTTTCACTAAACTTCGTACGACTAAAATGTTCGTAAGTGCACATTTAGGATCGTCTGTAAATTGATGTATTTACATTTATTGAGCATAGGCTGCATATGCAGCCTATGCTCAATAAATGTAAATCCAACAATTGTTTAGAAGAAAACATTGTTAATGTGAAATTTACAGATTTTGCACTTACGAACATTTTAGTCGTACGAAGTTTAGTGAAAAGGCCCCCTGATCTCTGCTGAATTATTTCCCTATTCCAGGGTTCTACAGAGCGGTTGGGTGTGCAGGTTATCGCCGACACACGATCGTCCCAGGTTCGAGAGGACCAGCTACACGGCGGGCTCACGATAAAGACCACGTGTGTGTTCATTGTCGGCATTCTCGCCGGCTCTGGGTTCCTGGCGCTGCCCAAGTCTATCGATAATGCAGGTGACCGTGACGCCACGGACGGCTAAATAGAGAATACCAGGCTAGTGTATTTTGATATCAAGTTTATCAGGGAAGGCTAGGAAACGCGTAGGAATTACGAGGCTTGCCGAGGAATTTTTACCGTTTCCGAGCTGATACAGTTGATCAAGAGACACGAGCCTGTTATTACTCGTGTTCGTATTCTTCATTGACTAGATATACATATTCGAATGGCAACGCATTCAATACTACTAACTGTTTCTGACGTTACATTGGTCATGACGTTAATGCAACGATTCAGCGTAAAACAAATTATGCGCTCTCTTCAACAAATTCACTTTACAGTTTACAGCATTAAACGTACCCGATAAATAGAATACAATGATACTGTATTGTAATCTCAAATTTATCAGACACGGCTCGACACCGGTAGGGATTCAGTACCGAAACTCAGGAGTATTTAGTAGAGCATAACATTATGATCACGAATACATGTTTGTATAAAATTTCAGAATCTGATTACGCATATATCTCATGTATCCGCTGAGTTAAGCTTCAGTAATACATACTGTATAAATGTAATATTTGAGGAATATTTGAATTCAAGCACCTGCCAATTTAGAATCTAATACATGAACTGATTGGTGGATGCGTCTGGAGAAATGGTGGGTTTTGCGATCAGTGTACATCCGGATCAGCCTGTGCATACGCACAGTCTGATCAGGATCTGAACTGTTTGCGATTTCATCAATGAAGCACAAGCCGAGCTTCAAACACAGAGCATTATCAGGCTACCAGAGTGTGCTGTTTGAGTAGGAGCTAACCAGTAGCCTATTTCACCAACAGTGCAAAGTACATTTTTCTAGCAAAGTATACTTTGAGGGAGTAATCATTTATTTTTCCAGAAATGCATTTTTTCATATAGAACTAACGATTGCATATATTTGATGATTAAACGTATGCAGAATTATTATACTGAATGTATTGCATTATCACAGCCAAAATGGCTGTGATAATGTAATAAATTCAGTATAATAAAAAATAATAAATTTATCATAAAATTGAAAATTTCTCCCTCAAAGTATACTTTGCTAGATAAGTATACTTTGCAATGTTGGTGAAATAGGCTACTGGTCACAGATCCCATAAGCCCCATGTCTCCAGTCACAGCCACATTTCTTGGTTTCAGGCTGGATCGGTATACTGCTGTTGTTCTTGTTTTGCTTCGTATCCATATACACATCGGACATTCTCGGACAGTTGTTCGTTATCGTCCGTGAGCGCGGTTTCATTCCAGTAGATGGTCACGTGAGATATCCTTACCCAGCGATTGGTGAAGCTGCGTACGGAAAATTTGGAAGGTAAGATGCCGTGAACTAACCAACACATAGACTACCGGAAATGCATTGCCTTCTGGGAACTTTTGAAGTAATGCGTATGCGCTTGCTTATTTTTTTAAATGCGGGGCTGAATAAACTTTAAACGTCCATCGTTCTTTACGTTGTTTATGTTCCGACATACGTACATATCATTCAGCAATTAATTTATTCGAAAAGTGTGCCGTCTTCTTCCAACTCTTCGTCGCCATCTTGAATTTACATGATGAACTAACTTTTTTATTTTTAAAACATTTTAGAGTCGATCTTATATAATAATATATTTTATAATGATACGAAACGTTTCAAATTAAATCAACGTTCCTATACAAAATACACATATTCTCCAATTGATCGCCATCTTGGACACCATTTTGAATTTTTGAAGAAAACACCCAGAGTCTCAATGATACAATGTAACAATGTGTCATCCCGTCGTGGTCAAATATGAACAATTCCGTTATTAGTAAAATAACATCAAAATTGTTAGCCACACTGGTCCATCCAATTGCTGCGGTGGATGGTTTACTGTCTGTTCCACGTTTTGCTGCCGACGAACTTTTGGCTATTAAACACATTAAATCTAAAAAATATTTAAAAGTAAGTAATTTTTCATCAAGATCAAAAACGTCACACTCCCCAAAAAAAATTAACTCCGAAATCTGGCGAGATAGCTTGAAAATGATGTAACTAGGAAAACAAAAGTTGGATTTTGAAAATCGGTCCACAAATAAAAACAAATATTAATGTGTTTAATAGCCAAAAGTTCGTCGGCAGAAAAACGTGGAACAGACAGTAGGTGGAAACATGGGACTGTAGCATGATAACGATCTATATTGTTTGTTAGAAGCATGGCGAGTGTTTCTTTGATGGAACAGCGAACTGGGCCGAGCCTGATCAGACCGTGACTGTGCGGATGCACAAGCTAATATGGATCTACACTGGTCATTTCTCCAGTCAGAGCCATACATAATTACGTGTTCGTTGCAACGAAAACCTAATTACCCTTGACGTGGTAACGGTAGTTGTCTGATGAATTACTAATCGTTCCAAGGCCTTGCAAACTTGATAAGCATGGTAGTCTGCATTTATCAGATATATAATTATCTTGGCATTGACCAAGAATAACTGGCCATTAAGACATACATATATGTGGCTGTGACTGGAGAAATGGGACTTATGAGTTTTGCGTCCAGTGTAGATGATGTGCCTATATCACCAAAATTGCAAAGTATACTTATCTAGCAAAGTATACTTTGAGTGAGAAATTTTCAATTCAAGGATAAATTGATTAATTTGTATTATACTGAATGTATTACATTATCACAGCCATTTTGGCTGTGATAATGTAATACATTCAGAATAATAATTCTGCATACTTTTAATCATCAAATATATATGTCGTTAGTTCTATATGACATAATGTATTTCGGGAAAAAATAATGATTACTCCCTCAAAGTATACTTTGCTAGATAAGTATACTTTGCAAGTTTGATGAAATCGGCTACTAATCAGCCTGTGCACCCGCACAGTCTGATCAGGATTTGCACTGTTCGCCGTTTCAAAAACCCGGCATGCTTCTAGCAAGCAATATCGAACGCTATCATGCAACAGACGTGTGCTGTTTGATCAGGAGCTACACTGGTCACAAAAAACATAAGTCCCATTTCTTCGGGCACAGCTACATATATGAGACACGCCATGGGATTTTGTACCTTCGGACATTTCATTAAATTGTGTGTAATTTCATTAAATACGTTTACAAAATTTACAATATTTTTCATAAATAAAGTCAAAAGTAGACAAAATTTCAGTGTACATGCGGACGTGTACTCTGGAAATGTTGTCAACTTTTGACACGATTTATGGGAAATATTTTAAATTTTGTAAACGTATGTCATGAAATAACGCAAACGGCGTGTCTCATATGTACCTAAACATGCCCGACAGATACCTGGTGTCCAGCACCATCAACTTCACCAACTTCGGCACCGTCGTCGTCTACATCCTGCTCGCCGCCGAGAACATAGAGCGCCTCCTACCGGCCTCCTTCTCTTTCTCGTTCTGCTACATCAGCCTCGTTGTGGCAGCCGCACTGGTTCCGGTCACGTGGCTCGGTTCACCAAAGGAATTCTGGTGCGTGTACATGTATTTATTGCTTACCCTAGTGTCTAGACCAATGAAAGAACAGTATTTCGTCTCAGTTAATGGCATATTGCGTTTCTTTCGAAATATATATTACATTAGGCACTGATTTTACGCCTTGTTGTCATCAGTTCACGAGACGCAAAGCATATTGCCGCCCAGACACGCGCTCACTTCGTGTCACACCGCCAACCACATGCTAGCATAGCGATTCGAAATCACGTTTAGGGACGGAGCTTCGTGACTGTTCTGGGTAAACAATAAGTACGTTATAGTTCACATATTGAATTTTTAATAAACTAAGTTCTTGCTCGCTAGCGCTCGCTCGAAAATAATTAATCACAAATTCAATATGTGAACTATAACTATTACATCGTGTGATTTGCACGACGCTCCGCGACGGGTTGATGTTTGCCTTACCACAACTCGATCAACCATTTGCCGGCTGGAAAGACATTCAAGGTGTATGATCACACGTACCGATTCAAAGTACGTATTATTGTATAGTGTCCTTATTAAGTAATGGATTGTGATGTAATATGGCGCATCAAACGCGTCTTGTTAAGCTGCATTTGGTGGTATCTTTATTTCCGCCCAAAATTCTGTCGTTTTTTGCGAAGAATCGATTTCCGTGTCAGAGACACGGAAATCGATTCTTCGCAAAAACGACATAAGTCTGTGCCAAACTCCCTAGACCACCAAATGCAGCTCATGAAGTCGCGTTTGCTGCGCCATATGTCATCAAAATCCGTTGCATATTAAGGAAAATATCAAATAATACTTACTTTGGAGTGGACGACGTTGTTGTTCTTGTAACCACGTGATCATGCACCTTGACATTGATAGATGTTTAATTTACAAACTCTGCTATAGATGTAAATATACATGTGCTACATACAAATGTGTCTGTTATTTGCAGATTGCAGTAAATGTGCATGTAGTACATATGTGTGTACATTATCTACAGTATCTGCATAATTATAAAGGCCTACTGATCACATATATATTTTTGTTTAGTTAGCTATTGTTGTATTACCTGTAGTACATGTATGCTTTCATTACATTTCAATATACTTTTCATGAGGCCACAAGAAAGGTACAGCCTTGATCTTCCAGCACATCTGAATGCTATGGGGAACTTTTGAAATATACATCAAATGGTTATTAACGCAAACAAAACAAGCATGACACTCACATACCAACGACTCTTAGGGAACAATATCTAATAACACATACTAGGGACACAGCATATATGTTTGACAATATTAATACGCATGTTCGGATTTAATTCGTCGATTGATAGAATCAAGGTTTGTGAATTGGAGATTCGTTGTATATGCCGTTCTAGTTGCGAACAATAACTCTTCCAATCTACTCCCGTACTGCAAGAGTTACCGTTCGCAACTAATGCCATTCGTATCAACCGACACATGTTCTGTTCTCCTATCTGGGAGACCAATGTACATACAGGTGGACGGCATTGGGTGCGACATTGGCTACATTCATCGCCAGCGTTATAGTGCTCGCCAACATCATCAAGGACCGCCCTCAGGATCCCGTCTTGGAACATACAGATGTGGGGTTTGTCTCCTTTTTCACGGCCTTTGGCACGATAGCCTGGGCCTACAACGGACATGCCGTGTTCCCCACCGTACAGGCGGACATGCGCGAACCGAAGGACTTCGGAAAGGCCGCCTTTATAGGATATATGTGTATGTATTTCCTGGCATATATACATGTATGAGACGAGTCATGTTATTTGCCCCACAAGTGTATTTAAAATATAATACTCAAATATCATACATAAAGTCTGTTCGATATATACATGTCCTAGATGTTTTAAAGTGGTAATATGAGCAATAAAACGTACACACACACTAACGGTTGCAGATGTTGTATCTGGTTTGGCCGATCAGCCACTGCCGTCCACGGAAAAACAATGTGCTCGTGATTGGGTCGCGCTCACTCGTTTTTCTTTCCATTGCCAAATGGCCGATTCACTCCCACACTATCCCTCCGCAAACACTCCAGCTGTCCAACCAAGGCACACACAACGTACATGTAAAGCTAAGCTACTGAAAGGTTTGATAAAAGATAAATGTATGTTATATGTATAACCTTAAGGATGTCTTCTTGTAAGCATTTGGAAGAAAATTCGGTGTACATGTGTCTATCTGCAATCGTAGTCCGATAACACTGCATGCAGTACCTAACAGCGACAGTCATTGGTCTATGTGTTTGGAACATTCCGACTGTATGCATGTAGGTACATTTAGGAGCTGTTAAATGGAGGAACTTGAAGGCAGCTATGGAAACATTTCAAATGGACGATGCATTGTCTTTGCATAATAGTCCTTACAACATATGTTGTACAGTGGGGTCAGCGTGTAAGTGCACACACGAATGAACACGACAGGTTGGTTCCAACAATGATTTCTTGATACTTACACCGTACGTAGACCTATAGTGGGGTCAGCGTGTAAGTGCACACACGAGCGAACACGACAGGTGTGTTCTAACCTGTCGTGTTCGTTCGTGTGTGCACTTACACGCTGACCCCACTGTTCCAACCTGTCGTGTTCGTTCGTGTGTGCACTTACACGCTGACCCCACTGTAGGTCTACGTACGGTGTAAGTATCTGACAGGAGGACGCGCCCTAATGATGGTCAAGTACCTACATTAACTACGTATGATTTAATGACGACTTAACGATAACTTAGTGTTCGTACAACTGGAGTTAATGACACATTAGTTAATAAATCGCAAATTAAAACTTAATGACTCATTCGTGCTTCGTACAATCGGGTCCTGGGGACCGTTTCACTAAACTTCGTACGACTAAAATGTTCGTAAGTGCAAACTATTGATTGTTTCACATTAATTTAACAATGATTTCTTGTAAACAATTATTGGATTTACATTTATTGAGCATATGTTGTGTATGCAGCCGACGTTCAATAAAATGTAAAACCAACAATCCAGACGATCCTAAATTTGAACTTACGAACATTTTAGCCGAACGAAGTTTTGTGAAAAGGCCCATGAACTTTAAATGTATTTTATTTTTATATTTCAGTTTGTCTGGTGATCTATATTCCGTCATCTATCGCGGCCTACTTTATTTACGGGAAACACGTGGACGCAAATGTGCTGGCGACGCTGTCACCAGGGCCGATGAAGACCATAGCAACGGTGCTGATGACGCTACATCTGTTGCTAGGGATCATCATCATCATCAACCCGGTGTGTCAGGAGACGGAACATGTTTTAAAGATCCCTAATCGTACGTGATGTATGGGAGATGTATACATACTGACTACCATGCTAGTGGCTTTTTTATATCAAGTTTATCAGGTAAGGCTAGATAGAGCATAGTAGGTTAGTGCCGTGAATGGGAAAAAATATCTGACAAGGCTTAGGAAACGGGATGGGCGAGACTTTGTCGAGCACATCCCGTTTCTGAGCAGCGCCAGATATTTTTCCCTTTCACGGCACTAACCTACTATTCTATTTATCCCGTCAACACCTACAAATGACTTTAAACTGCAAAAGAATAACCCCAGTCACAGCACATATTCATACGCAGTGATTAGGTCGTATTGACAGGATATTAAGCATGTTTCACGGCACTGTGTTTCACGGCACATACGCACTGTGTTGACGGAATAAGAAACGCTACCGTTTCCAAGCCGAGCCTAATAAACTTGATCTCAAAAGACAGAAACCTGGTATTGTATTTATCAGGTAACGTTTCATGCTACGGAATGAGCAATTATGACGTTGTTTTCGTTGAAAAGAACGCGGACTTGTTTCCGTGACGTCATTACATTTACATAATTCGTTAACGTCATGTGACGCCGTTCGACCAATGAAACGTCATTTTTAATTTGTTGTAACCCGGATATTTGTATCAGGTCCAACGTGTCGTGTTCGTTCGTGTGTGCACTTACACGCTGACCCCACTGTAATGTCCTTGTTTCTGTAATTATTCGGCGAATGCCAGACACAGTCTAAACTTTCTGTAAATAAAATTCATGAAATATCGCAGATGTCCAAAGGTACAAAATCACATGGCGTGTCTCATATATAGATGATGCATGTAATAACTTACTGTCTGTTCCGCGTGTTGCTGCCGACGAACTTTTGGCTATTAAAAACATTAAATCCAAAAAATATTTAAAAGAAAGTACTTTTTCATCCATAACAAAAAAGTCACCCTCCCCAAAAAAATTATTTGATGAAATTCCATCAAATATTGATTTTATTGCGAAAAAACGATTTTCCTATGGGAATTTAACATGGTGGCTAAAAATATATTTTTGTTCAATATTATTTTATTTGTGGACCGATTTTCAAAATCAAACTTTTGTTTTCTTAATTACATCATTTTCAAGCTATCTCGCCAGGTTTCGGAGTCAAATTGACTTCTCATGTTCAATTCCCATAGGAAAATAGTTTTTTCGCAATAAAATCAATATTTGATGGAATTTCATCAAACAATTCTTTTTGGGGAGAGTGACTTTTTTGTTATTGATGAAAAAATACTTACTTTTAAATTTGTTTTAGATAGATTTAATGTGTTTAATAGCCAAAAGTTCGTCGGCAGCAAAACGTGGAACAGACAGTAGATTCTAAGCTGTTCTAGGGTTCACATGGAAAAGAGCTTTGTGCCGATTTACTGTGATGACATTGGCGCTATTCGTCGCCGAATCGGTGCCGCATTTCTCCGCCATCTTAGCCCTGGTGGGCGGGTCCACTGTCACGCTACTCGGCTATATTTATCCCATGTTGTTCTACCTGAAGTTGTGTGCGACCAGTCCAGCTGCTGGCGAAAAGTGGCAACCGCGGTATGTATTCATACAGGCGCTGTTGTAACTGATATTGTTACATGACTGCCGTTGTTCGACACCGTTCACAGCCGTGTTCAAACGTACAGTACGTGCTGTTTGACCATGGCTGTAGACAATGCTCATTCCGGGATCAAGCCAACACCTACGTAATGCATGTGCCTCATGACTTTACTAGAACGCGCCATTGGGACACCATACCAAGTTCACACCGGTCGCATAGAATCTTTTTTAATTGATGTGACTGCGTCACGCAACGTGTACTGCGGCCCTGGAATATGTATGGGTAAATCAGCTGTTTGAATGGAGCAGATTATCAAAGTACCGAAAGTACTGCAAAAATGCTCAAAGTGCATGATATTTCCGACGTAATAATAACGGTCGACAATGTCCAACTTTAGGTAAACGCTTGCCTTGGCACTCGAGAAAACTGTATGAACCCGCGGCCTACGGCCTTGGGATTCAAACAGTTCATTCGTGCCACGACAAACGTTTACCTAAAGTTGGACATTGTCGAACCTTATAATGGATGCATGGTGGTTGGTAAACGGAATATTCGGGTTGGTCGGCAGAAGTCAACTTCGTCTATCGCAATTTCACCGACTTTCGACGTTTCGTGTCGTGTGAAAAGGCCAAAATACAAAACAAACAGCGAAGTTTTTACTTAATTCCTTGTCTTTTGTAAGTTCGTCAGTTACAAATTCAAATATAGAAAATAATGCTAAAACAACAAGACATATCCTTGCCTGAAAAACTTGATAATCAAACTCCACTAGCCTGTAACTATATATATCCATACATATACAGTGGGGTCAGCGTGAAAGTACACACACGAACGAACACGACAGGTTGGTTCCAACCTGTCGTGTTCGTTCGTGTGTGCACTTTCACGCTGACCCCACTGTACAGTGGAACTCTATAAACCGGATATAGAGATAATATATGTGACCTCATTTGGAGAGGTTTCTTGGTAACGCATATATTAGATAATAATACATATTCATGATTGCAAAAGATATACGTATGTCCCAGAATGGTTATATGCCTGATTTACAGTGTAACATCTCTAAACCGGACACCCTGGGTCCTCCCAGGGTGTTCGGCTTGGAGAGGTTTCCCTGTATAGACAACATGCGATGCGACCAGTGTCTGACGTTGATTTTAGGCGGATATCGCTGGTGACCAAAGTGTTCAACGTGGAGTTATTGGTGTTGGGCGGCGTGTGTGTCGTCGCCGCCGTCTACTCCGCCATCAATGATCTCATCAACAGCAGCTTCTCCCTGCCCTGCTATATCAGTATACGCAGCGCCAAGGAATAGTTTCTTGGTTTACGCCCTACTATCTGACAGTGACTGCATATACAGTGGAACCCCTCTAAACCGGACACTCGGGAAAATATTGATGTTTAACTTTCGCTGTTATGTATCTGTGACTACAATTCCTTTTCGTGATTGTAAAACACTATAATGTGTCCTGTAGCACTAACATATCTAGTTTACAGTGGAACGAAAATCTCCAAACCGGACAACCTGGGGACCTCCCAGGGTGTCCGGTTTGGAGAGGTTCCACTGTATATGGCATATGGGCTTTGTGTCCAGTGTGTATATTGTATCCCGGTGTAATAGCACACTTCTGTAGCCCGATAACCATGAATATGTTTGCTTGTGTCATTGCGGTTGTTGTATTGTTGGAATGGCGAACAGCGCAAGTCTCCTAATCGGAAGAACAATCTGATCCGGATTTGAGCTGGTCGTTAAACGTATAGGTCCAATTTATTAAATCGCATCCATATATTAGAGTACCAGTGTGTAGCACGGACGTTTTACACTTTGTATTACCACATGTGCCAAGTGTATGCACCATTTAATTAAGTCGATGTTTAGTGTAGGCCTACTGTAACATACGGAGCCCCGCAGGGGACATGGATTTTTTTTATTAATTCATTCCCACGAAATAGCAATTAGTTCCCTTAATTTAACAATTCGTTCCCTCGAATTAACAATTCGTTCCCACGATATATCAATTCGTTCCCTCGAATTAACAATTCGTTCCAACGAAATGACAATTTGTTCCCTCAATTTAACAATTCGTTCCATCTAATTAACAATTCGTTCCCACGATATAACAAATCGTTCCCACGAATTAACAATTCGTTCCCGGGTATATTTGCTATAAATAATGTTCATGGAGTGGCACGGGTATATTTGCTATAAATAATGTTCATGGAGTCGCATATGTATATTTGCTATATATAATGTTCATGGAGTGGCACGGGTATATTTGCTATGTACATAATGTTCATGGAGTGGCACGGGTATATTTGTTGTAAATAATGTTCATGGAATGGCACAGGTATATTTGCTATACAAAATGTTCATGGAGTGGCACAGGTATATTTGCTATACATAATTGTCATGGAGTGGCACAGGTATATTTGCTATATATAATGTTCATGGAGTGGCAAAGGTATATTTGCTATATATAATGTTCATGGAGTGGCACAGGTATATTTGCTATATATAATGTTCATGGAGGGGCACGGGTATATTTGCTATAAATAATGTTCATGGAGTGGCACGGGTATATTTGTTATAAATAATGTTCATGGAGTGGCACAGGTATATTTGCCATAAATAATGTTCATGGAGTGGCACGGGTATATTTGCTATACATAATGTTCATGGAGTGTCACAGGTATATTTGCTATAATTAATGTTCATGGAGTAGCACGGGTATATTTGCTATACATAATGTTCATGGAGTGGCACGGGTATATTTGCTGTAAATAATGTTCATGGAGTGGCACGGGTATATTTGCTATACATAATGTTCATGGAGGGGCACGGGTATATTTGCTATCAATAATGTTCATGGAGTGGCACAGGTATATTTGCTATAAATAATGTTTATGGAGTGGCAGAGGTATATTTGCTATAAATAATGTTCATGGAGGGGCACCGGTATATTTGCTATAAATAATGTTCATGGAGTGGCACGGGTATATTTGCTATACATAATGTTCATGGAGTGGCACAGGTATATTTGCTATACATAATGTTTATGGAGTGGCACAGGTATATTTGCTATAAATAATGTTCATGGAGTGACACGGGTATATTTGCTATACATAATGTTCATGGAGTGGCACAGGTATATTTGCTATACATAATGCTCATGGAGTGGCACGGGTATATTTGCTATAAATAATGTTCATGGACTGGCACGGGTATATTTGCTATACGTAATGTTCATGGAGTGGCACAGGTATATTTGCTATACATAATGTTCATGGAGTGGCACAGGTATATTTGCTATACATAATGTTCATGGAGTGGCACGGGTATATTTGCTATAAATAATGTTCATGGACTGGCACGGGTATATTTGCTATAAATGATGTTCATGGAGTTGCACATATATATTTGCTATACATAATGTTCATGGAGTGGCACGGGTATATTTGCTATAAATAATGTTCATGGAGTGGCACGGGTATATTTGCTATAAATAATGTTCATGGAGCGGCACGGGTATATTTGCTATAAATGATGTTGTGGAGTGGCCACATGTATTAATTTGGCTATAAATAAATGTTCATGGAGGTTGGCACATATAATTGCAATACAAATGTCATGGAGTTTGCACAGGTTATTTGCTAAATAATAAGTTCATGGAGTGGCACAGGTTAAATTTGCTAAATAAATAAGGTTCATGGAGAGGCACCTATGCTTTACTAAATGTTCATGGAGCACGGGTATATTTTGCTTTAAAAATTGTTTCATGGAGTGGCACAGGTATTAGCATAAATTTAATTTGTTCATGGAGTGGGCACAGGTAATGCTAATACAATAATTTCATGGATTGACACAGGGGTAAATTTATTTTGCTATACATAATGGTTTCCTTAAGTGGCACGGGTATATTTGCTATAAATAATGTTCATGGAGTGGCACAGGTATATTTGGCTAAAATAATGTTCATGGAGGGGCACGGTATTAAATTGGAGCTATATTTGCTATAAATAAAGTTCATGGAGTGGCACAGGCACATGTATATTTTGCTATAAACATAATGTCATGGAGTGGCACAGGTGTATTTGCTATATATAATGTTCATGGTGTGCACAGGTTATATGCGGTAAATTTGTATACATAGTGTTCATGGAGTGGCACAGGTATATTTGCTATAAATAATGTTCATGGAGAGTCACATGTATATTTGCTATACATAATGTTCATGGAGAGGCACAGGTATATTTGCTATACATAATGTTCATGGAGTGGCACAGGTATATTTGCTATAAATAATGTTCATGGAGTGGCACAGGTATATTTGCTATACAATATGTTCATGGAGAGGCACAGGTATATTTGCGATACATAATGTTCATGGAGTGGCACGGGTATATTTGCTATACATAATGTTCATGGAGTGGCACGGGTATATTTGCTCTAAATAATGTTCATGGAGTGGCACAGGTATATTTGCTATAAATAATGTTCATGGAGTGGCACATGTATATTTGCTATAAGTAATGTTCATGGAGTGGCACGAGTATTTTTGCTATAAATACTGTTCATGGAGTGGCACGGGTATATTTGCTATATTTAGCAGATTAGCGCAGGTCGTAGAGTATGTGATGAGAACTGAGTTTTATTTCAGTGTATTAAATGTACTGGGTCTTAGATATGTGGAGAACAGATTAAAACATACCATTGTAACTATATGTATAAATCTGCATTTTAAATCTGAACCCAATTGTACAGAGGAGACGCCTGGAAGTAAATTGAATAGCAAAGGCAAATGTTGCAATACTGAAAATTGAGACATCAACTGAGACACAGTACCTTTAACCGTTCATGCTAAGGAAACGCCATTATGTTTGCGGAAAATCGTAAATAGTTTCCTTCTATGAACTCAGAAGTATATGTCGAGACCACCATTTGAACCGTCTCGTCGAGACGGTTCAAATGAGTGGTCACAACATATACTTTCATTGAGAAAAAATAAAAAAATAATTTAATAAATTTCATACCCGTAAAGGTGTATTCCGAAAGGAATGGGTTAACATGGTGTATTAAAGGTACGTGCCCACTCAGTAGGGAAGTGCTCTTTATGGGAATTAAATAAGTGTATAATTGTGTCACTATTCCACCAGTGCTAAACATTACAAGTACAGATATAAACATTTAGTAACATTTATATTACTGATAGTGACGCGCGGTGTTATCAGGATATTTTCATATGCAAATGAGGCATGATATTTTTTAATTATTTATACTAATTAAATGTGTCACCTAAAAAAATTAATTATTTATACTAATTAAATGTGTCGCCTAAAAATAAAATATGTTTTCGACAGATTATAAAGTATGATCATTGCACATCAAAACATAAATACTGATAATAAATAGTACGGTCCGTCAGTATTTTAATGAAACACTCTTATCGCCCCTGATATCCGTGTGAAAATTTACGTCGGATATAAAATGTATAATAATGGCAATCAATAAGTGGGGTAATAGTGAATGAATGTTTATTTTGCCAGAAAATGTCTCAGATGATGTCTCTGATATAAATACCATGCTGTGCCTACTGAGTGGGCATGTACCTTTAAACACCAGGGGCCCGTTTCACTAAACTTCGTACGAGTAATATGTTCGTAAGTGCAAATTTAGAATCGTCTGGAAATTTCAATTAATGGATTTACAATTATTGAGCATAGGCTGCATATGCAGCCTATGCTCAATCAATGTAAATCCAATAATTGTGTACAAGAAAACATTATTAATGTGAAATTTACAGACTATCATAATTTTGCACTTACGAACATTTTAGAAAACGCATTAGATGATCGGTACTGTGCTAATATATTATGATGTACGTATGCAATAAACCGAATAAACATGTGTTTTGATTTAATATGATGTCATAAGATTGTACACTTGTCCAATATGGAACGCCAAATCTACATAAACTCAAATATATATTGCTAGCAACAAATATTTGGAGCTAGCAATAACTATTTGGAGAGCTCTCGAAATCAATTAATGATATCTCGAAATCAATTAATGATATCTCGAAATCATTTGGAGAGCTCTCGAAATCATTTGGAGCGAGCAATATAACATTTGATTTGGAGAGCTCTCTAAATCATTTGGAGCTATCTCTAAATCATTTGGAGAGCTCTCGAAATCATTTGGAGAGCTCTCGAAATCAATTAATGACATCTCGAAATCATTTAGAGAGCTCTCGAAATCATTTGTAGCGAGCATTATATAGCTTGATTTCGAGAGCTCTCCAAATCAAAGCTATATAATGCTCGCTACAAATGATTTCGAGAGCTCTTTAAATGATTTCGAGATATCATTAATTGATTTCGAGAGCTCTCCAAATGATTTAGAGAGCTCTCCAAATCAAATGTTATATAATGCTCGCTCCAAATGATTTCGAGAGCTCTCCAAATGATTTCGAGATATCATTAATTGATTTCGAGAGCTCTCCAAATGATTTCGAGAGCTCTCCAAATATTTATTGCTAGCTCCAAATATTTGTTGCTAGCAATATATATTTGAGTTTATGTAGATTTGGCGTTCCATAGTCCAAGTGTACTATAAGTGTGTTATTGTTCACATATTGGATTTTTCAGAAACTAAATGCTGCGGTCGCTAGCACTAGTGTAGCTGAATAAATCACGATATCCGGTAATTGTTGTTTTCACGGCGCATTATGAAACGCGGGAAGTTAACTGCATTTATATCGACGAATTATTCATGCAATACGCTAAATATAGCTCCAACACATGACTACAGTATATGTGTAAGAATTAGTCAGCAAGATATTTGAAATGTTGCACTATTATGCCCTATAAGTCATTAACCCTTTGAACCCGAAAGCCCGCTATAGCGGTTTATGCAAAAAGTGCAGATCCAGATGAGCCGGCTCGTAACGAGTCGTCTCATCAGGATCTGCACTTTTTGAAAGTAATTTTCATATTTTTGAGAACAAAAAATACACCCTTTTCATAAATGGACTAGTCTGAATAGAAGTTTGTGTTAGTTGCCTGGGAGTTGAATTGGGTTATTGCCCATTATAAAAGTAGTAAGATTATTACTGATCCTACTGCTTTTGGGAGGGGTCAAGTGATTCTGGTGTGGCGAGGACCTGGCATCAGATCAGGATTATTCTGATTTCAGGGCTGAATATATAGTTTTGTTATTGTAAATATTCAGTTCTGATTTTGGGATTTTCCCCACATTTGTACATGTACTTGAACATGTACATGTACTTGTACAGGTAATATATGGGATTTAGTACCAAACCCATTGACCCGGCCTTAAATGAATTTAGCTGTTGATAGGCCGTTAAACTCCAACAATCAAACAAAACAAAAAAACAAGTTTGTGTAGATTGGATTTGTTGCAAAATGAACATATCAAATCCATTCCAGTTACTTAGCTGCGCAGTCTGTTCATTGAATATACTGTTGGCCATTAATTCGCGGAAACATCAGCTATATAAATAGATGCCTTCGGCGAAAACCCTGATCATAGTCACGATAGTATTTGTCTACTGTGCAGGCAATGTAATATATTGCAAGTACAGTGAAACCTGTATAAACCGGACACCCTGGGGACCTCCCAGGGTGTCCGGTTTAGAGAGGTTTCGCTGCATAATCAGTAGATATCAAAGTTATCAAATCCATCAAAACATGTTGTGTTGACGATACTTCTGGGTTCAGCGTGAAATCGCTGTTTGGCAAACTGCACTATGTATCTATCTGTCTACGTGCTGCAAGCCACAGTTGATCACGGTTCGTCCGCATGTACGACGAGATAATCCGCGAGCTTTAGCGATCGTACATGCAGACGTAAGTGTTATCACATCCTCATATCTATACATTGCCCATGTGCTGTGTAAATGCAGAAAGAAAACTAGAACATGTATCAAAAATGTGATAACATGCGTTAAATAGATACGTATATGGATATTACAACCCACAGAACGGGTCAATGGGAAAAGAGGGCTAACTCCATTCCGTTGCATGTACAGCAGTAATAGAGCATTATATCATGGTACAAATCATATGTTGCTCTGACCGGGGAAATGGGGCTTATGTGTTTCGCGACCCGTGTATATCCAAGTGAGGGGCCAAGTAATTCTGGTGTGGCGAGGACCTGGCATCAGATCAGGATTATTCTGATTTCAGGGCTGAATATATAATTTTGTTATTGTAAATATTCAGTTCTGATTTTGGGATTCACCCCCCCCCCCCCATTTGTACATGTACTTGTACAGGTAAATATATGGGATTTAGTACTAAACCCATTGACCCGGCCTTAAATGACCTTAGCTGTTGATATACCGTTAAACCCCAACCGTTGAAAAAAAAAATCAAAACTAAACGTGATAACGTGATAGCTAAATCGTTTTAATTTACCTTATTAGTCATCTTAACCCGATAATGTTCGTACCAAGATACTAATGGACAGGGACGAGATTAATTGGACGAGATCAAATAGAACGAAAGCTCGTGATATATTGATCAGTTAATAAGTCGTCTTCAAGCGATACAATCGCGTCAAGACGTCTTACTAACTGATCACGACGGCATAAACTGTATTACATGTATTACATGTATGTCCTCATATTGTCTGTATTCGACGAAAGTAGTTGTAGAAATAAAAATAAAAATGGATGTCACTAGTGGGCAGCATCACGTTTTTTGACACTATTTCGTGATAGATACGGCGTCCAATTAATCTCGTCCTGACCTGTTAGTAAGATATCTTGTCGCGATAATTATGTAGTTAATACGTATTATAAGTATAAGTGATTGTTCACATATATTATTGGATTTTTAAGGAATTAAATGCGAGGGAGTGCTAGCGACCGCAGCATTTAGTTCCTGAAAAGTCCAATATGTGAACAATAACATATTTATAGCTCAACTAAATTGTACTACTGTATATCTCATCTTGTACTACTGTATATCTCATCTTGTACTACTGTATATCTCATCCGAGCATTGATTTTCCATTTCCTGTCGAACAATTAATGATTAAATATTGAAATATGCAACGTATTGGGGTTAGATCTTGCAATATGTGAAATTGGTGTAGACCGATACTGGCCAGCGATTGACTGAGAAAGTGGGACGAACTGCAATTATCCGTATTGTTTGCTGAGAACCGTTGCTTATACGTTGTGTGTAATACATGTTCATATAACATGTTGTTTGATGTCACAGTGAAGTTGTTAACCAGGAAGACAAACTATAACCTGATAACGTATGGCAAAGTCGTCTTACTACACCTATACATACATTGGTCGCGTTGGGTGAGAAAAGAGACATACCGACAAAGGTAATAATTGATCCTTAGCATATTACACGGTCGTACGATATTCATTGTTACGGCTTAAAATGATTGGCGACTTAGTGAATGAATTGCGAACAGCGCATACCCTGATCAGACTGCGCGAATGCGCAGGCTGGTCTGGGGCTACGCTGGTCGCAAATGTAGAAATGTACATTTTGTCAGCAACCAGCCAGATTAGCGTGTACGTGTTCATAATTGGGATGTGCGTGAAGCGTCGTAATATGTATCGCTATGTTGTTATCCAAATAATATACATTTATATGGTGTCTGGAAAGCACACAACATGTATGTATATGTTGATTTCCGTGTAAATTCGTGGATGTAAAATTAGACGGAACAAATACTACGAGGGTAATCGTATTTTAAAACTACTTATTAAGTGAATGGGAGTGGCGGGATTTGGTATATGTGTGTGTTATTTTACAGAAAGATCAGGATCTAACGTCTTGGGCAATTGAGTATTAACCCTTAGACCGCTACTCACAAAAATTGTCGTCTGCTGTTGCTTTTATATCTTATTTATTTACAATAAAAACATGGAAATGATTCTGAAGTGTTGTCAAAGCATGTTTTTGATGATAAAAATGGAAAATAGAAAATAAACAGCAGACGAAAAAAATTAAGATAGCGGTCTAAGGGTTAATATCATCAAAATGTAAACACATCTTTTTCAACATATTATAATTCGATGAAAGTAAATGTATGTTAAATATTGATTTTGATATTTCTGGTCTGATTTACAATATGTAAGTACATTTACTGTATAAAAAGACTGCCACCTTCCTCAAAATTGTTTAATTGATGAAATTCTGCCATCGGGTGGGGCATGAGCATATGACTGATACAGGATGATAAATATGCACATATTATATGAAGTTTCAAGCTGATCGTTGAAGCGGTAAAGACGTTACTGAACCGGAAATTTCAATGTTATTTGAGCTTGACGTTGGGACGAGTGGAGCAGTATGGGTGGGGCGGAGAATGCAGCAGGTTGAATACGGGAGGCTAACCCGTTGACCCGGCATTAAATGACCTTAGCTGTTGATAGGCCGTTAAACGCCAATACATCAATAAATAAATCAATCAAAGTCATTTGACCTTCACCTTGTGCACGAGAGGAGCATACATGGGAAGGGCAGAGGGAATGTTGATAATGATAAAGATGCACATGAAGTTTCAAGTTAGTCGTTGATATGGTAAAGCAGTTATACTTGTATTATAATGGAGAAACGCGCACGCATCTACTGACCCAGATAGTTCGAAGTTGACCTTGACATTGGGCACGGGGGAGCATGTGTGGGGTGGGGAATGAACAGATGGATGGTGATAAATACGCACATGAAGTGTCAAGCTAATCGTCCGTCCATAGGAAATCTTAGCCTCAATAATTCGCCTCCGATATGTTTTCTATGTTATCTATGTTATCTATGTTATCGCGAGAGATATGGAGCGGGTAGTAATTTTGTCAAGTCAAGACCAGGGGCCCACTTAACTAAACTTCGTACGACTTAAGTGTTCGTAAGTGCAAATTTAAGATCGTCTGAAAAGTCTAATTGAGCAGCCTATGCTCAATAAATGTAAATCCAATAATTGTTTACAAGAAAACATTGCTAATGTGAAATTTACAAACTATCATAAGTTTGCACTTACGTACATTTTAGTTGTACGAAGTTTAGTGAAACGGGCCCCAGTTGTTCACATATCCTCAGCGCCGCGCCATTCCCTAATGTTTGGCTGTGACCGGATAAATTGGCCTTATGGGATTTGAGACCAGTGTAGCTCCTAATCAACTAGCACACTCATGTAGCCTGATAATGATTTATATTGCTAGAGTCATGGAGTTTCATTGATGGAATGGCGGGCAGTGCAGATCCTGATCAGACTGTGCGAATGCACAGGCTGATCTGGATCTACACTGGTCACAAAACCCATAAGCCACATTTCTCCAGTCACCGCCACATTTGGTGGTGGCATGCTGCCAAACAACTGTTTAAACACATATGTGTTTACATTTGTATCAAATCATTACAATTTGCTCAGACACCATACATGTAACATGCATTATCATCATTCAACACGAAATTGCAAATAGAAATCTTGTAACTGTAATTCATTTTTCAAAAATGTTACTTTTAAGTACATGTACATGCAATATTAAAACATGTCTTTTCGTGCCCTGAATGTGCTCCTTTTACGTGCAAAATGTTCCCTACGTTTTGGCATTAGCAATGCCCCGTTTTAACCCCGAGTGAAACACTACGAAGACGCATCATCAGAACCATCGTAGCGACTAGAATGTCACAAATGTAGTCTACCACAGCAACATCACTCATCATTGTTGTAAATAGTATATATTCAATGTCGCCAGTGTCACAGGTGAATGGTGCGTACCAGAGAGAGCAAAATTGATACAATTCACCTAATTCTATGTGTATGATCATGTGGTACTAACAACAACAACAACACGTACCGATTCAAAGTAAGAATTATTTTATAGTGTCCTTATTACGAACGGATTTTGATGTAATATGGCGCATCAAACGCGGCTTGTTAAGCTGCATTTGGTGGTCTCTTTATTTTCGCCCAAATTTTTGTCGTTTTTGCGAAGAATCGATTTCCGACAGAAGTCTGTGCCAAACTCCCTAGACCACCAAATGCAGCTCATGAAGACGCGTTTGCTGCGCCAAAATCCGTTGCATATTAAGGAAAATATCAAATAATACTTACTTTGGAGTGGACGACGTTGTTGTTGTTGTAACCACGTGATCATGCACCTTGTAATTATGCTTACATTCATGTACCAGCAGGAAATCAGAGGAGTCAAAATAATCATGAAAACAAGAAACTGCCACTAAAGGCATATTTGTAGGCGTATTTCATATTTCAATGCCAGTAGGCATTTAGTGGCAGTTTTTGGTTTTCATGACTACTTTACTTAGGAAGATTGGAATCGTTTAGTACATGTACGTACGTGCGTACGTTGCATACGTGTGTACGAGCGTTCTTTTACTCACGTACGTTAATAACACGATAGCTTATGAACCGCTTCACCGATTTTGATGATATGTGGTCACAATGTGTGTTTAAGGATAGTGCTTTGCTTTCCATACGATCCTCTTCCGACCGCCCGAGGGCAAGGTCACTGAGGACTTCTGTTCACCTTGTTTGTACGGCAAATGCTATACAATTTATTTTCATTAACAAGACTGCCAGCGAGGGGATTAGGTTAGTGATAACGTTGCCCTTGTTACAGAGTAAGATGGCGGCCGCCGCGTACCGGTACGACAAAGACGGAGGAGACGGAGGAGTGAGTATCTTAACCCGTTCCACCGATTGTTCCATCCTCATTTCTGGATTATTCCATTCATCAGATCATGGGTATGGGCTGACAAAAACTACAGATCCAGATGAGACGGCTTGTTACAACCCGGTTCATCTGGATCTGCAGTGTTTGCAATTATTGATTTTATGGAATGTTCTATGCTCATTCGGGAGTATTCCATTCATCATATAATGGGTATTTAAAAAATATCTGGAACATACTGACAAACACTGCAGATCCAGATGAGACGGCTTGTTACAAGCCGTCTCATCTGGATCTGCAGTGTTTGCAGATATTGACTTTAATAGGCTGTTGCCCATATACACTCAAATACTATTTCATACCAGTCTATGTGTATGTGACCGTGACTGGAGAAATGGGGCTTATGACTTGTGTGGCCAGTATAGCTCTTAAGCAGTTTCTACACTCATGTAGCCTGGTAAGAATATTTAGTGTTTTAGGAGCAAGGCAGATGTTGCACTTTCTGAATGGCGTAGAGTGTAGACCCTGATCAAAGTGTACATATGCGTAGGCTGATCTGTATCTACACTGTTCGCGAATGCCGTAAGTTCCATTTACGCATTTGCACAGTCACAGCCACATATATGTCTCGTCATGGGCATATGCAATCAATGGTAATCTGATAAATATGGCATTTGTTACCAACATGTAACAGGTGGTCGCTTTTCGCACACATAATTGCAGATTTTGCCTTCGATAAAGTGTGAAAAAAGTGAAAAACACATACCTTGAAATTGCATGGAAGTAAATGTTTATTTTCTAGTACATACAACATTGTTGAAAACATTCCAGGAGACATGTTGACATTGTCTGAGCAATGTACGCCACAGGAAAACAATACTTGGTGCGACTCTATAGACTCTTCGAGAAATCAGTATGCTCATGTTTACACTAAAACTAGTATTCTTTTTACGTTTCAGGTTCTGACAGAAAGTCAAAAACTCCTAGAAAACGTGCAGGTACAGTATGTTTACGGAATTATTGGTATAGCATTTTGAACCGTCTTAAAAACTGTTTTTCTCATAAAATAGCGCGGGAGTACACGCTATTCCCACTACGTAGTGGGAATGGCGTGTACTCCCGCGCCATTTCATGAGCAGACATGTATATATGTAAATGCAAGTCGCAGATCGGAGTTCAGTCAAGGACCGCGTGTCAATCCCAGAACGGGTGCTATGTTTTTTTTCCAGAACGTTTTTCCGCATGTTCTGAATATGCCGTTTAAACTTCAAGCTTGAATGACGTTCGGTGTTACTGTTAATGTTGTAATGTGACGTTTTGGCCACGTGCGTTCAGATCAAAGATGGCGGCGACTATAGAAGACGTCGGGTTTGCCATCGAGACTAAACGTACAATACTACGGAGCTCCGCAGGGGCATGGATTTTTTTTAATGAATTCGTTCCCACGAAAAAACAATTCGTTCCCACGAATTAACAATTCGTTCCCATGCCATGGGAACGAATTGTTATTTCGTGGGAACGAATTGTTAAAGCGATGGAACGAAATGTTAATTCTTGAGAACGAATTGTTAAATTGAGTGAACGATTGTTATTTCGTGAGAACGAATTAATGAAAAAAATTATAAGTCCCCTGCGGGGCTCCGTACAATGCACATCATGAAGTGAGTAGTTCTGAAGTGAAACAACGTATGCCTTTCTTGTTTCCATGACGGTTGTCCAATTGGCCCCGTTTGGAGTGGACGTCAGGTTTTTCAGCACCCGTTTTTGGATTGGCCCCCGTTCTGTGATTGGCACCCGTTCTGGGATTGACCCCTTTTCTTGGTTTTGCCCCCGTTCTGGGATTGACCGCTGTTCTGGGATTGACCGCTGTTCTATGACTGACCGCCGATCTTTCTTTTATATACACAACGCTAATAACGTATTAGTCTTTCACATACACATCTAGATCATAAACACTCTGAAAGTAGCGTTGTACCACCCATCAGTAAAATGACCACATAATAAAATGGCAAAATATCAAATGAAATGCAAAAATGTGCGTCATGGAACACAAACGCCATTAAAGCCCCCCCCCCCCCCCACCCCCACACGACAATCGAAAGTGTCAGGAGATGAAAACATGAAAATATATACATACGTCGACAAACTAAAGAAAACGTGACAGCAGGTCAATTATCTAACCCGAATGCTTGCAAAAATCGCCCTGCGTGACAGCCAGAAAATTCGGGTTAGTCAGTTAGTATACCCGATGAGGTGACCATCTCACTCACTGGCCAGTACATGAATACTGTAGGTAAGGAGAGACGAACAGAACCCCAGCATCCGAGAGGACCAGCTACACGGGGGCCTCACCATACCCACCACTTGTGTCTTCGTCGTCGGCATCCTCGCCGGCTCCGGCTTTCTGGCGCTCCCCAAATCCGTCGACAACGCAGGTAAATGTGTCGACATGGGGCGTTGTGGCTGCGACTTGCGCTTGTGGTTTTGTGGCCAGTGTAGCTATTGATCGAATAGCACATAACACTTCTGTAGCCTGATAACGATCTGCATTTCTTGTCAGAATGCACAGGCTGATCTGGATCTATACTGGTCGCATATATTGGTCCCATACCACAGGCCACATTTATCCAGTCACAGCCACATATTTATCAGGGAACGACCTTTGTATTTGCCTATACATACTAATGGACATCAAAGTATTCACTTCTGTGCATATCCGGGTCATGACGTAATCAGTATTACAATTGCTGATGTTTCATTGGTCAAACTACGTAACATGGCATTACCAATTGACGTCGTCAGTCTTTAATAAGAGTAATGACACAACGTAATCATTTATCCCGCCAACACAGTGCGTATGTGCCGTGAAACACGGAACCGTGAAACGTAGTCTTATAGTGCTATAGTGCATTTCGGTGCCCGTGGTGGAATGTGATTACAGCTGTTCGCCTGTCTGTGCAAATGTCACATTAGTGGATTTACATTTATTGAGCATATGCTGCATTTGCAGCCGATGCTCAATAAATGTAGATCCATCAAATTTCCAGACGATCCTAAATTTGCACTTTTAGAGAAACTGGCCCCTGGTGTATACTATAATATTTACCTCTCCATTCTGTTTGCAGGCTGGGTTGGTATCGCACTGCTGTTTGTGTTTTGTTTCTTGTCCATTTACACGTCCATCATCCTCGGTCGTCTCTGGGTGATTCTGCGTGAGCGAGGACTCGTTCCTACTACCGGTCACGTGCGTTATCCCTACCCAGCGATTGGAGAAGCCGCGTATGGGAAACTGGGAAAGTATGTTGCATGTATCCCCATTCATCACTGACCCTTGTGTGCGGAACGCGACATCTACATAAACTCAAATGAGTGTTGCAAGCTCTACATAAATATAGCTAGCATTAAATATTTAGAGATAGCATTAATTATTTGAGTTTATGTAGATTTGGCGTTCTTGGAACGCCAAATCTACATCGACTCAAATAATTATTGCTAGCTCTACATAATTAGAGCTAGCATTAAATATTTAGAGCTAGCTCCAAATTAATTAGAGAGTTTTTCAAATGCATTGGAGCTAGCTCTAAATATTTAATGTTATCTCTAATTATTTAAAGCTATAGCATTAATTATTTGAGTTTATGTAGATTTGGCGTTCCATACTTGTAATTGTAAGGTTGCGTACATGTACATGTATGCCCGGAATTCAGTGTAAATCCTTAGTTCGTTTCCAAAGTGCATCGTCTGTAATCGCTATCTTTGAACACCTATGTTGGGCTGTGTTTTATTACGTGTAACACGAATTGTACGATTGTCACACAGGGGGGCGCCCTACGTGACAACGAGGAGATTATGGTTATATTTTACGTGATCAATGCAAACACTGAGGAAAATGCAAGATGGTAACATTTTGGCGCTTTACATTATGTAACTTTACTTTGCATAATGAAAACGAAACATGTGTTTCATTATTGTGATTAACCGTTCTGTATATAACGCAGAGCGACTTGTATTGTGATTTCGCGTACTTATTACAGATACATGGTAACTGGCGCAATCAACTTCACGAACTTTGGAACCGTCGTTGTCTACATCCTGTTGGCCGCGCAGAACATCGAGCTGCTGCTGTCAACCTCGTTCTCGTTCTGTTACATCAGCCTCATTGTGGCCGCCGCGATAGTTCCGGTTACGTGGCTTGGGTCACCCAAGGAATTCTGGTAAAGTTGAACTTTGATATACGTACTTGTATGCATACTATTATGGCACTTGTAAAGGAAATTGTTATGTTCAAATTTTCTAAATGTCCTACATCTGTTGCGGGAAAACGTCCACTTGTGATAATATATGTGGATGTGACTGGAGAAATGGGACTGATGGGTTCTGCGACCAGTGTAGCTCCTGATCAGCCTGTGCATCCGCACAGTCTGATCAGGATCTGCACTGTTCGTCATTCCATCACCACTGAAACACCCGTCATGCTTCTAACAAGCAATATTATAGCTCTTTATCAGGCTACATGAGTGTGCTGTTTGATAAGGAGCCATACTAGTCACAAATCCCATAAACTATATTTATCCAGTCACAGCCACATAAAGTCGTCCAACGATATAAACTAATAGTAGAAATCGTGATCGGCCATGACACCGAAACACGTTTATATTGAGTTGCGTTCATCCTTTTCCTCGATCAGCCAGCGCACACAGTCTGCCTATTCAACGGATACACTGTTCGCTATCAATTTGGAGAAACATTCGTGATGCCTCCAACCAAATCTTCAGTATATACACTTTTCTAAGCGCCAAAAAGTCCCTTGTTTTTTATCGCGGGGTCACATTGTACACCTGTCCAATGACCTGCAGGTGGACTGCCCTGGGCGCGACATTGGCCACATTCACGGCCAGTGTGATCGTGCTGTCTAACACGATCAAGGACCGACCCCACTATCCGGTCCTCGAGCACAAGGCCGTCGACTTCGTGTCCTTCTTTACGGCGTTCGGCACTATCGCCTTCTCCTACAACGGCCATCCCGTATTCCCCACCATACAGGCCGATATGCGCAGACCGCAGGACTTCGGCAAGGCCGCCTTCATTGGCTATATGTGTACGTGTATTTTGTTAAATTGGACTCGCAAGCGTTGGATTGTACGGAGTTCCCACGAAATAACCATTCGTTCCCTCAATTTAACAACTCGTTCCCACGAATTAACAATTCGTTCCTTCAATTTAACAATTCGTGGGAACGAATTAAGAACAATATCCATGTCCCCTGCGGGGCTGCGTAGTATGGCAATACACGCAGTTGTCATGGTTGTCAGGTGATAATAATGTTCATGATCGCGTAGCACACAACTATGGCTCAGTATGATCAGATGCCTTATTTACAGTGAAACCTCTCTAAGCCGGACAACCTGGGTACCTCCCAGGGTGTCCGGTTTAGAGAGGTTTCACTGTATTTTGGATACGCAAGCGTTGGCTGACAATACACGCAGTGCTAATACAGACACTACTAGTTAATGAGTGTACAGTATTCGTGAGTAACATGCTTGAAAACGAGTACAGTGGTACCTATCTAATTCGGTCCATACGACAAAGGTTATCGCATGAATATTTACACATTTACTTCAAGCACTCATGCGGGTCACTAATGCTACCATTTATTACACACGTAGAGGACAGTAAAGGTACATGCCCACGCAGCAGGTTACACTGTGCTACTACTTTTAATTTTCTGTCATGCCTTATATGAGCCATTTGTCTACCCACTAACGAGTTATTTTAATTATGGCGCGTGTTAATTGGTATCAAATCGCATTTTATATGCCGCGACCAGAAAGGGTATTTTCCGACCTCGTGCTATTTTTACCAATACGCGTCTCGTGACACTGTCAATCATATCACATCTTTGACATGCGCAGTGAAGTATCGGAAGTTGAGAAGAAAAATCTCTATTCGAGTCGAAATCTAAATCTCCACGTAACTCTTTCCATTTAGTGATCTGGTCGCCAATATTAACCACTCTCTCTCTGTACTGCCTGTCCCTCAGACATTTCGCCTTTTTTCTTTGGCCGACTCCGCTTCATACAATTTCCGTCCTGGACGTTTCGACATGTTGATATTCTTGTTTACATATTGGGACGCCTACTGGCGCGCGTAGTGATAATAATGTCAGGTGATAATAATGTTCATGATCGCAAATAAGGCATCTGATCATACTGAGCCATAGTTGTGTGCTACGCGATCATGAACATTATTATCACCTGACAACTGCGTGTATTGCGCGTAGTATCCCACAGGAACGAATTGCTAATTTGTGGGAAGGAATTGTTATAATGTGGGAACGAATCGTTAAATTGAGGGAACGAATTGTCATTTCGAGGGAACGAATTGTTAATTCGTGGGAACGAATTGTTACATCGTGGGAAGGAATTGGTAAATTGAGGGAACGAATTGCCATTTCGAGGGAACGAATTGTTAATTCGAGGGAACGAATTGTAATATCGTGGGAAGGAATTGTTAAACTGAGGGAACTAATTGTTAATTCGTGTGAATGAATTGTTATATCGTGGGAACGAATTGTTAATTCGAGGGAACGAATTGTTAAATTGAGGGAACGAATTGTTATTTCGTGGGAACGAATCAATAAAAATAATCCATGTCCCCTGCGGGGCTCCTGTGACGTCAATCTATCCACAAAAAAATGGATACTCACATTCTCATCATAGCTACATGATAGCAAATTTGACATTTTTGGTATGTTTGTTTGATATTTTAGGCCCGTTTTCTATTTTCAGTTTGCCTAGCAATATATATTCCATCGTCGGTCGCTTCCTACTTTATCTACGGGAAACACGTGGACGCCAATGTGCTGGAAACGCTGTCGCCAGGGCCCATGAAGACCATAGCAACGGTACTGATGACGCTACATCTGTTGCTAGGCATCACCATCATAATCAACCCGGTGTGTCAAGAGATGGAACATGTGCTAAAGATCCCTAACAGTACGGTATATACTGATCTGAACGTATAATAAACGTTTCATTAAACTGTAGATTAATATTGAGGATGGAAGGATAAGAAAATCAAATTTATTCAGTAAACTGCCGATATGTTTGTGTTTGCAACAAGCATACAACTGTGTCTGTACATGTACTTATCGATCACATCTTTGACACATTTCCGGTGTTGTTTCTGCATTAACACAGCAACCTGGTATGGTATGTGCAAGGTATGTGCATGAGGATGTGATAAATAAGTTAGATCACGTTTGTCCGCATGTACGAGGAGATAATCCGCGAGCTTTAGCTCGCGGATTATCTCCTCGTACATGCGGACGAACCGTGATCTAACTTATACATGGACAAGCATGCAAGGCGTTCAAACATGCAAGGCGTTCAGGTTCATACTTCGCTATATTGTTATTCAGAGACACTGTAATGAAACGTAAATTGCTAATAAACACCCATGACTTTGACTGACCGATAACGTACAGTTACTAAACAGTCCATAGTTGTGTTATTAATTATTCTCAACGACAAAAGAAACCGTACAGTTTTTGAAAGAGCATACCTCTATTTCTAAACTATTTGTAACATAGTTTTCTATCACATCTACCTTTAAACTTAAATGTTGAGCCGATCCAATAACATTATGCCGAGTAACAGCGCGTAATCCCGTGTAATTCAGATAGAGTATATGCAAGGTGCATGATCACGTGGTTATAACAACAACAACAGTGACTGAAAGTGTTAAAATATTGAAAGTATTATTTGATATTTTCCTTAATATGAGACGGAGTTTGATGAAATATGGCGCAGCAAAAACGTCTCCATGAGCTGCATTTGGTCGTCCAGGATGTTCGGCACAGACTTTATGCCGACACGGAAATCGATTCTTCGCAAAAACGACATAAGTTTGGGCCAAAGTACAGAGACCACCAAATGCGGCTTAACAAAACGCGTTTGATGCGCCATATTTTATCAAAATCCGTTACGTAATAAGGACAATATAAAAGAATACATACTGAATCGGATGGATTCTGGAAGTTTACGTGCTTGTTGTTGTTGTTAGTACCACGTGATCATACACCTTGATATAGTTTTACCATTTCTGACTCGTGCATAGTTACGGTTGAATGATTCCGTGCAAAATATCGGTTGTGCAAAGCCTCGCGATAATGAAATAAAACTACGAGTAAACATGGTAATCTAACATGCAGTACCGAGATAATGACCAGCGAAATCTGGGGCGCCTTTCAATAAACTTCTTACGACTAAAATGTTCGTAAGTGCAAATTTAAGATCGTCTGTAAATTTCAATTATGGATTTACATTTATTGAGCATAGGCTACATAAGCAGCCTATGCTCAATAAATGTAAATCCAATAATTATTTACAAGAAAACATTGTTAATGTGAAATTTACAGACTATCATAATTTTGCACTTACGAACATTTTAGTCGTACGAAGTTTAGTGAAACGGCCCCCAGGGGCGCGTTTCAATAAACTTCGTACGACTAAAATATATGTGCAGCCTATGCTCAATACATGTAAATCCATCAATTGAAATTTACAGACTATTCTAAATTTGCACTTACGAAATTTTAGTCGCACGAAGTTTAATGAAACGGGCCCCAGGTATTTGACGGCCTGATCTAGTTGTTTGAATCTACTGCATTCAATCGAATACAGTTTCATGCTTACTGTTTAACATCTGTATTCAATCTCTACGGCACATGTTCATGTTCTATGACATGCGTCAGTGATGTGAATTAAATATAGTTATTGTAAAAACATTTTAGTTGTTATTATATACCTCTCCTCCACACCCAGATAAGCCCGTATTATTGGACTGTACGGTTTCTTTTGTCGCTGCGTATATAATGAGTTCAGATATTAGGAAAGTTATCGGAAGTGTTTACCTGCATACATTTGCACGTGTTAATATTTATAACAATGGGCATTAACGCGTATGTCTGCGCGGTATCTGGCCCATCGGTGTCATTTTCGCTATCGTCTGTATGCCACGATACAAACATATACTATGATTGTAATTTATCCCGTCAACACAATGCGTATGTGCCGTGAAACACGGTGCCGTGAAACGTTTTGGATATCCTGTCAATACGACCTAATCACTGCGTATGAATATGTGAGGTGGCTGGGGTTATTGTTATTGCATTTTACAGCTATTTGTAGGTGTTGACGGGATAAATGGAACAGTAGGTTAGTGCCGTGAATGGGAAAACATATCTGGCGCGGCACGGAAACGGGATGTGCTCGGCAGAGCCTCGCCCATCCCGTTTCCTAAGCCTTGCCAGATATTTTTCCCATTCACGGCACTAACCTGCTATTCTCTATGTTTGATGTAGATACTGGACACGTACTGTCAACACGGTATGTTTAATAACATAATCGGCATCATATTCACTGCATGTTTGTGTTGCTCAAGTCGACACTTGCTCATTTACATTTCCATTGTAGAATTCACGTGGAAAAGAGCTGCCGCCAGATTTGTGATGATGCTGGCTGTAATTTTCGTCGCTGAATCCGTCCCCCATTTCTCGGCCATCCTGGCATTAGTCGGCGGTTCTACCGTCACGTTTCTGGGATACATCTGTCCGTCCCTGTTCTATCTCAAACTGTGTTCTATCCGTCCAGGAGATAATGACACATGGGAACCACGGTAATACATGATACCGTGTTCAATATGATACAAAGAATATGCGTTTAACTATTGAATATTGTATGGATCTTAGATCCATGCGCTTACACAGCATTCAGTACCAAACATCTAAAATATGCGTTTAACTATTGAATATTGTATGGATCTAAGATCCATGCGCTTACACAGCATTCAGTACCAAACAACTAAAATATGCGTTTAACTATTGAATAGTGTATGGATCTAAGATCCATACACTATTCAATAGTTAAACGCATATTTTAGTTGTTTGGTCCTGAATGCTGTGTAAGCGCATTAACTGTGTTATGTTTCGGAAAACACAATAATGAAATGTAATCGGGTGTATATGTCAGATTCCACAGAAGGACACAACGTCTAGATACCTCTTTCAAACCTGGATGTGTGACTGTTACTGGAGAAATTGTTTAGATCCAGATCAGCATGTGCACCCGCTCTTTGTGTGCTTAGAGATGGTTGGCTTCCGCGTATATATAGAGAATAGTAGGTTAGTGCCGTGAATGGAGAAATATCTGGCAATGCTTAGGAAACGGGATGGGCGAGGCTCTGCCGAGCACATCCCGTTTCCGTGCCGCGCCAGATATTTTTTCCCATTCACGGCACTAACCTACTATTCTATTTATCCCGTCAACACCTACAAATGGCTTTAAAATGCAAAACAGAAAAAAGAAAATAACCCCAACCACCGCACGTATTCATTCGCAGTGATTATGTCGTATTGACATGATATCAAAAATGTTTCACGGCACCGTATTTCACGGCACATACGCACTGTGTTGACGAGATAAATCAAATAATAAACCATTAAACATTTCTAAATTTCAAAATTCAATAACACAATTATGAACATCCTCCCATCGTCTAGAAATAGAGTTTGAAATATCGTACAGTGGAACCTCTCTAAACCGGACACCAAGAAACATCTGTGATCTTATTTTTCTTGGGTTTCTTGGTAATTTATGTCCGGTGATGATGTATGTTCAGGATCGCATAGCACAGAACTATGACTCAGAATGATCGAATGCCTGATTTAAAGTGAAACCTCTCTAAGCCGGACACAAAGGGACCTCCCATAGTGTCTGGTTTAGAGAGGTTTCACTGTATTTGCTCTAGGTGTTCCCTTCTTGAAATCGAGTATCATCGTGTCATACAATATTACATGTATACTACTTTGGGTAGACCTTTTAAAGTATGTCTTATCAGTTTAGAAAAACTGCGTCATTATTAGAAAACTTGCCATATATATTTACAAGACATTTGCAACAAGAAATCTATGTTATCCCGTCAACACAGTGCGTATGTGTGCCGTGAAACATTTTTGATATCCAGTCAATATTATTTTTGCATTTTACAGCCATTTGTAGGTGTTGACGGGATAAATAGAATAGTAGGTTAGTGCCGTGAATGGAAAAAGATATCTGGCGCGGCACGGAAACGGGATGTGCTCGGCAGAGCCTCGCCCATCCCGTTTCCTGAGCCTTGCCAGATATTTTTTCCCATTCACGGCACTAACCTACTATTCTCTATTTACCGAGCAGCGTAGTATCTAACGTCTCGTATGTATTATATCTTCGCTCCGTATGCAAAACGTCACAAGTTCCGTAACATCCTTATCATACCACCTTGGATTGTATCAAAGGTTGTGTTATCACATAGAGTTGTATTGTTGCATATATCAAAACGATATAGCCTGTTGCTCAGGGTTCATGTCAGTGTGACAGATGCATTGGTAATTATTGCTGGCTGTAGCTGGCTGAAACCAGATAATGATGATGCAATGTCATGAAATGGGTGTGTTGTGTGGGGTGGCGGCCACCTATTGTATTGTATTGTATTGTATTGTCTATTACAGAACAATATCCATGGCAACCAAGATGATGAACGTGGAGATAATGTTGGTGGGTGTGGTGTGTGGGGTGACGGCCACCTATTGTATTGTATTGTCTATTACAGGAAAAAATCCATGGCAGCCAAGGTGATGAACGTGGAGATAATGTTGGTGGGCGTGGTGTGTGTGGTGACGGCCACCTATTGTATTGTATATTACAGGACAATATCCATGGCAGCCAAGGTGATGAACGTGGAGATAATGTTGGTGGGTGTGGTGTGTAGGGTGACGGCCACCTATTGTATTGTATTGTCTATTACAGGACAATATCCATGGTAACCATGGTGATGAGCGTGGATATAAAAATGGTGGGTGTGGTGTGTGAGGTGGCGGCCACATATTGTATTGTATTGTATTGTCTATTACAGGACAATATCCATGGCAACCAAGGTGATGAACGTGGAGATCATGTTGGTGGGCGTGGTGTGTGGGGTGGCGGCCACCTATTCCGCCGTTAATGATCTCGTCAACAGCCGTTTCTCTGTTCCTTGCTACGTCAGCGTCCGCAACGCTACTGTTTGATAGGTGTTATGTTGCGTATGGACACAAACTACTATGATATTTGCTCGCATGTTCTTGTGATTCATATGCACATTATAGTCCTCTAAAATCTAACAAGACTGGTGAAACCCGCATGCCAATATTCCATCTCTGTTACAAGTTATGCAGGTTTTAATTTCAAATTAGCTTGGAGTATACATGTACATGGCTTGCTGTGACGTCTTAGATGACCTATACATACTTAGTTACATATATATTAATTTTATTTTTAACATTCAGTCTTAATTAATTTGATATACTGATCCTGTATACAGAATTACACATTTCAAAGAAACAAATATATTCTTTTCACAATCATATTGATTTTATTGGAAAAACACATATAGTAATTTGCATTATTTAAATTAACCTACTTTGATGTCACAGCTCATTTGCATAAAGCTTTCAGAAATGAAAACCTCTATAGCTTGTGACAGACATCGGATATTCTCATTCAGTGTTTACCCTTCTTGTTAGATGTTCAAGGACTATAATGAGCATATGACACACAACTGCATCCCAGAAGCCCTTAAGACATGTAAACATACATGTCCTACATCAAAATTGGTCTAATAAACATATTACAGGTGTGAGTACATTTTTATTGGTAGCAATATCTGCATAATGACTTACAGTCCACATTCATATGGTTTATTTATGTCAGTTGCTATTGTTTTATTAGTAGGTTTTATATTAGATTTCCATTGACATGGGACCACAAGAAGGGTACAACTACCTCAATGACTGACTTTATAGAATATGAGATTTTGTTTGAAATGTAGTAGGTCATACATGTGACTGCATATCTATGTAAAGTATATCGATGGTCTAGTAACATAAGGTCGTAAGTGCTATGCTTTAGCATAGCAGTTACGACCTTATGTTATTAGACCATCGATATATGTCCTGAGTATATTCTACAGAGCATGGAATAGCCGTATCCATCATTTTAGTTTGTACATGCTACCGGACGGTTTCACCGCATGGAACGTTTGACACGTACATTAAATAGTATGGCAGCAAATCTAATAAACAGTTGATGCAATACATCCCAGATATATAGGTTGGCAATGTCCTATGTACTATTTCAGAAGACTACACAAAAAGCTAGATAGCAAAGCTTTTCTATCATCACTCAAAGAATATACAATGGACAGTTATTCAATGCGTAAAATGTCAAACTGATGCACTTTCTATTATTAGACGTACATCTGACACAGGTAAAAAACGTATTTACCTAAGACGTACTAAAAGGGTCATTAATGTACTACCCTGCATCATGCAGCATCATGCAGGGTAGTACATTAATGACCCCTTTAGTACGTCATATTTACCTGCATAGGCAGGCAAGTGGACAGTAGTGACAATACACTCATCTCATATAACTGCTTACAAACCACTGGATTTGATACAGTATGTCTGGTAATACATGTATATATCTACATCACTGTGTATTGTTTTTACTGTTACACAGTCATTACCGACTTCTCAAAGAAGTTTAACAAAGGGTCAACAAACCCTTCAGATATCAGACTTTGTATATAAATTTGATGAATTTAAACATAGCACGCTGTGGTCTGATGTCTCCCCATTATGTTGCACCACATGTTCTTATGCATGTGTTTGTCATAGTATTAGTGGCATGTGTCAAACGCAATAAAAGATACAACTTGGCGATGGCTTGTACACTCTAAGATGGCCGACATGCCAACTCCATGCACTGTGTAGGATATGAATTTTCACATGTATGTTATGCTTATATCCCTTTATGAAACATCGGTTGAGTCATTCGATATTCGTAGTTGGGTTAAATATATAAAGATGTAAGTACATGTAATGTCGTTAAATATATTATCAAAAATGTTATTTATTTACCTGTTATTTTATTTTATATTCTGCCTGTTTCATAAAGAGGTGGAGAACCTGGAGGAGGCGTCGAAAAACGAAACAAATTGGAAATTGATTATGAAATCTAGCTAGATAGCTTGGAAATGATCTAACTAAGAAAACAAAAGTTAAATTTTGAAAATAGGTCCACTATTTCTGAAATTAAAAATAAATCCCCATGTTAAATCCCCATAGACATCTTCACTCTGTGAAGATGTCTATGGGGATTTAACATGGGGAAATTGTAATTTCATAATAAAATCACTATTGGACCAAATTTCACCAAATAAAAAGAAGATTCATTCTTAAATTTTCCTTTAATTTTATATCATCGAAACAAATATTGTTTTTGCCTTGTTTAATATGGCTGTAAAATTTGGGCAGGTTTCGTGAAACAGACAGTAATACATCGCATACTACAGTGGAGCCTCGCTAAACCGGACACCCTGGGATGTCCCCAGGGTGTCCAGTTTAGAGATGTTCCACTGTCAATCAGGCATATGACCACTCCAATACACTTGTTCATGTGTTGCGATATCGGACAGACAGCACCATCGGAGTTATGTACAGGACAATGAAACAAATGAAAATCAAAATTACGAACCATTGAGTCTTCATGGTGTCCGGTTTAAAGAAGTTCCACTGAAGTATAAACTAACAAAGCAAGGTGCATGATCATGTGGTTACGTATGATTCAAGGTACGTATTCTTTTGTATTGTCCTTATTATGCAATGGATTTTGATAAAATATGGCGCAACAAACGCGTCTTGTTAAGCTGTATTTGGTGGTCTCGGTACTTTGGCCCAAGTTATATCGTTTTTGCGAAGAATCGGTTTCATGCTTACAATGCTTACTGACACGGAAATCGATTCTTCGCAAAAACGACATAAGTACGTGCCGAAGTCCCGAGACCACCAAATGCAGCTCATAAAATTCCGTTGCATATGAAGGAAACTATTAAATAATACTTAGAGTGGGCGCGCTTTCAACACTGTCAGCCATTTGTTTTTTGTTCTAACCACGTGATCATGCACATTGGGTAGGCCAGCAAGGTATATATGTATGTCTTAAATTTCCAAGGGACCATTACGCCAGCTCGTGACTTGCAGAATTATAGGTATATATCCACATACAAATCAAATAACATTCTTATTATACAGTGGAACCTATCTAAACCGGACACCCTGTGAGGTCCCCAGGATTTGCTGTTTAGAGAGATTCCATGGTAATTGTTTATTTTCTGTTATGAACAGGCAGGACAATGACATAAATTACATTGAAACCCATCTAAATACGACACAATGGGATCCCTACGGCGTTCGGTTTAGAGGGGTTTCACTGTATACGTACACCATTCACAAGTTGTATGCGCTTCGAAAAAGATACAAATAAAATAAACAAATTAGTGGCGATTCAGAAGGAACTACAGTGGGGTCAGCGTGTAAGTGCACACACGACCGAACACGACAGGTTGGAACCAACCTGTCGTGTTAGATCGTGTGTGCACTTACACGATGACCCCACTGTAGTTTGCAATGTGAAGCGTAGTTCCGGCACTGACCAATATGAACTCACGAGACGTCAATATTGAAATAAACATTGACCTCTTGCGTTGCATTGTGTTATAATGGGAAACGAAAATACGTGAAGAATAAGGCCAAATATATTGGTTGAAAGTCGGACCGTCCTCAGTCAGTATCGTTCGACTTTTGAAAGTTTATTTCCTTAACCCATTAAGTGCAGAATACACCTTTACGGGTATGAATTCTTTTTAATATTTAATTTTTATTTTTGTTATTTCTCAATGAGAGTATATGTTGCGACCATTCATTTAAACGGTCTCAATGAGACGGTTCAAATGGTGGTCGCGAGATATACTTCTAAGCACATTTAAAGAAAATATTTATGATTTTTTCCGTCAAAATGGCATATACCCAGCATGAAATGAGCTAATATTTGTTTTCCTGATTCCGACAAAAATGAAAACCTATGCTCTCGTCCATTTAAACGTTAAAGGTACATGCCCACTCAGTAAGCACAAACTGTTCTTTATAGAAATTAAATAAGTGTATAATTGTGTCACTATTCCACCAGTTCTACTTACGAGTGCCCGCTATACAGATATAATCATTTAGTAATATTTCATTTACTGATATTGACGCGCGGTGGTATCGGGCTATTTTCATATGCAAATGAGGAATGATATTTTTTAATTATATATACTAATTAAATGCGTCACCTGAACAAAATAATATTTTCAACAGATTATGAAGTATGATCATTCCATATCAAAAAATAAATACAGAGAATAAATAATAATGTCCGTTAACATTTTAAGGTAAGACGGTTATCTCCCCTGATATCGGTGTAGACATTTACGTCTAATATAAAATGTATAATAATGCCAATAACTACGTGGGGTAATGGTGAATGAATGTTTATATTACCAGAAAATGTCTCAGATGCTAAAGAGCAGTTTTTGCCTACTGAGTGGGCATGTAACTATAACGTCCTTGACGTAACGTCAAAATAACAATATGTAGCTGTGACTGGAGAAATTGGGCTTATGCTGTTTGCGACCAGTGTAGACACAGATCTGTAGCCGATTTCATCAAAATTGCTAAGTATACTTATCTAGCAAAGTATACTTTGAGGGAGTTATCATTTATTTTTACCAAAATGCATTATTTCATATAGAACTAACCACTGCATATATTTGATGATTACAATTATGCAGAATTATTATACTGAATTTATTACATTATCACAGCCAAAATGGCTGTGATAATGTAATAAATTCAGTATAATAAAAATTAATAAATTTATCCTAAAATTGAAAATATCTCCCTCAAAGTATACTTTGCTAGAAAAGTATACTTTACAATGTTGATGAAGTCGGCTACTGGAGCTGATTGTTGTGTATGTGGTTACATTAGTTGCCGGCAAAAACTCCCGTACCGTCCGTACCATATGCTATGGGCGGATTCAGGGGCCCGTTTCACTAAACTTCGTACGACTGAAATGTTCGTAAGTGCAAATTTAGGATCGTTTGGAAATGTCAATTGATGGATTTAAATTTATTGAGCATAGGATGTATATGCTCAATAAATGTAACGCCAATAATTATTTATAAGAAAACATTATTAATGTGAAATTTACAGACTATCATACTTTTGCACTTACGAACATTTTAGTGCCTGATTATGTCAAATAAGGGTAATTTTATCAGATCAATATCCATTTATTATATTTAACCCATTCACAATGTGCCTAATAACATGAACATTCTGTACTGAAAATAAATGTTCAAATTTCGACCCCCCACCACCCCCCCCCCCCCCGAAACCGGATGGTACGGGAGCTTTGCAGTGTTACATCCTGCAACTGTCTTTCCATGAGCATATCTATGCTGCTGAAATGTTTCATTTTCATTTATTTTCGCGGATTGTCTCCTCGTACATGCGGACGAACCGTGATCTAGCTTATACTTATCAGGGTTTACCGTTTTAAATAACTGCTATTTGTTTTAGGTCATTTGTACGGTGGCACAGAGGTGACATGGAAATAGTTTTTACTTTCGCGTGCGGACGCATAGCTATCGCGTGCGAACGCAAAACCCTAACGATTGCATACGCAATAGCTATCGCGTGCGCACGCGATAGTTATTGCCCTATCGCGTGCTATCGCGCTATTGCGTGAGCACGCGAAAGTAAAAAATATGTCCATGTCCCCTCTGTGCCACCGTACATTTGAGAGTAGAATCACACGTTTTGTCAATTTTCAACTGATTTACTGAATGTACAGTACTTAACGGAATAAATACCTTACATCGGCAAATTACGGAGATTGGACAAGGCAGTAAATCCCATACACTGGAGCTGATAAATATATAGTGATGTGGCTGTGACTGGAGAAATGGGGCTGGTATCTGTGATCAGTGTAGCTTCTGATCACATAGCACACGCATGTAGCCTGATAACGATCTATATTAATTGTTAGAAGCATAATATGTGTTTCATTGATGGAATGGCGAACACTGAATATCCTAATCAGACTGTACGGATGCACAGGCTGATCCGGATCTGGACTTCTCGTAAACTTATAAGCCCCATTTCTCCAGTCACAGCCATATTTATCACCTCGTACTTGCCGGGGTCCATAATTAGAACACGAGGACAACACTTTTTATTTAAATATTTACATGTGTTCTGGATATTTACCCGTATAAGGTATGTATACATAACTGGGTACACATTTAGTTTGCAGAATGCATGAGAATGGCAGGCTACGTGTACACATTTGCACGATTACAATAGCATATGTGAACAATTGTCTGTTTTATTGTAACTTTTTGTAAGATGTTTATACCCCTGGTTTGCTGTGATAATCTCAGCTATACGGATAACTTTGACTATTTCATCTGTCTTTTATATTATCTGTATCCTTTTAGATGATAGTTAAGCGGATTCGTCTCAATATAGGGCCGAATCGTGCACTTTATGATAAAAACATGAAACTTGGCATACTTGTTCTAAAACATATTTGGGATTTTTTAAAGATTGGAGGCATTCTGGATCTCGTCCATAGCAATCATGGCGGCCATTTTTCAAAATGGCCGCCACTTTTTTTTCTATATTACGGTATCTTGATAAAAACAATTACATACTGTATGAAAGTATCAATTTTAATTCATGAAGTCACTAAATGAACACCACTAATAATTTTCAGGATCATTCTGAATGTCTGCTGATGTGATTGTGGCGGCCATTTTCAAAATGACCGCCAAATACATATTTGTATTATGCCAAAAACATATTTTTACTATAAAACCATGACATAAAACTATTTAATACTACATAGACGTGTCAGTTTACTTCAACCAACCACTAGAGGAACATTAGTAATAAATATGGATGTCCTCTGTCGTGATAATGGCAGCCATACATTTAAAATGGCCAAAATGGCCAAAACATATTCTCTTATTATTAGCAAATAACGCAAAACAATTCAATACTGTATACCACGTCGTTTCACGTCATTACGTCACTAACTGAAGACAACTAATACTTTTCTGGATAAATCTGGATGTCTTCTGATGTGAACATGGTGACCATTTTCGAAATGGCCGCCAAAACATCTTGTATTATGCCAGAAACCATCCAGTTATTACGAAAACATGTCACTAACAATTATTGGTGTCCTATTTGGTGGTAATTGCAGCCATAACATGTATTATGACATAAAGCTATTCAAATATGACTTAAATAATCATATCTAAACCGGAGTACTCCTGCCAGACTATAATAATAATTGGTCACAAACTGAATTGACCAGGTACATGTACATCTATCCCATTACAATGTACAGTGAAGCCTCTCTACAGGGTGTCCGGCTTAGAGAGGCTTCGCTGTATATCAGACATTTTATTATTCTGAGCCATAGCTGTGTGCTATTCAATTCAGACAACATGGCGTTTCACGACTTTGGCGGCAATGACTACGACCCCCTGTTCCGACACCTGCTGTCCATGGAGGAAGCCTGCAAGAGGAAAGTCGTGGACAAGGACATCACGGACGGCATCGACAAGGCGCTCTGTCTGTTCCAGGTGAATCATTTACTAGTGATGAGTACATACCTCTAATTACAGGACATTGCATTGCATTACATAATATTTATGATGGCGTGGTATTTCCAAATTGGCCTTTGACGAGTTCTGTGTTTACATTGCAGTTTTTTAACCCCATTATTGTATGGAATCGGGTCCAATTACAAGGTAATGTATTACCAATACAGAAATTGTGAACAATACCGTTCAGCGCAGTCACATAAAGTAGTACACTTATGCAAGTGTTAATGAATAATGAAGGTGAGTAAATATGGCGGGGTATACATTATGCCACATTTCAACAACATGGCACGGGAACATCTGAGCAATTTATTATATAATAAAACAACATCTACGTATCTACAGGTCAAATAGTGCAAACTATTATTTCAGTGCAAGACTTCGTCTCGGTCAGCAGTGTGCTACTTCGGGTCAATACTCATTAGCTTCAATTAGAATAGTTTTAATTATTACCCAGTTCCCTATATAAGCTGATATTACATATATATGACTAATTCCTTGGGTTTTTGACTTGTCTGGTAAATACTTGCACGTGCCCGGGCAATAGTTCCTCTTGCCTATGGAATAGTCAAAACTAGTTTAGATCGATCAGTCGATGCGGCCAGCCTCAAATGCACTTTCATTGTGCCACAACAGTGTATTACATGGTGCGTAATAAAACAGGTATTTCATGGTCATTCGGGGAACAGTCAAACATATGACCCCTCGGTACTGTGGATTATCCGATGCACTATTGCCCCCGGCCTTCGGCCTCGAACAATAGTGCATCGGGCGGTCCACAGCACATCGGGGCAATAATTTTGACTGTTCATCGAATGACCATGAACTAACTGTATCTTATTACTCTGTAAATGTGGCAGAGAATGATTAGTGTATACTAACTGTATATACGGCTGCAATTCTTAGGCTGGCCAGAAGAAATATGGCCGGCTTTGTCAGATATTGGCCGCCATCTGTATATTTCCTCTGGAGGAAATATACAGATGGTAGCCAATATCTGACAATCCGACCATTCTGGAAAATTCCAAGACAGGTCCCTGTCAGATATTGGCCAGCCACCTATCTGGAAATATACGGATGGTTGAACAAGATCCAACCATTCTGGGAAATTCCAGGACAGGCACCTGTATTGTGAGAAGATTTCCTCCGCTCCGAGTGAGGCGCTGCTGAATCTAGCCGAAGGCACAAGATCTCAACCATTCACGGAGGCCAGGGCATCAGGTGAAACCAAATGGATGCTTAACCCGAGAATGCTCACCGGAGCGCTGGAAGGTTTGTCTATTTCCTACCAGTACCTTCACCAACAGGACAATCAGAATCTTTTTCTTCGAATTTTCAATGCGAATCTTCGTTATTACCTCGCACCGTAGTGGTACCTGTAAGGCGATGGTGATTTGATGTACGTATATACTAGCGCTGCATGGTGCATGTGTAGGTCTGGATTAAAGTCGATACAGTCCGGTTACTTTTTTTTCATAAACAAAGAAGTTTGTTATAACGTTTGGAAGAGTGGTTTAAATTACATGCACATTGCTAGCATTGTTTCGACTGCTCTTGGCGTTGCGGCCACCAAGTAAATACACAAGACGATACATATTGGCATCGCACCCCTATGTAACTGGAATGGATTTTGATGTCAATAATTTTGCAAGCAATCCAACAGTCACAAAATAGTTTTCAGAAAAGTCCATTTATGAAAAGGGGGTATTTTTGTTCTCAAAAATATGAAAATTACTTTAAAAAAGTGCAGATCTTGATGAGACGGCTCGTTACGAGCGGGCTCACCTGGATCTGCATTGTTTGCATAAACCGCTATAGCGGGATTTCGGGTTCAAAGGGTTAACTCGCCATTGTTAGCGAAGCAATACGCCAACGGTATCCGTAACAAATGTGAATGCTGTGACAATCATAAACATTTAGTATTACAATACAGTAACTGATTTAGTCGTTCTCATTCCCCCAGGTCAGTTCCTGAAATCCCTGGTCAGCATGACGAACGCTAAACGAGTCCTGGACATCGGGATGTACACAGGACATAGCGCTCTGGTATGCGCAGAAGCACTTCCGGCAGATGGGAAGGTGGTCACGTGCGATTTCAACCCACATATGGAGAGTATAGCACGCGACTTCTTCGAGAAATCTGAACATGGAAACAAGATTCAAATTCGAATAGGTAGGGTACCATATACAATGTACTTCAACACAACACTAATAAATCCGAGCTTGTTTACCCAGAAATGAGAGAAATGTGCGACACATCGTATCTATTTTGTTTTACCGGTACAAACCGTATTCTTGTATGCAATTGCTTACGGAAACTACACCGTAACAGGCGGTACAAACCATAACGAGATAAATCAGAAAATGCCATAAAAACATGTCGTATCCTACATGTAGAGATCTGACACATATTAGCCAGAAATCGGCACTTTAATTACGCTCCCTCGATTCAAAATGCACGTACAAAAATGTGTCATCTTTGCAAGCGAATTATTCAGAAAATACGTTGGATTCATTTCTGCGTCTGTACATACCAGATACGTTGGTGATAATGTCCTGTAATCTGTGCAATATTTAATTAAACTGACACTTACCTGCTGTCATTCCGCTACGCCATCTTGGCGACATGTATATAACCTGTCTGCACCGTATCATGGAAACACTCCACCGTATCACAATACTGACAGTGATTCATGATACTCCGGATGCCAACTCATGTGTGGCTCTGACTGGAGAAATGCGGTTTCTGGGTTCTGCGACCAGTGTAAATCCAGATCAGGTTGTACATCCGCACAGTCTGATCAGGATATGCACTGTTTACCATTTCATCAATACAACGCCCGTCATGCTTCTAACAATCAAAATAAAGATATTTACATTGTTTATTAACGTTTCATCAACCGTACATCATAAAATACATAGTAATAATGAAACATAGGTACATGTACAATTGCCATTCTAAAAGAATTACAAGAGACGGCTCATTATAAACGTTGAGCAAACCTTTATACATTTCAGCATACACATTAACAGCACGCACAAATGAGCCAAAAAGAAATAAATCATTGAAGTTGCCCTTGTCACCGCGCCTATCGTGGTTAAGATACCTTTCTTGCGTCCCACGTTGCATAGCTACAGCTAATCGTGACAGTGCAAATACAACTAAGAACAAGTTAAAATAGATTGAAATAAACTACAAACGAATGCCTATATACAAAGGCATCTTATTATGAAAAATCTTAAAACATCACTATCATCACAAATCAGATTTGAAATGAACTGATTAGCAATAGATATGCAACCGAGCTTAAAAGGGGTGTGTAAAATATATATTTGCAGTATTTACATATTATCTGTACAAGTATGAGGACCTTCGCTTAAGAATATTTGCACACAGTTTGGCTCATGACTTAATAATATCACAGTTGGAAAACAGAAACAAATTTTTTTCTCCATCATTCCAATCCATAAAGTTATTATTTATGTTATGAGCTGATTGAAATAACTCGACCCTAAGAACTTCGTAAAATCTACAATTTAAAATTACATGAAGTTCATCCTAAACTGCGTTTTCGTTAAAAAATATACATAACCTCTGATTAACAGGAAGGTGCTCATATCTACCAGTTTCTAACCTTATAGGTCGTCATCAGGCTACAGGAGTGTGCTATTTGATCGGGAGCAAACTGGTCAGAAATCCCATAAGCCCCGTTTCTCCAGCTACATTTTTTGTTGTGATTATAGAGATTAGACTTATGGTACTTGTGGCCAGTGAAGCTCCTGATAAAATTGCACACTCATGAACTTGATAACGATCTATATTGCTTGTCAGAAGCATGACAGGTGTTTCAAAAAAAAAAAAATATTTATAACAAAGCATACCCATTAAAGGTGTATTCCGCATGTAATGTGTTAATCCAATTTCGCCATGTACAGCCATCGACGTATGTTTTTCCGTTCATTGCAGGTGCTGCGAAAGATATTTTACTTGACCTGGCGAAACATAATGAACAGTTTGACGTTATTTTCATTGACGCCAACAAAGATGGCTACATCGAATATTATCAAGTAAGCAATCACAATGATTGTAAGTCAGCCAGCTACACGTATAGCGTACAGTGGGGTCAGCGTGTAAGTGCACACACGAACGAACACGACAGGTTGGAACCAACCTGTCGTGTTCGTTCGTGTGTGCACTTACACGCTGACCGCACTGTACATATATATATACATTTGCAAACACTGTAGATCCAGATGAGCCGGACAATTCTTCTGAGGGACAATTCTTTTTGACAACTCCCTATTGTACGACATTACTGCAATATACACAGGATACTAAATACATGTACCACGTTACAGAAATTTAACGCGCCAAAAGGGTAATTTACCGGGGATTTTGTTAAAAACGTTTGTGAAATAGTCAGTAACAAAATCAGGTCAGATCACTACGGCACGTACTGTCTGTTTTAAAATATTGTCACGGGTTTGGGTAGCGTGGGCCGCGACTGATTTAAGGGGCCTAGTAAGATGGGAACAACAATTAGGTGTATAACTACATGTATATTTTATTTACATACAATCCATAATGGTTACACTTTCAAGTCAATAATAATCGAGGTCGTGTGGACCTATCCCTTTGATGGAACTTGAATAATTTACCGTCATGCAGAGACAACTAGAGACGATGGTTCTCTAAATTTGTAACCAAGGAAATATCTCCTTTAACTGAGGTTGCAAGAAGGTCTATAGACACTCCATCGCTGATCAGGATCTATACCGGTCTAAGGGAAATAACTCCCTACATCAGACGGCTTTCCAGACTTAGATGTAGGAGCTATGATAAATAGGGAAACTCACTCCTCCTATCTTAATATTCTCACAGCAAGGGAGGTAACCTTCACCTCTCTAATAGATACATGTTGATCTAGTAGCCAAATAACTGGCCAGCATAGGATAGGGGTAATCACGGTAGTTGGGATAACAAGGGAAAGGGTTATTAATAAATATCCAATCTTTCCCCAAAAAACACACAAGGACTGACTATGTGCAAAATACACTCATCCTAACAATACCCACCTATATTAGTTAAAGCTAGATGTGACTTAATGTAAGTCAGATAATATAATTAAGTAGATTTAGAACAATAAACTTCTTAGTGCATAAATATATGAAATCAGAGAATAGCCTCTGAATATAACTCTCCTCTGCTCTGCCGGCGCCCAGACTAATCTCATTTGAACGTGCACGGGTATTTATACCCGTAGGGTTGACACTAGCAATAGTGAAATCAACATTACGTGCCCATAGCAATAATGGTATTCTGACAGTTTCTCCGGATACAGTGAGAAAGAAGTTTCCTCAAGTTCACTATTTTGAATGAAAGTTGTTTTATAAACAACACAACTACGACTAATAGTCATTTTTTAACGTAATTGCCATATCGGCATCGTTCATAATACGCTAAATTTGAGTTTAATGTGGTTTACTTCGGGCGGACTGAGATGTGATGGTTGCGCTGTGTCAGAAACGCTGACCTATTGAACAATGGCATATGACGTATTTTCCGGAAGTGACCTAGCGCATGCGCAATGGTCTCTAACGGTTGGGGATATCCTCAGAAAACACGCTGAAATTCCATAATTAAATCGGACATTTAAGTCACTTTCCTGCATTGACACAAAATATTTGAAGAGGGTGACTTTTTTGTTATTGATGAAAAATTACTTACATTTAAATATGTTTTAGATTTAATATGTTTAATAGCTACGAAACGTGCAACAGACAGTAGGTACATGCAGGATAAACTTGTCCGCCCTACAACATGAATGTAGCCTAATATAACCTTCATTCTCTACAGACCATACATAAAACCAACATGTGCAAACACTGTATATCCTGATGAGCCGGCTCGTAACGAGCCGTCTCATCAGGATCTGCAGTGTTTATCATATATCCTAAGATTTTGACACAATACCCATTTTTATCAATGGAATAGTTTCAAAATTATAAAACCTCTACGGTCTATGTAATATATTGAAATGTGAAAGGCTGAATTGTTTCAGATAATAATGGAGCGTAACATTTTGGCGCCGCGAGGGACGATTCTGTTTGACAACTCCCTATCCAACGGAATGCCATACTTGTCAGAGGAGGAGAGAAAGCAACATCCCCACGCGGTCAGTGGTATCGCCATTAAGGAATGTATGGAATACCTGCAGAAAGATGAAACTATACACAAGGTAAGGCCATAGACAAATTAGCTGACACGTGTTTTCTTTTATCGAGATTAGGAAGAGACTATGACTTGCGGCTGAGACTTGCGAAATCGGGCTTATGTTTTAGAGATTGCACTGTTCAGGCAATGAAACATTCGTAATGTTTCTAACTGTTTTGATCAGTATCAGGCTACAGGAGTGCGCTAGAAGATTTGAAGGTTGAATAGTTACACGTAACACATTACATAGTTGTTATTACGCCCGGTTGCTTTTGGCGTACGTCCGTGCGTTCGTGTATATGTGCGCTCGTACATCCGTGCGTCCGACATGTGTGTCCGGCATTTGCGTTAAAGTTTTTTAAGTGCATGTTCCACAACCCTAAGTTTGGTTGACTTGAAGCTTCACATACCTCTTTACCATCATCCATATTTTCAATATATAGCACACCCATGTGGGTCATATGCCCAAGGTCAATGTCAAATTACTTTGAAATCTGCGTTAAAGTTTATTGTAAAATCTGCGTTAAAGTTTTTCAGTAACAAATATCTTCACACTCCTAAATCTGATGGACACTTCACATATTTACCCAATATCTTCCCAATCCGATTGCTTTAACCAAATACATACATACATACATACTGTAACCATCAAATACCTCGGCGGGCGTGAATTGCTGGCCGCGGCCATCTAGTATTTATGTTTTTGCACATGCATGTACGCTACTGCTATATTTATATGTGTGTGTGTGCACGTATATTGTAATATTTAGAACACATTTTAATCATGCTACATGTATTTGTCACACTGTGGTGTTAATATTTCCGTGTTGTTGGTTTGTACTGGTACATCTACAGTGGCACATCTCTAAGCCGGACACCCTGGGATGTCCCCAGGGTGTCCGGTTTAGAGATGTTCCGCTGTAAATCAGACATATGACAATACCAATGCATGCGGTTGTGCTTTGCGAACTTGAACAGGCCTTATTATCAGTCATAGGTGGCAATGAAACCCATGAAACTAAGGATACAGAGAATGCCTGCGTGTTCGGTTTAGAGAGGTTCCATTGTACGGTGAAACCTCTCTAAACCGAACACCCTGGGAGGTTCCCAGGGTGTCCGGTTTAGAGAGGTATCACTGTAAATCAGGCATATGACCATTCTGAGACATGTGCGTGTGCTATGCGATGATGAACAGGCGTTGCCACCTGAGATAAATGACCAAGAAACCCATCAAAATATGATCACATAGGTTGTATTGGTGTCCGGTTTAGAGAGGTTCCACTGTGCATGCACATGGGACAGTTGGTTTACTGCAAATAACACCTTAGCCCTTAGATCGCTATCTTATTTTGTTGTCGTCTGCTGTTTATTTTCTATTTTCCATTTTTATCATCAAAAACATGCTTTGACAGCACTTTAGAATAATTTACAACATGCTTTGACAGCACTTCTGATTGGGAATGATTCTGAAGTGCTGTCAAACCATGTTTTTATTGAGAAATAAGGCAAGATATAATAGCAACAGCAGACGACAATTGTTGTGAGTAGCGGTATAAGGGTTAATGTTTATTACAGCTACTGCTGCCATTGAGGGACGGCGTTTGTATTGTCCGGCGCAGGCAGGACGTCGAGGGGACGGTCAAGAAATAAGACTAAACTATACATTCGTCACAGAACAAATTAACGGCCGAAAGTCACAATTAGAAATCTACATCAAAGAACATAAATATTTAGAAAGTGGTCATAACTGGGAAACTATTCCATCCCAGAACTAGTTTGGGAAGCATCGGCATTATGAAATGTTAAAATTGCATAAATACGTTGGTTGGAATTGTATTGGTTGAAGCAGAGCTCCAGTTAAGGTGCGTAATTTGATCAACTTTGGGGAGACTTTCGTTATTTCTTCGCCAAAATTGGCAAGTTGGTAGTGCTTTAGAATCGTCTCGATGAGACGATTATAAAGCAATCCCAACTTACCATTGTTCGTGAATAAATAAGACAAATACCAGAAAAAATTGGGTCCAATTACGCACCTTAACTGGAGCTCTGGGTTGAAGGTATATACATGAATGTACATGTACCACTTGTAAGTGAACATTTTGCACAGAAGAGTCGACACGAGACGAGTTAACAATGGGGATATACCTGTGGAAAATATAATAATAATAATAATAATAATAGTCTTTATTTTGAGAGGGTAACACATTTAGTTTTCACTAATCTTCCATGTGGCCCTCAATTATATACACACATGTATGACAGAGGCAAGAATTTAAACATGTTACATGCACAAAAATCACAGAGTAAGGAAACAACAGGATATCATTAACCCATTGCATTCTAGGAATACACTACCTGGATGAAAATATTAAATAACTTAATTTTCAACAAAACGGTTAAAAGAGTGGTAACAAAATATATTTTGGAAAATTAAAGAAAAACAAATTGTATTTAAATTTGATTGTAATAATTATGCCTAGTAATGTATTCTGAATGCAATGCTATAATGGATTTAAGGACATCTCTACACCAAATGTTTAATTACGCTGATCAGGGAAATTATGATAATGCCCCAAAGAGAAGTGAGAATGACAAATGTGATCATACTTGACACCTTATGATGATAATTGTGAATTAGCAACATGACCCCATGTGGTTTGCATTTGATTACTAGTTAAGGAGCAGACTAACCAACAGATACAAACATTTTGTTCTTACACTTAAACACACACTAAACATTGCACCCACATGAACCACACACACACGCACTCGCGCACACACACTATTTTACAAGTATTTACAAGGTCAGTTGACATGTATCAAATGGAAAATTAAAGACAATGCATAAACATGTATCTATCTCATGTAAACAAATGTAATTATTTTACCATCCATCTAATGAAATGACAATGAAAAGAGTCAATAGTTTTAACATGTTTTATGAACTCGATAAGGTTGAAATAGAAACATTAGACACTTTCTAAAAGACAAACGTGACTATTTCGCAATGGAACCGTGATTATAAAACATAATGGACCAGATTTACATTGGAAAGCAGCTGTAACATGATAATTTAAACGCAAAACCACACCCCAGATTTGGTTAAAGGACTATTATGAATGTGTTGAATGCGTAATGTGAGAAGGAGATGATATGTAGTGGAACGAGATAGAAAAAGAATTGCGCAAGTCCCTTGTAAGCTGCCGTACATAGTCCTGAAAATGTTTTTCCAGTTTATTCAGTAATAGAAGCATGTAATACATATAATTATTTTAAAATGCTGTCAAACCATAATCACATCGATATCCTAACCGCTGATCCGCCGATAAAATCGACTATGACCTACCACAAGGTGTATGATCACGTGGTACTAACAACAACAACAAGTACCGATTCAAAGTACTTATTCTTTTATAGTGTCCTTATTACGTAACGGATTTTGATGAAATATGGCGCATCAAACGCGTCTTGTTAAGCTGCATTTGGTGGTCTCTGTATTTCCGCCCAAACTTCTGTCGTTTTTGCGAAGAATCGATTTCCGTGTCTCTGACACGGAAATCGATTCTTCGCAAAAACGACATAAGTCTGTGTCAAACTCCCTAGACCACCAAATGCAGCTCATGAAGACGCGTTTGCTGCGCCATATTTCATCAACATCCGTTGCATAATAAGGAAAATATCAAATAATGCTTACTTTGGAGTGGGCGGCGTTGTTGTTGTAACCACGTTATCATACACATTGTACCAGTCTATGTTGGATACAACGGACTCGGTAATGAACCGAGTTATTTGGCCTGACTGCCTCGTGAGACATGTATTTTTATTGTTCACATATTGGAGTTTTAAGGAATTAAATGCGAGGGAGCGCTATGTGAACAATAATATACTTATAGTTCAGCCAAGTGTACAATGTAATTTCCCATCCAATTATCGATTTTCCAATTTATGTCGAACAGTTAATCATTAATTTGGTGTTAAACGTTGCAGTATGTGACATAAGTGGAGCACAATGCTGCGCAGAGATTGGCTTAGAAAGTAGGTGTCAGGAAATCGCATATGCGGCGATCTGGCATTTAACAATTTCTGTATCCGCGCAATAATCTTAGTTGCAGCCAAATTTGTAGTAAGTTATTACTTAGACTATTTGCATGCAAGATAACATAATACAAGGATCTTCTGTGAGCTTTATAACAATAATAGTAAACTTGAAAATGTTTTCATAGAACACGGATGCGACGTCACGTGGGGCCAATGTAATGAACTGGGATATAAACGCAATACGTTGAATGGGTGTTTCCATTATGAATTTAAGGACAGTGTAAATATTATGAATTTGACGTGGTCAAGCAGTCACGTCTGGAGACATTTTATTGTCTGGACCATCTTAACCCTTAGACCGCTACGCACAACAATTGTCGTCTGCTGTTACTTTTTATATCTTGCCTTATTTCTCAGTAAAAACATGTTTTGACAGCACTTTGACAGCATGATGTTGTAAATTATTCGAAAGTGCTGTTAAAGCATGGTGATAAAACTGGAAAATAAACGAAAGACGACAAAAAATTAAGATAGCGGTGTAAGGGTTAAGTTGAATAGCGTGTGCAATATTTTAATAAAACTTCACACACGCATACAATATATTGAGTTAAAGGTGTGTCCTACGCAAGAATGACTATTCTAGCATCGCTAATTTGGATAATTTCATCGTTATTTGTTTAGTTATTTCTCTTTTTTCTTTTCTTTTTTTTATTTCTTGTCCAGAGCATAAGTTGAATATCGTATGGAATATTTAAAAAAAAACTTCAGACACTCATAGATATCGTGTCAAAGATGTGAGATTTCTCTTTTGGAGTTGTGTCCATTTGTTTCTTTTCACATAGGATGTTTAAAGCCTGTGTTATAGTTTCGTTCGTGTGAATCAGATCGAAGGACTACTTTTTGTGGAGATTCTGATGTATATTTTCAACGACCTGTTTTTAGCTCGCCTGCACGAAGTGCGGAAGAGCTTATGGCATACCCCCGGGGTCGTCGGCGTCCACAAACTTAACGTAGAGGTAAATGTCTTATAACTTCTGTTTCCTTTCATGGAGCACTTTGCTATTTCATACATGCATTCCTCAGATGGCCCTCCATCGTGGTGTAGCAAATCCATGTCCCAGCACTCAACCCTTACCCCAAGGTCAAGGTCACAAACAAAGTCTCAGGTACGTTTTTATCTTTGGCTCTTTTGTTACCTGGGAGTTGAATTGGGTTATTGCCCATTATAAAAGTAGTAAGATTATTCCTGATCCTACTGCTTTTTGGAGGGGGGCAAGTGATTCTGGTGTGGCGAGGACCTGTCACCAGATCAGGATTATTCTGAGTTCAGGGTTGAATATATAGTTTTTTATTGTTATGCCCCCGCCACCGAATGGTGAGGCGGGCATATAGTGTTACCGGCGTCCGTACGTCCAGCACATGAAAGGAATACAAATAGTCTTGATATTTTGTCACAGAATAAAACATATATGTTTATTATATATGTACATTTGTTTGACATTGAAACACAATGGAAAGTAAATTGTCAATATTTTACCATATTGATCAGTGCCAGAATTACTTTTCACATTGTATAATAGTTCCTTCTAAATCATCAGTAATTTGTTTACTTCATTGATAGTTTGTATATTTGTAGGCGCATCTTAGTTGTGAGTGATTTACATATGTTATAAAAATGTTATTTCATTTGTATGTGGATATAATTGCCACTCGTTCCGACTAAAGTCGCACAATATCGCATGCTACGTAGCTCGTGCATATATCCACATAATTATATAAAACATAATAACCTATAAGTACTATAATTATATCTATAAACGAACCCCGTCCTTGTGATAATCATTGTAAATGTATGAGGCTTTAGATTGTATGAAGATTTTCAAAGGAAATTATTTCCAATATCTGCAATACGCGACCTTAAATTATGTCAACACAATGACGGCCGTTGCGTGCACATGTATCAAATTTCTTAAAGAGGGGTCGTCGCATGTAACACAGCAGTAATATCTGTTTGTCAGAAGCCAAAAACATCTCACTCGGGCAACAATTCATTACAACGTACCCTCTGGGTATGTCATACATTGACCAATGTCACAGCCTGCAAATGTTTATTCATCCAATAGTGTATAGTTAGAGGGAATTACAAACAGTTGATGTATGTAACTGATAATGTGTATAACATCATCGTTATTTTACAAAATAAAAAAAGCTTACCTTCAATGTATTTTTGGAGTGTAATTGTAAGCTGATCATTTTACGCCTTATCTTATTACGTGTAATGGGTTATGTAAAATTGTACTCTGTATTTCTGGTTACATGTTACGCTATTATAAGGGCATAACATAAAACTAACACAAGCATGCGGTATATTTAATTGCATCTCTATATGTATATCTTTGCTATATATACAAAATGTCATGTAGTACAGGACAGTGTACTGTAGCATATTAAGCAAAGACATACCGAACATATATAATTTTACATGTAGCAAAATAGTGTCCCCCCCCCCCCCCCCCTCCGCCCCCCCCTCCAATAATTGAAACGCTCCTACGCCTATGGTATGTATACTGTTTGTTTAAAGTATGGCGTTTGTTTTGTGAAACGTGAAAATGAAAGGGTTTAACGTCCCAGCAACAGCTAACACATGTAAAATAATTTAGTAAAATTCCGACGTTATTTACGGAAATTGTCGTAAAGTATCGGAATCCGTATCGGTACAAGCACAGGTGGAAGACTCGGACCTACTGTCTGTTTCACAAAAGCTGCCCAAATTTTATGGCCATATAAACAATGCAAAAACAGTATTTTTTTCGATAATATTATATTTTATCAAAATTTAAGAATGAGCCCTCTTTTTATTTCGTGACATTTGGTCAAATTCTGATTTTATTACGAAAAATTGATTTGTCTATGGGAATTTAACCTGGGGTAAAAGGAGATTGAGGAGCTGGGGGAAGAGTCAGAAAACGAAACATTTTGGAAATTGACTCTGAAACCTGGCTAGATAGCTTGGAAATGATCTAACTAAGAAAACAAAAGTTAAATTTTGAAAATCGGTCCAGTATTTCTGAAATTCAAAAAATGTCCCCATGTTAAATCCCCATAGACATCTTCACTCTGTGAATAAAATCAATATTTTACCAAATTTCACGAAATAAAAAGAAGGCTCAATCTTAAATTTTCCTTTAATTTAATATTATCGAAAGAAATATTGTTTTTGCATCGTTTACATAGCCGTAACAGACAGTAGGACCCAATACTTGGCTCATGGGTGCGAGCAGGCAGAGAATATCGCCCGTACACTGTCCCGTATACACCACTGTACGGTGTCCTGTTAGGGCCACATTATATTCTCGCGTTCTCGCTCTCTCGACTTATTCACGAGATTGCGAGAACGCGAGGCGAGATCGCGAGATCGCGAGAACGCGAGAACGCAGATCGCCAGAATGCGAGAACGCGAGGCGAGATCGCGAGATCACGAGGCGAAAACGCGATATTCAATCTCGCAATCTTGCCACGCGATCTCGCGATCTCGCATTCTCGCGATCTCGCGATCTCGCATTCTCGCGATCTCGCGGTCGGAAGTAAATATATGCGCATGCTCGCTGGGAATGCGTTTTGTACGGTGACACAGAGGGGACATGGACATATGTTTTACTTTCACGTGCGCACGCAATGGAACGACGTACTCGTCAGTTTAGCAGGTTGTCTCTTTTGTCAGAATTTAATCGCCAGTTGTAGTGTCTGTTCTCTTAAGAAAGTGTGCACTTCTACAATTGCTATTAAACAGTTATAAAAAAAGTTGTTGACATAAACAATCAGCTATAAATATATATGGGCGTTATGTAGGTACATGTATGTTCCACTTGGATTATACATACGGACATAACGGCTGATTATTACAAAATGTATTACAACTTCCTTCCTAGCTCAGTTGGTACGTAGTCGGACAATAATCGAACCATCTCTCTTCCGGCGCCGCTTTTGTTGTTTTTTAGGTTTTAGGCGTACTGCCGTCTATTTACCGTGCTACTTGTCTACTGTATATGAGCCAGTACATGGGAAACCATACCACTTGGTAATGCCACCCAGGGTAGCTCCAGATCAGCCTAAAACCTATTGCGTGCGCACGCGAAAGTAAAAAATGTGTACATGTCCCCTCTGTGCCACCATACAAAACGCATTCCCAGCGAGCATGCGCTTATATTTACTTCCGACCGCGACATCGCGAGAATGCGAGATCGCGAGGCGAGATTGCGAGATTGAATCTCGCGTTTTCGCCTCGCGATCTCGCGATCTCGCCTCGCGTTCTCGCATTCTCGCGATCTCGCCTCGCGATCTCGTGTATAAGTCGAGAGAGCAAGAACGCGAGAATGTTACATGGCCCTAACAGGACACCGTACCACTGGGACCTAGCATGTGCAGTGACCTAGATGTAGCATGTGCAGTGACCTACATGTAGCATGTGCAGTGACCTACATGTAGCATGTGCAGTTGCAACACGATCCCGACTTCCGAAGGTCCTTATTCAGAACATGCGTGCAGCACAATCAGCATTTACACGTTGTGATCGTGATCATAGCGATAAATATTCTCAATCCGGACTGTATCAGGTTTGTACATGTACATAGTTCACGTATATTTATTTTATATTAGTGTGAAGTCTTTTATCGTGCATATTATACTCTTTCTTACTGTTATGTTTGATATGAATGTTTGCATGTTTGCTCTAACATATAGTCATCTGGCTGTGTATCGTATTCATATCATTACATAATTGACTCGTGTATTTATAGTAAAATACATCCAACAAGCACAGATTGAAGTAACGGACCGAGGTCTATAAATACATTAAATATGCCTAAAAGTATCAATAAATATAAGGCTATATGGAGGGAGTAAAACAAATGTTTTAGGCTCATTTTTTTTTCATTTTCATTTATTGATGCTTTTAGGCATATTTAATGTATTTATAGACCTCGGTCCGTTACTTCAACCTGTGCCAACAAGCTGACCAGATATCTCGTAACAATTATGTGCCCCCATTTGAGAAAATGGGCGTTACAGCTGTGCTCATATAACAGCGTAGACCCTGATCAGCCTGCGCATTCGCGGCTACACTGGCTGCCATTCAAACAAGTCTAGTGATTTTATCACTGGTAAACCGTATATTGATTGTATGAATACACATCAAGTCATAGTTACGATTTGTACCGATACTGCCAAGCGGTTATGTACGTAGAATTCATTTTTTTTTATTAGCTCGTTCCCACGAAATAACAATTCGTTCCCACGAAATAACAATTCGTTCCCTCCATTTAACAATTCGTTCCCACGATATCGTGGGAACGAATTGTTAAATTCAGGGAACGAATTGTCATTTCGTGTGAACGAATTGTTAAATTGAGGGAACGAATTGTTAATTCGTGGGAACGAATTGCTAAATTGAGGGAACGAATGTTATTTCGTTGGAACGAATTAATAATAAAAAATAATTCTACGTCCCCTGCGGGGCTCAGTAGTTATACATATTGTTCCGAGTACATAACTCGAATTCCACTACATATTACATAATAGTGTAGCGCTATACAGGCGCGTACGCAGAGGGGGTGCGACCGGTGCGTACGCACTCCCTTAACCCTTTCACTCTTAACCCGCAGGCCTGCATAGTGGTATTGGCAAACAGTGTAGATCCAGATGAGCCGGCTCGTAACGAGCCGTCTCATCAGGATCTGCACTTTTTGCAATTAATTTTCATAATTTTGAGAACAAAAACACCCCATGTTCATAAATGGACTGGTCTGAAAATCAGTTTGTGATGACTTAGATTGGTCGCAAAATTAACAAATCAAAATCCATTCCAGTTACTTAGGGGTGAAAGGGTTAATCTGCCGAGGTTTGTCCGTGGGTGTGCAAAAACAATGTTTAGCCCTTCGCGCCTTCGATAACGCACCCCCCTAAAATAATTCCTGCGTACGGGCCTGCTATAGCCTGAGCAAACCATTGTATACACGTGTAAAGCGGACACACAAGGGCGAGAAATCCACTTTACACATCTCGGTATAAATGACAGACGATAGTAAGTTGCTATGGAACGCCAAATCTACATAAACTCAAATATATATTGCTAGCAACAAATATTTGGAGCTAGCAATAAATATTTGGAGAGCTCTCGAAATCATTTGGAGAGCTCTCGAAATCAATTAATGATATCTCGAAATCATTTGGAGAGCTCTCGAAATCATTTGGAGCGAGCAATATAACATTTGATTTGGAGAGCTCTCTAAATCATTTGGAGCTATCTCTAAATCATTTGGAGAGCTCTCGAAATCATTTGGAGAGCTCTCGAAATAAATTAATGATATCTCGAAATCATTTAGAGAGCTCTCGAAATCATTTGTAGCGAGCATTATATAACTTTGATTTGGAGAGCTCTCGAAATCATTTGGAGCTATCTCGAAATCATTTGGAGAGCTCTCTAAATCATTTGGAGAGCTCTCGAAATCAATTAATGATATCTCGAAATCATTTAGAGAGCTCTCGAAATCATTTGGAGCTATCTCGAAATCATTTGGAGAGCTCTCTAAATCATTTGGAGAGCTCTCGAAATCAATTAATGATATCTCGAAATCATTTAGAGAGCTCTCGAAATCATTTGTAGCGAGCATTATATAACTTCATTTGGAGAGCTCTCTAAATCATTTGGAGTTATCTCTAAATCATTTGGAGAGCTCTCGAAATCATTTGGAGAGCTCTCGAATTCATTTGGAGATATCTCAAATTGATTTAGAGAGGGAATTATAAACTTGATTTGATGCTAGCTCCAAATACCACTCCACGTGGGAACTGGAGGAAAAAAACAATACGCGCTCCCTTCCCGCGCTTTTAAAATATGTGTACGCATGTGCACTGAGCCTATTAAAAACTTCGTAACCTTCAATGTATATGGATGGAGTAAACAAAAATTGTTTAGCTTATTTCTTTTTCATTTATTGATGCTTTTAGGCATATTTAATTTATTTATAGACCTCGGTCCGTTAATACTTCAACCTGTGCTATAAACATGCTCGACATATGTGTATTCACTACTACACGTGTGACAGACGACTTCCGGTCTAGGTAAAGTCGCACTAAATTTGGGATGGCACGATTTACCCAAATCTACCCAAATCTTCATGTAATTACTATATTTGTTAATAAATAAAGCTATCCACATTATAATAATGATGTTTGGACTGTACTTACATATTATTTCATTAATTTGTGCTTATACCAGGGCCTTTTTTAATGTTTTGATGCAAAATGGAAATATTTGTACATGAAATAAAGCGAGAATACCGCGATTCACTTATGCTAGTAAGCAAAGGAATATAATGCACTTTATAATGGCTAAATGGGAAAGATTATTTTTAATTGAAATACTCATAAAAACAGTAGAACCTCTCTAATGTTGACATCCAAGGAGACAGTGTGTGAAAACTGTTATGTCAACTAGTATAATTATATATTTATATACGGTAGTAATATATAATTTAAATATATAAACTACCAATATTTTAAGACTAATACTGCATTAATATGTATATGTGGCTGTGACTGGATAAATGGGGCTTATCGAAATTGTGACCAGTGTTGGTTCCGATTAAATAGATCCCTTCTGTAGCCTGGTAACGACCTACATTGCTTGTTCGAAGCATGATTGGGGGTTTCATTTATGGAATGACGAATGTTGCAGATGCTGATCAGACTGTGGATGCACATGCTGATCTGGATCTACACTGGTCGCAAAACCCATAAACCACATTTCTCCAGTCACAACCACATTATGTGCGATATGCAATCATGGTCGATGATAACTTAAAGTTAGACAACTGAGACATAATTAATGAGTCTCGGTAGTCTCCGTTTATAATAATGCTATATTAATCGTTTTCCCGCAGAAATAGGTGCTTTATTCTTCCTATGTTTCGGTCAAAATGTGGTTATTATATGATATACTAATGATATATTGTAGAAAAAGTATATAATATAATCATAAATGTTATTTTTAATGAAGATTTGGGTATATTTGGGTAAATCGTGCTGCGTAATTCAATGCGTAATTCAATAATTCAGGGAGAAATCATTTTCATAGTTTCAAGCGATTTAATGCTAGCTCCAAATAATATATATATTGCTAGCTCGAAATGAATTAGAGATAGCTCGAAATGATTTCGAGAGCTCTCCAAATGATTTCGAGAGCTCTCAAAATGATTTAGAGATAGCTCCCAATGATTTAGAGAGCTCTCCAAATCAAAGTTATATAATGCTCGCTACAAATGATTTCGAGAGCTCTCTAAATGATTTCGAGATATCATTAATTGATTTCGAGAGCTCTCCAAATGATTTAGAGATAGCTCCAAATGATTTAGAGAGCTCTCCAAATCAAGTTATATAATGCTCGCTACAAATGATTTCGAGAGCTCTCTAAATGATTTCGAGATATAATTAATGGATTTCGAGAGCTCTCCAAATGATTTAGAGAGCTCTCCAAATCAAATGTTATATAATGCTCGCTCCAAATGATTTCGAGAGCTCTCCAAATGATTTCGAGATATCATTAATTGATTTCGAGAGCTCTCCAAACGATTTCGAGAGCTCTCCAAATATTTATTGCTAGCTCCAAATATTTGTTGCTAGCAATATATATTTGAGTTTATGTAGATTTGGCGTTCCATAAGTTGCTGGTGGTCAATCGATGAGTCGAAATATAGGTAGACAAGGTGTATTATCATATCATAGCCTCGTTTTCGTGTATACTAACTACATGATAAAGTGCACGTGCATGCATGTCAATATAATAGTGTATCTTGGTGCGCAAAATAGACATGTAGTGTGGCTCAGTGGTATCGAAGCGGGAGAATATCCATACGTTAGTGGAACTTTTGTTCATTTTATCTGGTCGAGAGTTCGAACCTCACAAAACGCATTACTTTTGTCGATATGATTCTGTGTGTTTTTATGACTGCTTGCTGGAGAAGGGAATAAGTGAAACGGTGAGGGTTAACACTATTGCTGTTTGACCTCAATATGATATGGTCTGCGAGAACATACTCCAAGATTCTTCATGTAAACACATATGTGCATTTAGTTATTTGTTTTCTTCAAAGTGAGAGACTAACGTTCTACATGTAATATATCTCGTGCTTAGTTAATGTAATTTGTAAGAGCAACACACATACAAAAGAAATATATAATAAAATATAAACAAATAAAAATATATGTGTATACATGTATGCAAAACTAAGATTCGAACTCACTACCTATGGCATTGATATCTTCACTGTAACCCCTCGACTACATAACACTTGATGACAGATCTCAAAAATCAATATTGAAAAGGAATATTGCCACGGGTAGATTTACCTGCCTCACCTATTCTGTGTTTTTAGCCGCCTTCCGAAGGAAGCCGTGCTTAAGGCGTACCCTCGGCGTCGTAGGCGTCCGTCTGTCTGTCCGTCCGTCCGTCTGTCTTCAAAAATTATAATGGCCTATATTTTCTGTTTCCTTGCTTGGATTTGCTTCATATTTCACACACGCATTGCTCCAAGGGTCCTCTACTGCGCTGTGGCAAATCCACGTCCGTGCCTCCCCTTCTAAGCCCAGGGTCAAGGTCACATACTTTGTGCATCTCGAAACCTTAACGCTCAGTCGCTCGGGTAAATAATGACCTATATTTTCTGTTTCCTTGCTTGGATTTGCTTCATATTTCACATACGCATTGCTCCAAGGGTGCTCTACTGCAATGTGGCAAATCCACGTCCGTACCGCCCCTTCTAAGCCCAGGGTCAAGGTCACATACTTTGTGCATCTCGAAACCTTAACGCTCAGTCGCTCGGGTAAATAATGGCCTATATTTTCTGTTTCCTTCCTTGCATTTGCTTCATATTTCACACACGCATTGCTCCAAGGGTCCTCTACTGCGCTGTGGCAAATCCACGCCCATGCCGCCCCTTCTAAGCCCAGGGTCAAGGTCATATACTTTGTGCATCTCTAAACCTTAACGCTCAGTCGCTCGGGTAAATAATGGCCTATTTGTTCTGTTTCCTTGCTTGGATTTGCTTCATATTTCACACACGCATTGCTCCAAGGGTCCTCTACTGCGCTGTGGCAAATCCACGTCCGTGCCGCCCCTTCTAAGCCCAGGGTCAAGGTCACATACTTTGTGCATCTCGAAACCTTAACGCTCAGTCGCTCGGGTAAATAATGACCTATATTTTCTGTTTCCTTGCTTGGATTTGCTTCATATTTCACATACGCATTGCTCCAAGGGTCCTCTACTGCAATGTGGCAAATCCACGTCCGTGCCGCTCCTTCTAAGCCCAGGGTCAAGGTCACATACTTTGTGCATCTCGAAACCTTAACGCTCAGTCGCTCGGGTAAATAATGGCCTATATTTTCTGTTTCCTTCCTTGGATTTGCTTCATATTTCACACACGCATTGCTCCAAGGGTCCTCTACTGCGCTGTGAAAAATCCAGGTCCGTGCCGCCCCTTCTAAGCCCAGGGTCAAGGTCATCTTCTTTGTGCATCTTGAAACCTTAACGCTCAGTCGCTCGGGTAAATAATGGCCTATATTGTCTGTTTCCTTGCTTGGATTTGCTTCATATTTCACACACACATTGCTCCAAGAGTCCTCTACTGCAATGTGGCAAATCCACGTCCGTGCCACCTCTTCTAAGCCCAGGGTCAAGGTCACATACTTTGTGCATCTCGAAACATTAACGCTCAGTCGCTCGGGTAAATAATGGCCTATATTTTCTGTTTCCTTGCTTGGATTTGCTTCATATTTCACATACGCATTGCGCCAAGGGTCCTCTACTGCAATGTGGCAAATCCACGTCCGTACCGCCCCTTCTAAGCCCAGGGTCAAGGTCACATACTTTGGGCATCTCGAAACCTTAACGCTCAGTCGCTCGGGTAAATAATGGCCTATATTTTCTGTTTCCTTCCTTGCATTTGCTTCATATTTCACACACGCATTGCTCCAAGGGTCCTCTACTGCGCTGTGGCAAATCCACGCCCATGCCGCCCCTTCTAAGCCCAGGGTCAAGGTCATATACTTTGTGCATCTCTAAACCTTAACGCTCAGTCGCTCGGTTAAATAATGGCCTATTTGTTCTGTTTCCTTGCTTGGATTTGCTTCATATTTCACACACGCATTGCTCCAAGGGTCCTCTACTGCGCTGTGGCAAATCAACGTCCGTGCCGCCCCTTCTAAGCCCAGGGTCAAGGTCACATACTTTGTGCATCTCGAAACCTTAACGCTCAGTCGCTCGGGTAATAATGACCTATATTTTCTGTTTCCTCTTGCTTGGATTTGCTTCATATTTCACATACGCATTGCTCCAAGGGTCCTCTACTGCAATGTGGCAAATCCACGTCCGTGCCGCTCCTTCTAAGCCCAGGGTCAAGGTCACATACTTTGTGCATCTTGAAACCTTAACGCTCAGTCGCTCGGGTAAATAATGGCCTATATTGTCTGTTTCCTTGCTTGGATTTGCTTCATATTTCACACACGCATTGCTCCATGGGTCCTCTACTGCAATGTGGCAAATCCACGTCCGTGCCACCTCTTCTAAGCCCAGGGTCAAGGTCACATACTTTGTGCATCTCGAAACATTAACGCTCAGTCGCTCGGGTAAATAATGGCCTATATTTTCTGTTTCCTTGCTTGGATTTGCTTCATATTTCACATACGCATTGCTCCAAGGGTCCTCTACTGCAATGTGGCAAATCCACGTCCGTACCGCCCCTTCTAAGCCCAGGGTGAAGGTCACATACTTTGTGCATCTCGAAACCTTAACGCTCAGTCGCTCGGGTAAATAATGGCCTATATTTTCTGTTTCCTTCCTTGCATTTGCTTCATATTTCACACACGCATTGCTCCAAGGGTCCTCTACTGCGCTGTGGCAAATCAACGTCCGTGCCGCCCCTTCTAAGCCCAGGGTCAAGGTCACATACTTTGTGCATCTCGAAACCTTAACGCTCAGTCGCTCGGGTAAATAATGACCTATATTTTCTGTTTCCTTGCTTGGATTTGCTTCATATTTCACATACGCATTGCTCCAAGGGTCCTCTACTGCAATGTGGCAAATCCACGTCCGTGCCGCTCCTTCTAAGCCCAGGGTCAAGGTCACATACTTTGTGCATCTCGAAACCTTAACGCTCAGTCGCTCGGGTAAATAATGGCCTATATTTTCTGTTTCCTTCCTTGGATTTGCTTCATATTTCACACACGCATTGCTCCAAGGGTCCTCTACTGCGCTGTGACAAATCCAGGTCCGTGCCGCCCCTTCTAAGCCCAGGGTCAAGGTCATATTCTTTGTGCATCTTGAAACCTTAACGCTCAGTCGCTCGGGTAAATAATGGCCTATATTGTCTGTTTCCTTGCTTGGATTTGCTTCATATTTCACACACGCATGCTCCAGGGTCCTCTACTGCATGTGGCAAATCCACGTCGTGCACCTCTTCTAAGCCCAGGGTCAAGGTCACATACTTTGTGCATCTCGAAACATTAACGCTCAGTCGCTCGGGTAAATAATGGCCTATATTTTCTGTTTCCTTGCTTGGATTTGCTTCATATTTCACATACGCATTGCTCCAAGGGTCCTCTACTGCAATGTGGCAAATCCACGTCCGTACCGCCCCTTCTAAGCCCAGGGTCAAGGTCACATACTTTGTGCATCTCGAAACCTTAACGCTCAGTCGCTCGGGTAAATAATGGCCTATATTTTCTGTTTCCTTCCTTGGATTTGCTTCATATTTCACACACGCATTGCTCCAAGGGTCCTCTACTGCGCTGTGACAAATCCAGGTCCGTGCCGCCCCTTCTAAGCCCAGGGTCAAGGTCATATTCTTTGTGCATCTTGAAACCTTAACGCTCAGTCGCTCGGGTAAATAATGGCCTATATTGTCTGTTTCCTTGCTTGGATTTGCTTCATATTTCACACACGCATTGCTCCAAGGGTCCTCTACTGCAATGTGGCAAATCCACGTCCGTGCCACCTCTTCTAAGCCCAGGGTCAAGGTCACATACTTTGTGCATCTCGAAACATTAACGCTCAGTCGCTCGGGTAAATAATGGCCTATATTTTCTGTTTCCTTGCTTGGATTTGCTTCATATTTCACATACGCATTGCTCCAAGGGTCCTCTACTGCAATGTGGCAAATCCACGTCCGTACCGCCCCTTCTAAGCCCAGGGTCAAGGTCACATACTTTGTGCATCTCGAAACCTTAACGCTCAGTCGCTCGGGTAAATAATGACCTATATTTTCTGTTTCCTTGCTTGGATTTGCTTCATATTTCACATACGCATTGCTCCAAGGGTCCTCTACTGCAATGTGGCAAATCCACGTCCGTGCCGCTCCTTCTAAGCCCAGGGTCAAGGTCACATACTTTGTGCATTTCGAAACATTAACGCTCAGTCGCTCGGGTAAATAATGGCCTATATTTTCTGTTTCCTTCCTTGGATTCGCTTCATATTTCACACACGCATTGCTCCAAGGGTCCTCTACTGCGCTGTGGCAAATCCACGTCCGTGCCGCCCCTTCTAAGCCCAGGGTCAAGGTCACATACTTTGTGCATCTCGAAACGTTAACGCTCAGTCGCTCGGGTAAATAATGGCTATATTTTCTGTTTCCTTCCTTGGATTCGCTTCATATTTCACACACGCATTGCTCCAAGGGGGGTCCTCTACTGCGCTGTGGCAAATCCACGTCCGTGCCGGCCATTCTAAGCCCAGGGTCAAGATCACATACTTTGTGCATCTCGAAACCTTAACGCTCAGTCGCTTGGGTAAATAATGGCCTATATTGTCTGTTTCCTTGCTTGGATTTGCTTCATATTTCACACACGCATTGCTCCAAGGGTCCTCTACTGCGCTGTGGCAAATCCACGTCTATGCCGCCCCTTCTAAGCCCAGGGTCAAGGTCATATACTTTGTGCATCTCGAAACCTTAACGCTCAGTCGCTTGGGTAAATAATGGCCTATATTGTCTGTTTCCTTGCTTGGATTTGCTTCATATTTCACACACGTATTCAAGGGTCCTCTACTGCTCTGTGGCAAATCCATGTCCGTGCCACCCCTTCTAAGCCCAGGGTCAAGGTCATATACTTTGTGCATGTCAAAACCTTAACGCTCAGTCGCTCGGGTAAATAATGGCCTATATCGTCTGTTTCCTTGCTTGGATTTGCTTCATATTTCACACACGCATTGCTCCAAGGGTCCTCTACTGCGCTGTGGCAAATCCACGTCCGTTCCGTCCCTTCTAAGCCCAGGGTCAAGGTCATATACTTTGTGCATCACAAAACCTTAACGCTCAGTCGCTCGGGTAAATAAGGGTCATATCGTCTCATTGATTGGATTTGCTTATATTTCCACACGCATTGCTCCAAGGGTTCTGCTAAACCTGCCAATGCATCCACTTCCGCTGCGAAACCTAAAGGTCAGTGAGTTCAACATAACTGTGCATCTAAACCTAAAGCTCAGTCGCTCGGGTAAATAATGGCCTATATTTTGTTTCCTTGTTGGATTTGCTTATATTTCACACAGCATTGCTCCAAGGGTTTCTCTACTGCAATGTGCCAAATCCAGTCCGTTCCGCCCCTTTCTAAGCCCAGGGTGAAGGTCAACATACTTTGTGCATCTCTAAAACCTTACCGCTCAGTCCGCTCGTATAATGGCTATTTTCTGGTGCTTGCTTGATTTGCTTCATATTCACACACGCATTGCTCAAGGAGTCCTGTACTGCAATGTGGAAATCACGTCCGTGCCGCCCATTCTAAGCCCAGTCAAGGTCACATACTTTGTGCACTCTAAACCTTAACGCTAGTCGCGTAAATAATGGCCTATATTTTCTGTCCTTGCTTGGATTTGCTTCTATTTCACACACGCATTGCGCATGGGTCCTCTACTGTGCTGTGGCAAATCCACGTCAGCGCCGCCCCTTCTAAGCCCAGGCACAAGGTCACATACTTTGTGCATCTCGAAACCTTAACGCTCAGTCGCTCAGTTAAATAATGGCCTATATCTTCTGTTTCCTTGCTTGGATTTGCTTCATATTTCACACACGCATTGTTCCAAGGGTCCACTACTGCGCTGTGGCAAATCCACGTCCGTGCCGCCCCTTCTAAGCCCAGGGTCAAGGTCACATACTTTGTGCATCTTGAAACCTTAACGCTCAATCGCTAGGTTAAATAATGACCCATATTTTCTGTTTCCTTGCTTGGATTTGCTTCATATTTCACACACGCATTGCTCCAAGGGTGCTCTACTGCAATGTGGCAAATCCACGTCCGTGCCACCCCTTCTAAGCCCAGGGTCAAGGTCACATACTTTGTGCATCTCTAAACCTTAACGCTCAGTCGCTCGGGTAAATAATGGCCTATATTTTCTGTTTGCTTGCTTGGATTTGCTTCATATTTCACACACGCATTGCTCCAAGAGTCCTGTACTGCAATGTGGCAAATCCACGTCCGTGCCACCCATTCTAAGCCCAGGGTCAAGGTCACATACTTTGTGCATCTCGAAACCTTAACGCTCAATCGCTCGGTTAAATAATGACCCATATTTTCTGTTTCCTTGCTTGGATTTGCTTCATATTTCACACACGCATTGCTCCAAGGGTGCTCTACTGCAATGTGGCAAATCCACGTCCGTGCCACCCCTTCTAAGCCCAGGGTCAAGGTCACATACTTTGTGCATCTCTAAACCTTTACGCTCAGTCGCTCGGGTAAATAATGGCCTATATTTTCTGTTTCCTTGCTTGGATTTGCTTCATATTTCACACACGCATTGCGCCATGGGTCCTCTACTGTGCTGTGGCAAATCCACGTCCGCGCCGCCCCTTCTAAGCCCAGGCACAAGGTCACATACTTTGTGCATCTCGAAACCTTAACGCTCAGTCGCTCGGGTAAATAATGGCCTATATCTTCTGTTTCCTTGCTTGGATTTGCTTCATATTTCACACACGCATTGTTCCAAGGGTCCACTACTGCGCTGTGGCAAATCCACGTCCGTGCCGCCCCTTCTAAGCCCAGGGTCAAGGTCACATACTTTGTGCATCTCGAAACCTTAACGCTCAATCGCTCGGTTAAATAATGACCCATATTTTCTGTTTCCTTGCTTGGATTTGCTTCATATTTCACACACGCATTGCTCCAAGGGTGCTCTACTGCAATGTGGCAAATCCACGTCCGTGCCACCCCTTCTAAGCCCAGGGTCAAGGTCACATACTTTGTGCATCTCTAAACCTTAACGCTCAGTCGCTCGGGTAAATAATGGCCTATATTTTCTGTTTCCTTGCTTGGATTTGCTTCATATTTCACACACGCATTGCTCCAAGGGTCCTCTACTGCGCTGTTGCAAATCCACGTCCGTGCCACCCCTTCTAAGCCCAGGGTCAAGGTCACATACTTTGTGCATCTCGAAACCTTAACGCTCAGTCGCTCGGGTAAATAATGACCCATATTTTCTGTTTCCTTGCTTGGATTTGCTTCATATTTCACACACGCATTGCTCCAAGGGTTCTCTACTGCGCTGTTGCAAAGCCACGTCCGTGCCGCCCCTTCTAAGCCCAGGGTCAAGGTCACATACTTTGTGCATCCCGAAACCTTAACGCTCAGTCGCTCGGGTAAATAATGGCCTATATTTTCTGTTTCCTTCCTTGGATTTGCTTCATATTTCACACACACATTGCTTCAAGGGTCCTCTACTGCGCTGTGGCAAATCCACGTCCGCGCCGCCCCTTCTAAGTTGATAAAATACCCGGACAAGTCCTAAATATTTGTCTTTTATCGCATGTCAACCACATTTGGATATCTCGTAGCCTGGCCAAGTATCTCCCATTAGGCCAAGACAAAGTATGAACATAATGTTTATGGCTCGTGTTGCAAATTTTCAAATAAGGCAGAGTGAGGCGTTTCCCTGTTGTTTGCTGCTGTTTTCGAAACGACTTATCGAAAATTCCACCGACCTCACTGTGTGTTTTGTGCATTATGTATTGCACAAACAATCAAGAAGCTGCATTGAAATCACTGATTCTGAATCTATTATAGAGATGTTGATGCATTTATTTTGCCAAATTCAATACAAACCCCGGATAATTATGTCATTATATAGATGCGTGTCTACCTCCATTTATGATAAAATTAGTGGCATTAAATGGCATATCATTCGCTAAGTACTGGATAGAATTGTTCAAAAGTCTCAATTTACCAAGCTAATAGATGGTAATATCGTTGACATACACTAGGTTGTTCATATGTAAGATTATTCAGGAATCAAAGTACAGTGTAAGCGAAGACTTCACTGATATGTTGCCAGTTAAATTTTGCGTTCACCATTTTGAATTCATAAGGACAACCGACGAAAAAGAGTAAAAATGTCAAAGAACGACAGTTAGGCGACAATGTACAGCGCCTGAAGCATTTCTAAGTCATTTAGGCTGTGAGGAACTCGTGCAAGTATCCTTGCTATAATATTGTGTCACGACACCATTGCCATAACGTCAAACATGTATTCACGTTCAATGACGTCACAAGTACGTGACTTCAAGTCATGACGTCAACATATGTGTACCGAGGTACAAGGCATCGCGTCTCATATTAGTGAAAGTTTCAGTAAGTTATCATTTTCCGTTTTCTGTTCACACTTAATGTTAACTGACACCAGTAAACGTAAATGGGAGGGCAAACTGTGAACGTTTACGGCGACGCTAGACAATTTGAAACGTCGTTTTTCCGACGTCGTTTACCGCTTTTCATGTCTTTGTCATTAAGCCCGGTTTTCGTATGGCGCGGCCCATATTATGTATATATATACGGATACTATTATAACGTACATTATTGTGCGGACGGACGGACACCGTATAAACGTATATATGTCTATATAGACGGATAATAGAATAACGTACATTATTGTGTGGACGGACGGACACTGTATAAACGTATATATGTCTATATAGACGGATAATATAATCACGTACATTATTGTGCGGACGGACGGACACCGTATAAACGTATGTATGTCTATATAGACGGATAACAGCGCAATTCGTTTCGAAACTACCTCTATACGAACAGACGGACGGACGTACGTCGTGCGCACAGACGAACGCCACTCATTTTCTCTAATAACGTACATTATTGTGCAGTAACTGGCAAGATGCAAGGGGACGGAAGTCCTCACGGATCAAGAACGATAACTCTCACATACCCTCTAGATTATAGGTACGGCGTAATGGGCCACCATACGTTTACATTGTATTTCACTATGGTTCCCTCCCTCCTCCCTGCTGCGGGCTGCATTAATGAATCAACTCCCTCAATACCTACTACAGTAGAACCTCTCTAAATCGGACACCTTTAAAACACGTGTTATCACATTTTTTATGCGTTTCTCGGTCATTTATCTCAGATTATAATGTCCGTTAGTGATCGCATAGCACACAGCTATGTCTCGGAATGATCAAATGCCTGATGTACAGTGAAACATCTCTAAGCCGGACACCCTGGGGACCTCCAAGGGTGTCCGGTTTAGTGAGGTTTCACTGTACTAATAAATAGAGAATAGTAGGTTAGTGCCGTGAATGTGAAAACATATCTGGCAAGGCTTAGGAAACGGGATGGGCGAGGCTCTGCCGAGCACATCCCGTGTCCGTGCCGCGACAGATATTTTTCCCATTCACGGCACTAACCTACTGTTCTATTTATCCCGTCAACACCTACAAATAGCTTTAATATGCAAAAAATAACCACAGCCGCATCGTCAAAATCGGAGAATCGACTGCACATATTCATACGCAATGATTAGGTCGTATTGACAGGATATCAAAAATGTTTCACGGCACCGTGTCACACGGCACATACGCTCTGTGTTAACGGGATAACATACAATGCTAATTCTTAAATTTTGCTAAGATATAATATTATCGAAAAATATTGTGTATATATCCGTAAAATGTGTGCAGAGTTCGTGAAACAGACAGTATACAGTAGGCATACACGCAGCGTTGCATTGGTCGAACGTTGTGCTGTGATATTATTTGCAGTACTACCACTTGTCTACCATATCATGGCGTCTCGCGACTTCGGCAGAAATAGCTACGACCCCCTGTTCCGACACCTGCAGTCCATGAAGGAAGAATGTGGTGGCAAAGACGTGGACAAGGACATCACGGACAGCATCGAAAAGGCGCTTCGTCTGTTTCAGGTGATACGAATATACTTCTATTGTGGCTAATCGAATTTGCATTTATTCGACATCAGCGTATTCGACACATGAACCGCATACTCACCTTATTCAACCATGACTTGCCAGTATATGACAGAGAATAGTAGGTTAGTGCCGTGAATGGGGAAACATATCTGGCAAAGCTTAGAAAACAGGATGGGCGAGGCTCTCCCGTTTGCGTGCCGCGCCAGATATGTTTTCACATTCACGGCACTAACCTAATATTCTATTTATCCCGTCAACACCTACAAATGGCGTTAACATGCACAAACCAATAACCCCAGTCACCGCACATATTCATATGCAGTCACTATGTCGTATTGACAGGATATCAAAAATGTTTCACGGCACCGTGTTTCACGGCACATACGCTTCATGAGTAGACGGGATAAAATCATATTTCCGTGGAATTGTCTATATACTGTATAAAACCGTTTGTGAAATAGAGCCATACTTAATTAACGTCATGCAACAATCAAGAAAACCATTCACCCGGGTTCTGACTTCTAATCATATCATGGCGGCCGAAACGGGAAGACGGATTGCGACACCGAGATCACACAAAACCTGCGACAAATGTAACATTATCCCGTCAACACAGTGCGTATGTGCCGTGAAACACGGTGCCGTGAAACATTTTTGATATCCTGTCAATACGACCTACTCACTGCGTATGAATATGTGCGGTTCCTGGGATTATTTCTTTGCATTTTAAAGCCATTTGTATGTGTTGACGGGATAAATAGAATAGTAGGTTAGTGCCGTGAATGGGAAAAATATCTGGCGCGGCACGGAAACGGGATGTGCTCGGCATAGCCTCGCCCATCCCGTTTCCTGAGCCTTGCCAGATATTTTTTCCCATTCACGGCACTAACCTACTATTCTCTATATACTGCCTGCTATCGATGCCTAGTTCCACTTTCTCGTCGAGTGTCAGTACTGTGTGGAAGGACGCTGGGTACACTGAAATCCATATAGCTCTTTCAAAAGAATACTAGAATGCAGTTGATACACGTACATGTAGCTATATGTATTTTATTAAAATATCAATAGCATTATGGCAATTCAACGGATGTATCAATTGTACCCATTTTATATCGTGTTTTCCAATGTATACCTCGTGTGTCATGTTATGTGTTTGAACAACAATGCAAACTCCGCTCAGACTGCGGAACATAATGGTCGTGTACCTCTATATACTACACATTTCTTTAGTCCCACTCACATGTTCGTATACTATGGCTCATCAGGGCGCCAGATAAGCTGCGTATTTGCTTAAATACCCAATTACAATTGCTAAAAACCCAATGGAAATCAGAAGTGGTGAGTATCAAAAAGCAATACAAATTGTGTGGTACCTTTATCATGCTGCAGAAAAAAAATAAACAGACCACAAATATGGCATATTTTTCTTATTTTCAATGAAAACACATTTTGGTATTTCATTAGAAATGAAGACAATTCCAAGGAGACAATTCTAATGAAATGCCAAGACATGTTTTCATTTCGAAGCAAACTATTCAATAATTGCGGTCTGTTGATATGTAAACAGTAGTGTGATTTTATTTTACCCAGTTTAAATTTTGAAATACCCAATTGCTTCAGAAATGATGGAGTAACAATACTCCATTATTAATTCCTTATCTGGACCCTGGCTCATACACGTATACACGCATCGATCATCATAATTCCAAATAAAGGGTCAGAATATACTGGTACAAGGTCCACCACCACCATTGATTTTTCCTATATAAACTAACCAAGACCCCACATTTTGCTATTCTCTGCTACTTTCATTTTTTGTATGGATGCTGTGGGACCTATTTTCCCATAACCTGTACTCATTCTGCTCTGGATAATCACTAATGCTATAGGTTTAATTATTGTTAAGAAAATAAATTCAATCTCTGCGACTGGAATTGAAACCGCCTCACATGAAAAACATGATCTGACTTACAAAATAATCCCAAAGCATATGCTTGAAACTGATGTAAATGATACATTAACATGCATGTGAAGTAGATTAGTGCCTTAATTGACCGGTTTATGCAAGCAAAGAGTGTCTATGGCATAACAAATCTAGCTTATTTTGTTTAACATTCTACTTTTGACTACACAGCGCAAGAATATCTGATGATTTAGTGTGGTTAAACCTACAACCATAATTCAGATATATTAGCACCGGTCATATTATATATGTGTCCGCAATATTAGCAAATACATGTGGCCAATTATTGCCAGATCTTGCCCAACCATCTGTATATTCCCTTTGGAAATATACAGATGGTTGACCAAGATCAGTAGCCGCTTTCATCAAAATTGCTAAGCATATTTATATGGCTAAGTATACTTTGAGGGAGTAATCATTTATTTTTCCCGAAATGCATTATTTCACATATAACTAACGGCTGCATATAATTTATGATTAAAAGTATGCAGAATTATTACACTGAATTTATTACATTATCACAGCCATAGTGGCTATGATAATGTAACAAATTCAGTATAATAAACTTAATATATGTTTCCTTAACTTGAAAATAAGTATACTTTGCAATTTTGGTGAAATTGGCTACTGGCAAAACCAACCGTTTTGGAAATTCCAGGACAGGCAACTATATTGTGAGAAGATTTCATCAACTCCGAGTGAGGCGCTGCTGAATCTAGAGGCGGGCACAAATGCTCACCCTTTCGCAGAGGCCAATGATTCTGGAAAAACAACAGGGATGCTCAGTCCCATAATGCTCACCGGAAGCCTGGAAGGTTTTTCTATTTTGTATGGTGGCATATATTTGCAATGTCGAGATGTTGACATAATTGATCGCAACATGCATGTGGACTTAGATATCACGACATGTCGACATAGCGTGAAACTGTGTCGACATGTTCAGATAAATTATGTCGACATGTTGAGATAAAAGATCACATTATGTCAACATGTTGTGTTAACTTATCAAATGCTTTCGTGGCGGAATTCTTGTTAATAGTACAAAGTGTCTTCCCGCCTGGTGCCTGACATCAAATATTAGATATGGGAAATACTGCTTGTTCTCTAGTAACAGTATCTGATAAGTTGAAAATTACTGACCCCTCCAATAGTGTGGATATTATACTATTAAAGGTACATGCCCACGCATTAGGCAAATAATTTGTCTTATATAGGAATTAAATAAGTGTATAATTATGTCACTATTCCACCAGTTCCAAAAATTACGAGTGCCCGCTATACAAATATAATCATTTATTAATTATCAATTTACTGTTAGCGACGCGCGGCGGTAACAGTCTATTTTGATAATGTGCGGGGACGACGACTTTCACATCACGGCTTGCGGTGCGCATGCGCAGTATACTACGCGCGCTAGTAGGCTTCCCACTATGTAAACAAGAATATCAACACGTCGAAACGTCCAGGACGGAAATTGTATGAAACAGTGTCGGCCAAAAAAAGCGAAATGTCTGAGGGACAGGCAGTACAGAGAATGAGAGAGTGGTTAATATTGGCGACCAGATCACCAAATGGAAAGAGTTACGTGGAGATTTAGATTTGGACTCGAATAGAGATTTTTCTTCTCAACTTCCGATACTTCACTGCGCATGTCAAAGATGTGATATGCTTGACCGTGTCACGTGACGCGTATTGGTAAAAATAGCACGAGGTCGGAAAATACCCTTTCTGGTCGCGGCATATAAAATGCGATTTAACACCAATTAACACGCGCCATAATTAAAAATAACTCGTTAGTGGGTAGACAAATGGCTCATATAACGCATAACAGAAAATGAAAAGTAGTAGTATAGTGTAACTTGATGCGTGGGCATATACCTTTAACCCTTTCACCCCCAAGTAACTGGAATGGAGTTTGATTTGTTAATTTTCCGACCAATCCAAACGTCACAAAATGATTTTCAGACTACTCCATTTATGAAAATTGAGTGTTTCTGCTCCTAAAAATGTGAACATTACTTGCACAAAGTGCAGATTCTGATGAGACAGCTCGTCACGAGCCGGCTCATCTGTATCTACAATGTTTGCCAATACCACTATACAGGTATGTGGTGTTGAAAGGGTTACGCGAACTGTGTATATGTACATGCAACTCGTCCTCTAGGTGAGTTCCTGAAGTCTGTAGTCAGCATGACGAATGCCAAACGAGTCCTGGATATCGGCATGTACACCGGATACAGCGCTCTGGCATGCGCTGAAGCACTTCCGGCAGATGGTGAGGTGGTCACGTGCGAGTTCGAGCCATATTTGGAAAGCGTAGCACGTGATTTCTTCGACAAATCTGAACATGGAAACAAGATTAAAATTCGAATAGGTAGGGTACTTAACTATATTAGCCGTAAATATATGTTAATCATGGAACAATCCATTTATGAATAAACAATATTTTGTTTTAAAATCTTGAAAATAATGACTCATACTGCAGATCCTGTACAACACACGACGGTACGAACAGGCACAGTTTTGCTTGTAAATATTGGCGTTATGGGGCCCGTTTCACTAAACTTCGTAACTCTTTCCATTTGGTGATCTGGTAATAATATCCAAAACAAACTTAGCCGGGAGCAATCATCATTACGTATATTACCGTATATAATAAGGTTTAATACGTATACTGCCGTTTTACTAAGTATTAAAAGCGTAGTAATACATAGCCCTCAATGCCTGACAGTGTGACTGGGGGCTTAACACACTTACTTACGCTGTACGTTTGAATACGGCTGTGAGCGGTGTCAAACAACGGCAGTCATGTAACAATATTCGTTATTTCAGGTGCTGCGAAAGACACAATACTAGAGCTGGCGAAAAACAAAGAACAATTTGACGTTATTTTTATTGACGCCGACAAAGATGGCTACATTGAATATTATCAGGTTAGTATCCAGTTTAAATCTACTACTATACAGTTGTAGACATATACAATACAGTAGCGCTTTTCTGCTCCTTACCTATTTGTATATACTAATATCGTATACATATCGTAATCGTATAGTATTGGTATATTTAATGAGCATATCGTATGATCATATAATATTGGTATGTTTGTATCGTATCATCGTATAGTACAAACGTACTATACGAATATTATACAAACATTCGTATATACGATATATCCGTACGGATATGGTATGAATATACCATAATCTGGTATGTTTGTACGATACAAACGTACCAGAATTATACACATGTATAACAATCGTATAAACGTACGATTTGAATGGTATATCTATATGATATTGGTTGGTATGTACGGTACAAACATACCGTACGTTTATATTTTATCCCGTCAATACAGTGCGTATGTGCCGTGAAACACGGTGCCGTGAAACATTTTTGATATCCAGTCAATACTATTTTTGCATTTTACAGCCATTGATAGGTGTTGACGGGATAAATAGAATAGTAGATTAGTGCCGTGAATGGAAAAAAATATCTGGCGCGGCACGGAAACGGGATGTGCTCGGCAGAGCCTCGCCCATCCCGTTTCCTGAGCCTTGCCAGATATTTTTTCCCATTCACGGCACTAAGCTACTATTCTCTGTATATGCATATCGTATAGAAAACATATAGTATTGGTATAGTACGTATAGTTGACCTGCAGAAAAGCGCTACTGTACATGCACGTGCACTGTGTACATTATATATTCTATCGAAAGAAATACAATTGCTGCTGTTTACTGCAGCTTCTCCGTCAATGCAGATTTAACCCTTAGACCGCTACTCACAACAATTGTCGTCTGCTGTTGCTTTTATATCTTGCCTTATTTCTCAATACAAACATGGTTTGACAGCACTTCAAAGTGCTGTCAAAGCATGTTGTAAATTATTCTAAAGTGCTGTCAAAGCATGTTTTTGATGATAAAAATGGAAAATAGAAAATAAACAGCAGACGACAAAAGAAATAAGATAGCGGTCTAAGGGTTAATGAAATTTAGTATTAAACTATGATTGGAGAGAACAAAAGGCCGTACTTTCCCATGTTAAATCCCTATGAACCTCTACAATATCACCATGCATGTTGCACTGAAAAGGATTTCGAAATTTCACTACCAACAATCTCTGTCTACCAATCATGCAATATATATAATTGTATTAAACGGTTTAACAGCTTAGAATGTTGAGAACGAAATTTGTCGTCTGCTGTTATTTTTTATTTTACTTCTTTCTCAATAGAAACATGGTTTGACAGCACAATGGAAATGATTCTAAAATGCTGCCAAAGCATGTTTTTGATAATCAATATATATACTTTTGTCGTTTGCTGTTTGTTTTATAGTTTCCATTTTGGAAACTATAAAACAAACAGCAGACGACACTATTTAATTCAACTGTGTAAGGGTTCAACGTGTCAAATTGATTATCCGGAGCTGAATGAACAACGTATAGTAGTCCCACAAAGTGATATGTTATTGAATATATTGCAGATAATTATGAACCATAACCTACTGGCGCCGCGGGGGACCATTCTGTTTGACAATTCGCTTTTCTTTGGGCTGCCGTACATGTCGGAGGAGGAGAGAAACAAAGATGGCTTTCTGAAGCCGCACGGCACCGCAATCAAGAAATGCATGGAGTATCTACAGAAGGATGACACTATACATAAGGTACAACGGATCCTCTCTAAACCGGACACCCTGTGAGGTTCCCAGCTGTCCGATTTAGAGAGGTATTTTGTAACCTCGCTGAACCGGGCACCTTTGGAGATCCCCTGGTGTCCGGTTTAGAGATGTATGTTGGAACCTCTCTCAACTGGACACCCTGGGAGGTCCCCAGCTGTCCGGTTTAGAGAAGTACATTGGAACCTCTTTGAACCGGACACCCTGTGAAGTCTCCAACTGTCCGAATTAGAGGGGTACAGTGGGACCTCTCTGAACTGGACACCCTGAGAGATCCCCTTGACCGGTTTAGAGAGGTACATTGGAACGATGGGAGGTTCCCATCGTGTCCGGTTTAGAGAGGTACATTGGAACGATGGGAGGTTCCCATCGTGTCCGGTTTAGAGAGGTACATTGGAACGATGGGAGGTTCCCATGGTGTCCGGTTTAGAGAGATACATTGGAACGATGGAAGGTTCCCATGGTGTCCAGTTTAGAGAGGTACATTGGAACAATGGGAGGTTCCCATGGTGTCCGGTTTAGAGAGATACATTGGAACAATGGGAGGTTCCCATGGTGTCCGGTTTAGAGAGATACATTGGAACAATGGGAGGTTCCCATGGTCCGTTTAGAGAGATACATTGGAACGAATGGAGGTTCCCATGGTGTCCGGTTTAGAGAGATACATTGGAACGATGGGAGGTTCCCATGGTGTCCGGTTTAGAGAGGTACATTTGGAACGATGGGAGGTTCCCATGGTGTCCGGTTTAGAGAGGTACATTGGAACGATGGGAGGTTCCCATGGTGTCCGGTTTAGAGAGGCTCCGCTGTCATTCTGGCATATGTTGATGTGACTAGAAAAGACTGTGGCTTTGGTCATTTGTGTCCAGGGTGGCTTCTAGTGTGCTAGTCCAATCGCGTAGTTTGATAACGATTATTTGGATTATTTTTGTAAGCAATAAGACAATAAACTACACAAATTGGACCGAATTTCTATAAATAAATTTAACGGGAGATAACTAGCTACGATCCCTCATTACATGTCAGCGTGTAAACCTACTCCACCCACGTGCCCGATATTCGCCCACATATCTGTATTATGCCTACATCCTGTTCATGATTCAATGAATCCAAAATAGTGATAAGTCATAATTTATTCTCAAGGATGACATCATAATGAACATTAATATATGGGAATACATGATCAACTTCAATAATATGTGCTGATGACTGTTAAAATGGGGCTTGTGCGATTTATGGCCAGTGTAGCTCCTGATAAACGAGCACACGTCAGTAGCTTGTTACCTATATGCTTGTTACATGTAGCAGCATAACTGGTGTTTCATTGGTGGAATGACGAATTAAACAGTGCAGATCCTGATATGTGGATGCACAGGCTGATCTGGATCTACACTGGTTACAAAACCCATAAGCCCCATTTCTCCAGTCACAGCCTCATAATTATGACAGCAACTGCTACTCTTTGTTATATGAGATTAGCCATGTGATTTTGTACCTAAGGAGTTGTGAGTGTGGTATGGACCTGGCACAAGGGGGCCGTTTCACTAAACTTCGTACAACTAAAATGTTCGTAAGTGCAAAATTATGATAGTCTGTAAATTTCACATTAACAATTTTTTCCTGTAAACAATTATTGGATTTACATTTATTGAGCATAGGCTGCATATGCAGCCTATGCTCAATAAATGTAAATCCATCAATTTATATTTCGAGACGATCCTAAATTTGCAGTTAGGAACATTTTAGTCGTAAGAAGTTTAGTGAAACGGCCGCCAGGTCAGATTATTCTAATTTCAGGGCTAAATATATGTTTTTTCTATGTAAATAGTTCGTTCTGATTTTGGAATCCCCGCCCACCCCCCCCCCCCACCCCCCGCCCCACTGCATCAGGTTAAATGCGGGATCGAACTCGTTTGACCGGCCTTAACTGACCTTAGCTGTTGATAGGCCGTTAAACACCAATAAACAAACAAAACATAAGAAGTTGTACGATTTCTCATGAAAATTATTCACAAAAGTTTCGATATTTTCCGTAAATGACGTCGAATGTCGACGAGATGGTATGGAAATTTCGTCAACTTTCTATATCATTTACAGAAAGTAATACAATTTCTGTATATAGTTTGCATCGCACATCTTCGTAATACATGTAGGTAAGAAATCACATGGCATTTCGCAAAACATGTATAACACCAAGTTTTACTCTTTACAATGTACAGTGAAACCTCTCTAAACCGGACACCCTGGGATGTCCCCAGGGTGTCCGGTATAGAGAGGTTACACTGTCAATCAGACATTCGACCATTCTGAGCCATATTTGTGTGCTATGCGATCACGAACATACATTATCACCTGAGATAAATGACCAAGAAACTCCTCAAAAATAAGATCACATGTGCTTTATCGGTGTCCGGTTTAGAGAGGTTCCATGGTATTGTATACGTTACAGATATTGGTGCCGTTGAGGGACGGTGTTTGTATTGTCCGGCGGAAGGAGGACGTTGAGGGGACGGTCAAGAAATAAGACTTAGTTTAAACAATATTTTATTTAAAAAATAGCAGGTTACATGTACACAAGAAAAGTGATAATAGGATTAGAAAACAAGCTTTATACAAGCTTATGTGAATTCTTCTCCTTTACAGTTTATGGACCGCCGGCTGAGATACAGGACCTTACATCAATTGCGTTAATTGGCAATAATTGGACACATACTTTGTTTGTTGTACCTCACACAGTATGATCTGCATGTACTCGCCTTGCTGGTGTGATTATTGCTACAGCATTAGCTAAAAGACGAACAGTGTAGGCACTGAACAAACTGCTCGGATGAGCAGGCTGATATGGGTCCACGCTGGTCGCATATATCGCAAGGTCCCGGTTCTCAGCCGGATGCCCATATTACAAGATAGTTATTGAACAGTGGCATGAAATAGTTACCATATAACTGAAATAAGACTTACCATTCGTCACGTGACCAGCGAGATTGATGGGACAATTACACGTAGTACATTCATTAATGCAGATTCAGATCCGTCTATGTTAATTGAAGAACTTGTTACAATCCGCTATTTAACCTATACATTGCAACTTACAGTGTCATATTATTAGTATGTGGCTGTGACTGGAGTGATGGGGCTTATGGGTTTTATGAGCAATGTAAATTCAGAGCAGACTGTGCATCTGCACGGTCTGATCATGCTCTGCACTGTTACCATTCCAGTAATGAAACACCCTTCATGCTTCTAGCAGGCAATATATATCGTTACCGGACTACCGGAGCGTGCTATGCGATCAAAAGCAACACTGGTCGCAAATCACATAAGCCCATTTCTCCTGTCACAGCCATAGGTTGGATCCTTGTTCAGGTGCATGTAACATCACGCAACTGAATGAGGTAGAGTGGCAGTTACATAGTTATAATTCCAGCACAAAAATATTTACACAATTCCCTAACATTTGATTGGCCCGTAGCAAGTCTCTGTCCAAAATTTATATCCCAGTAAACTCCCACGCCGAACTACTTTCCGTAACCGTGAGGCGCAGTTAAAATAATTCTTCAGAAAACGGAAAATAAACACATTTTCTTGATGAATTTATTTCAAATGCTGGAATTATAAGGAATGAATGGCCTTTTTGTGGAATTTATCGGGGATATAAACTTGGAAAAGTCGCGGAATACTGGACGAGGCCTTCCGGCCTTCGTCCAGTATTCCCGCGACTTTTCCAAGTTTATACCCCGATAAATTCCACAAAAAGGCCATTCATTCCTATATTACTTTCGAAACACTACGACTATTTCGAAAGTAAAAATATGTAGCTGCAAACAATTGTTTTAACACATTGTTATTTCGTTGGAAAGATAGTATTATTACATGTTTGCTTATTACAATTGGCTATATGTATGTGTATGTTTGTCGCGCTCGTTTGCGGACAGCGCGATATAGTCGGCACATTGTCGTACGTACGTCCGTACGTACGTGCATCCGGGTTAAAGTTGTTGGTTCAACGTTTTTCGGTATTCTATCAAAGCCTCAGCGGGCGCGACATAAATGAGCACCGTCTGTAACATATGCCTAAGCTTCACGTGATATGTTTCCATACAATAAATCAGTTGCAAATAGGTGAAGTATGATCGCTTTTCTGCATTAAGTATGTAACAATTTATTTTGTAATTGCCACCTGTATCAAGGTGCATGATCACCTGGTAATAACAACAACAACAGTGGCTGAAAGTGTTGAAATGTTGCCCACACCAAAGTAAGTATTATTTTATATTTTCCTTTATATGAAATGGATTTTGAAACATATGGCGCAGCAAACGCGTCTTCATGCGCTGCATTTGGTCGTCCATGGAGTTCGGCACATACTTACGTCGTTTTGGCGAAGAATCTACTTCCGTGGCTAGCGACACGGAAATCAATTCTTCGCAAAAACGTCAGAAGTTTGGGCCAAAGTACAGAGACCACCAAATGCAGCTTAACGAGACGCCATATTTCATCAAAATCCGTTACGTAGTAAGGACAATATAAATGAATACGTACTTTGAATCGGATGGATTCTGGAAGTTTCAGTACGTGTTGTTGGTGTTAGTACCACGTGATCATACACCTTGTGTATGCATGCCTGGCTATCTGCGCCGCGTGATCAAATATATAGAAAATAGTAGGTTAGTGCCGTGAATGGGAAAAAATATCTGGCAAGGCTCAGGAAACGGGATGGGCGAGGCTCTGCCGAGCACATCCCGTTTCCGTGCCGCGCCAGATATTTTTCCCATTCACGGCACTAACCTACTATTCTATTTATCGCGTCAACATTACAAATAGCTTTAAAATGCAAAAAATAACCCCAGCCGCATCTCCAAATTGTATTGACAGGATATCAAAAATGTTTCACGGCACCGTGTTTCACGGCACATACGCACCTGTGTTGACGCGATAAAGCTGCATTATCTACCCTGCACTAATGCAGTACATAAATCATAATATAAATATTTTGTCAGACATTTATATTTACATGCCTATTTACACATCCTGATTAGAAAAGTACACAGGAACATAGCAAAAGTACAAACTTTAAGGCAATATAAATTATTTGTATCCCGTCAACACAGTGCGTATGTGCCGTGAAACACGGTGCCGTGAAACATTTTTAATATCCAGTCAATACTATTTTTGCATTTTACAGCCATTTGTAGGTGTTGACGGGATAAATAGAATAGTAGGTTAGTGCCGTGAATGGGAAACAATATCTGGCGCGGCACGGAAACGGGATGTGCTCGGCAGAGCCTCGCTCATCCCGTTTCCTGAGCCTTGCCATATTTTTTTTCCCATTCACGGCACTAACCTACTATTCTCTATCTATTTTCCTTATTTCTAAACCAAAATATATGTTGTGACCACTCATTTGAACCGTCTCGGCGAGACGGTTCAAATGAGTGGTCAAAACATATACTTCTGATGAGAAATAAAGAAATTCACGAGCGTTGCCGGATATTTTTTCCCATTCACGGCACTAACCTACTATTCTCTATATTACCGTAAACTATACAGCTAATGGGAGAGTGAATGATATACATCACAAATAACATACATGTGTACATATACTGGTTGAGTTGTTTCGAGTAGCAGCGGGCAAACACGAGCGCCATAATACAGGTTAGCATGTCTCGCGAAACAAACATGCATCAAATACTTGATTAATTATTTACTTATTAATCTGTACGCCATAAATTTTCCGGCATAGTGTTCGTGCTCACATTCAATTATGGGCGTATGGTAATTAGATTTTCAAGCTCTACACGTAGTAAACATTTCATGCTAAATGTATCTGTTGCGGTAAATGCTGAAAGGTGCGAATATGTCCGCACGTGCGAAAATATAAATATATGAAAGCTTAGAATTGAATCCGGCATGATCTATGCACTGCACGTAGAACACACTAAAATGTCTGAAGGCATGATTTTCGGTATGTTATGTTGATGTTCTGTACTTGAATGGCGTACAGTAGCGCTTTTCTGCAGGTCAACTATACGTACTATACCTATTATACGTATACGATACCAATACGATATGTTTTCTATACGATATGCATATACTATAAACGTACGGTATGTTTGTCCCGTACATACCAACCAATATCGTATAGATATACCATTCAAATCGTACGTTTATACGATTTGTATACATGTGTATAATTCTGGTACGTTTGTATCGTACAAACATACCAGATTTGTGTACGGTATAAATGTACCAGAATACCGTAAATGAATACGATATATTAACGGTGTTGCCGTCTATTATTTGCCCTAATATTTGGTCCGCCCCTAATATTTGGTCCTCTTTGGAGTCGTGAATTTCTTTAAAATGAGAGGTGTTTTCAGTAGAATGAAAAGCCACACTTCGGGTATGGTATAATGGTATATTCATACCATATCCGTACGGATATATCGTATATACGAACGGATATCGTATGTTTGTATAATATTCGTATAGTACGTTTGTACTATACGATGATACGGTACAAACATACCAATATTATATGATCATACGATATGCTCATTAAATATACCAATGCTATACGATTACGATATGTATACGATATTTGTATATACACATAGGTAAGGAGCAGAAAAGCGCTACTGTATCTCCGTCTACCGTAGGTTTCGTGTTGTGGCAGAATTCGTTATTTGTTCATCACCATTATAAGACAACCTGACACTAGAACGCGAATATCCGGTTCATTGTCGACTACCATGATAGGAATTGTCCTTGGCCTTGTTTTGTACCCTGATACATATACTGATACATATACTAGAAACACGATTATTCGCGTTTCAATATGTGGCTGTCACTGGAACAATGGGGCGTATGGAATTTGTGACCAGTGTAGCTCCTGATCAAATAGCACACTACTGTAGGCTGATGGCGATCTGCATTGCTTGTTAGAAGCATGACGGGTGATTCATTGATGGAATGGAGAACAGTGCAGATCCTGATCAGACTGTGCGGATGCACAGGCTGATCTGGATCTACACTGGTCCCATTTCGCCTGCCACAGCCACGTATCAGGTTATATGTGATGGTCATGCTGTGCAATGGACAGAAACCAAGATGACGTAGTTTCGGTATATCCACTTGAAGAAATGCAACTTCATATTTTATAAATATGAATTTCTACATCTACGTATATTATGTATTTTTGGTCAGTTCTTTTCTTACGGCAAACTATAATTTCTCCTGAACATCCGCGCAATACTTCAAGTTCTATGTGTCACATTTGAACCAAAATCGTTTTACTTGTTATACCAACGAAGAATCCTAATGTCCATGTTTGTCGCCCATACGTATGTACGTGTACATTTGTAAGAAAATTCCACCCTCGTATACGTAACCCCTACATCCCTGTCATAATGCTACAAATGGAGCGTACACAGTACCGATAGACATGGATTGTTCCGTGATCATTTTGTACGCCCGCGTTATGTATCCACGTGCATATTGGGCGGGCGGGCGTACCGGTTTGGACTAGTTGTCCACGCAATAACCATAGTTCTACTTGACTGCTCGTGTGCAAATTTGGTATACATGTTTATCACGACAAGACGAAGGAGATTTTCAATATGTTCGAATGACTTATCTCCATTTAGCGGTCATTTTTTTAATCTTCGCTTTCTATATATACTTGCCCACGCAATAACTCAAGTTCTGCTCGACGGATCTTAGCCAAATTCTGTTTACATATTTATTATGGCAATATGGAGAAGCCAATTGTTCTTCAACACTTCAACATGTACGGTTGACAGCCATTTTAGCGCGAAGAAATGAGTGCTTATGGCATACCCCCGGCGTCGTAGTCAGCGGCTGTCCGTCCGTTCGTCCGTCCGTCTTCAAAAACCTTTTGATAGTTTACATATGTCTTTCCCTAATGCTTCTCTGTCACGCTGTAACAAATCTACGATGCCTCAGACACCCGCTAATACCAAGGCCAAGGTCACAGTCTTACTATTGTGCTTTCATAAACTTAACGTTGGGAGAAATTTGTTATAATTTCTGTTTTCTTTCACCAAACGTTTTGATAGTTTTGATACATGCCTTTCTCTAATGATTCTCTAGCATGCTGTCACAAATCCACGACGCTCCGATCCAGCTAACCCCAAGGTCAATGTCACAGTCTTTGTGCTTTCATAAACTTAACGTTGGGGAACATTTGTTATAATTTATGTTTCCTTTCACCAATCATTTTGAAATTTCACACATGCCTTTCTCTAATGTGTCTCCGTCATGCTGTGACAAGTACATGATACTCAGACATCCGCTAACCCAAATGTCAAGGTCGCTGTCTTTGTGCTTTCATAAACACTTAACTTTAGGGGGAAATGTTTCCTTTCATTAAAAGTTTCGATCTTTCACACATGCCTTTCTCGAATAATTCTCTATCATGCTGTGCCAAATCAGCGTCACTCAGGACCCCGCTAATCAGTAAAATATAGAGGATATCCATCGTACATTTTAATTCCTGATACTCATATGTATATTTAGGTCTTTTTCTTCAACACGTTCAATTGTGAAATGTCTGTGCGCTGGCCATGTGGTCAGTGACCCTACTAAGCCGGACATATCTCACATGTTGTTGGATAACTGTTTCAATGACTGTGGTGAAGGCTCACCCATCTGAGACGGGGTTATAACAACCGACTCGCCCATGGCTGTGACTGCAGAAATGGGGCTTATGGGAGTTGTGGCCAGTGTTGTTACTGATCAAATAGCGCGGTAATGTAGCTTGATAACGATATATACATGTATTGCTTGTTAGAAGCATGAGGGGTGTTCCATTGATGGGATGGTGAACAGTGCAGATCATGATCAGTATATACAGGTGCATATATTGATCTGGATCTACACTATTTAGAATCATGCAGGCTGCTTCATTGAGGAAATGACAAACAGTGCAGATCCTGATCAGACTGTGCGGATGCACAGTCTGATCTGGATATACGCTGGTCGCAAAAACCCTTAGGCCCCATTTCTCCAATCACACCCAGGTATCGGCGTAACTAATAACCATCGATAAATATAAACTTTCATAAAATGTGATTTTATCACAAAACTACGGATAAGTGCCCGAAATATGTTAGAAGTAACCCGGTTATCGATGCAATTTTGTGCTCCAGTGCGCTGAATATATTATAAGCCAACATATATATTCAATCAAAACAGTACAAAGCTTTAATGGCCACGTATTCACCTGAATCCTTTAGTTCACCCACGTCAACTGTATATGGAGCTATGCTTGAACCACGGACACCATAACATGGAAAGAAAGGAGAAACAACGAGAAATGAAAACAGGTCAGTTTACATGTATTTAATGGTCTTCTTTTGTGCTGAAATATATACAAAATATCTATATATTTGAACAGATATCTTGTTCTGATTTGGGGATTTTACCTCATCCGAACAGGTGAAGAAGATAAATGTTAATTTGTGTCTTACAGTGGGGTCAGCGTGTAAATGCACGTGTCGTTCTGTCGTGTTCGTTCGTGTGTGCACTTACACGCTGACCCCACTTTATGTACAAGACTCGTACATATATATGTTCAGTAGTGCCTCATATTTATTTGAAGTAAATTGGTTCCATATTAGCTTAGACGTACACGTGAAAGAGATATGCGACTGTGGCTGGAGAAATGTTGCTTATCCCGAGGTTTTATTTGTTTCTTTATTTGTGTTTAACGGCCTATCAAAAGCTAAGGTCCTGTAAGGCCGGGCAAACGGGTTCGATTTCAGTGGGGGGTGGGGGTGGTCCCAAAATCAGAACGGAATATTTACATGAAGAAAAAATATATTCAGCCCTGAAATTAGAATAACCTGACCTGGTGACAGGTCCTACCACACCAAGTCACTTGGCCCAGTCCCCTAAAAATAATCGGATTACGAATAATCGTAATACTCACATAAGGAGTATAACCAGATTCAACTGTCACATACAAAATGCCAAAGACGTATGTGAGGGCCAAACCAGGGGCCCGTTTTACTAAACTTACGACTAAAATGTTCGCAAGTGCAAACTTATGATAGTCTGTAAATTTCACATTAACAATGTTTTCTTGTAAACAATTATTGGATTTACATTTATTGAGCATAGGCTGCATATGCAGCCTATGCTCAATAAATGTAAATCCATCAATTGAAATTTACAGACGATCCTAAATTTACACTTACGAACATTTTAGTCGTACGAAGTTTAGTGAAACGCACCCCTGGTCTCCAATCGGAACGCCGGTAAGGATGAACATCGATCGTTAAATTACCCATCGCATACTCCCACTCTTAACACGAGGTATGAACCGTGTTATTAGGAGACCATTGCAACGTATGTACATGTGGGTCGGATAAATAATGTAAATGTGGGTGTGACTGGAGACATTTATCTTATATAACTTGTGACCAGTGTAGCGCCTGATCATATAGCACATATAGCCTGATAACAATTTACATGCATATTGCGTGTTAGAAGCAAGACCGGTCGAATGACGAGCAGTGAAGATCCTGATCAGACCGTGCGGATGCACGGTCTGATCTGGATCTACACTGGTCGGAAAACCCATATACCCCATTTCTCCAGCCGCAGCAACAAATATCGGTCGTCCGCCTGTACTAGTTGCGGACGGTACGGAGAGTTCCTTAGCTGACCGCAACTACGCATGTACATCATATGATCGTGGAGATTGTCTCCACATACTGGCGGACACAGTTCTTTTCATGCAAGACATGTTCATAAGTCGTAGGAATGTTCCTATATCTGCCTACAGGGAAGAACGATTGGCCTATCGAGGAATACACGGAGACGGAGGAGCTGGGAGAGGCGGCGTGTAGACAGGCGGAGGGAGGGGTGGTGGACGATGCCGAGATAGAGAGTCTAGAGGTTAGAAAATACCAACTTGTTTTACTATATGTATATTTATCTTAATCGAATCCCATGGCCTGTCTTTCTAGCTTAGCTACTCTCAGCTATACGGATTACTTTTACTATTTCATCAGTCTTTTATATTATCTGTATCATTACATGTATAGCCCGGCCATTATAAAATATAGTCACAATGACAGCCTATTCTGTCCTCGCGGTTTGCGAATAAAACTGGAATGAAATGATAATCCAGGCCAAAGTAAGTATGTATAATTGCATGTACATGTTTATTATTGGTCTGTGCAAGCTTTTTAACAGAACTGCGAAGTATTAAATCGCTCGCTCGCCACAAAATGCCAGGACAGAATGGCTGTTATTGTAACCATAGTTTATAAGGGCCGGGTCTCAGCTATAAAGATACAGATAATATAAAAGATAGATGAATAGTAAAGTCATCCGTACAGCTGAGATTATCTAAGCTACATTCTCTCCTACTTTCAGTATGTATGGATGCGGTGGTACCTACTTTTACATGGCCTGCAACATGTCTACATTGGATCTGCATGGCGTAAACAATAATTTCACTTACCATAAGAAACAAGGTGTATGATCACTTGGTACTAACAACAACAACAAGTACTGAAACTTCCAGAATCCATCTGATTCAAAGTACGTATTCTTTTATATTGTCCTTATTACGTAACGGATATTGATGAAATATGTCGCATCAAACGCGTCTTGTTAAGCTTTTGATTGTCTCTGTATTTTCGCCCAAACTTCTGTCGTTTTTGCGAAGAATCGATTATCGATTCTTCGCAAAAACGACATACGTCTGTGCTGAACTCCCTGTACCACCAAATGCAGCTCATGAAGACGCGTTTGCTGCGCCATATTTCATCAAAATCCGTCGCATATTAAGGAAAATATCCAATAATACTTACTTTGGAGTGGGCGACGTTGTTGTTGTTGTAACCACGTGATCATGCACCTTGAGAAAGAAAATTTCAACGTCGTCATGTCCCCCGATATTGTATTAGCGTTTTGCACGATTCAGCGCATTCTTATTAAAACACATGTGGTGATGGACGCTTTGTGTCCCCCGGCTGGGGGTGTGGGCGTAAATTACAAACGCATTAATGTCCGTCTAAACCGGTTATCCTGTAGTCAATATGTGATGCATGTAATCCTCCAGCAAATCGATGCTGTGTCTGTGTTGTTGTTATTTTCGCCAATACAAATAAAGACAGATTTTATAGAAAAAACATTGGTTTTGCATGTTTTATATAGCCGTGAAGTTTGGGAAAGTTTCGTGAAACACAGTAGGCAGGGGCCCGTCCCATCTAAAAGGTGCGCGAGTTTAGTTTTTAACCCGTAGAATGCGGGAAACAAAAATTGTCGTCTGCTGTTGTTTAATATTTTGTCTTTATTTTCAATAATTTTTTCGCAAAAATGTGAAGGTAAAAATGGTCAAGGTCATGTTATTGGCGGCATGAGTGTGTTCCAAATGCTCACTTGCATCACGTGTCCAAATATTGAAGCAATCCGTCAAATAATATTAATAAAGTTATGCCATGATGAAGAAGCTTGTGCAAACTTGTTGACGCAAAAATATGGTTAAGTGTTTCCACAAACAAATGGCTAAGTGTTTCCGAAAAAATGTGAAGGTAAAAAAGATCAAGGTCATGTTAATGGTGGCATGAGTGTGTTCCAAATGCTCACATGTATCGCGTGTCCAAATGTTGAAGCAATCCGTCAAGCAATATTAAAGTTATACCATGATGACGAAACTTGTACAAACTTTTTGACATTTCGGACGTTGCACCTTCTGCTAAAGCATGATATCCTGTCAATACGACCTAATCACTGCGTATGAATATGTGCGGTGGCTGGGGTTATTTGTTTGCATTTTAAAGCCATTTGTAGGTGTTGACGGGATAAATAGAATAGTAGGTTAGTGCCGTGAATGGGAAAACATATCTAGCTCGGCACGGAAACGGGATGTGCTCGGCAGAGCCTCGCACATCTCATTTCCTAAGCCTTGCCAGATATTTTCCCATTCACGGCACTAACCTACTATTCTCTATGTGACGGTTTACATCAAAATCAGTGATGTAACATCAAAATTAAAACATGTTGCACAGACGAACGGCGCTCTGAACAAATGAAAAGTGAAAAATGCTAGTATTTCATCGCAATATTTTCGCAAAATTTATAATCGATACAAATGTTCAACTGTCCTGGCTATTCATGCATGAACTATTGCCCGGATGTGGCAACTCATGGCCAAATGAAAATGCTCACAATCGTGTATATAAGTTTAAGTTGGGACGTATTACTATGTATTGCATAAAATTGGCGTTCGCAGTGTATTAACACAGTGTAATACAAATCATATTACACTAGTGTAATAAATATGCAAATTAGCTACTTGTGCAATAAATATAATCTAACATTGTGATGATTTAATATGGTATTTATTAAACGTGCTGACTGATTTCATAAGAAACGAGGCATAGCCTCGTTTCTTATGACATCAGTAAACTCGTTTAATAAATATCATATTAAATCATCACTCATGTAAGCTCCTCTATATCTGTATACGCCTTTGATACATTATACAATGAAAGCAATAACTATAATAGTAATTTCACTTAATTCTGGTATCTCAGTATCAGTGGGAAATCAAATTAATTCGCCTTTGATCGTGTTTATATCAGTCGGCATTGCTACATTAAATCCCAGCAATGTCATAATACAATAACGGCTTATTTACATCCTATTTATAAATATTGATTACCATCATAAGTATAAAGCAAATCCATGATTATCTATGTTTACTTATTAATTAGTTTAGTCGTAACCTTCAACTATATATTATATAATTTGTAGGATGAGGGCATACATATATTTAAGGACACGTTCTATACCTGATCATCCTTTGATTCAAAGATAATTACTTCGTAAATGTGATTGCTGGTTGCCCAATCCCATTCCATAGAATAGAGATTATTACCACGCCACACCTGAATCTGGTGGCAAGTCCTATGACTGTGCAGAGCAGCAGAATCTTTCGTTGGCGGAACCTTCTCTGGTTGCACGTAATCAGCTGAGGTGGCCACCTGTATCTGAAACGTAGCCAATCTTGCGGCTCAAATACTTGAGGATGCACACCCATATATAACAAGCAGGGCATCCTTTCCTGCCGTGGTGATGCATCGTGATGCATCCACAAAGATGGTAGTGGGTTGTTTCAGAGCTGCTTACTTTGTCAGGATAGTCACTTTTCCAGTACCAAACGGTCTCGGCATTGTGTCACACCTGCTAATAGCATGCAAGAAGGGCTGAGCTTCTGCAAGAAATGGATCCAGATTTTTGTTCAAAGGCTGTGATGCATAACCTCTATGTTGATGCTACCATGTATACGTTTTCACTATAACCTGCATGATATTCCGTTAGCTGAAATATATCGCAATCTACTGCAATATCTACTGTTGTTTTCATACCAACATGCCAATTGTGTAACCTGCATCTCCGAGGGCATACTCGTCATCGATGGCTCTGATTTGGCCATATTGTCTGCATGAAGCATACTAAGTGGCTGTTTAGTGTATTGTTATGATGGATTGTCCTGTAGAACTCGTGACGGGGCCCGTCATAGTACTACAGTTTAGCCATGTCGTCTGTTCTGGTGTGACTTGAGTCTTTTTGTGTCGTCAAATTTCCTTATATACATGTAGTTATATTTACAATATTATCTTTCATGTATATTGGAGTTTCTTTTTGTTGTGATAATTAATTTTTTTTGGCCGACTGCTGGTCGTGGAATGCATGTTTTTTCCCGCGTTGAAGGCTCCTTGACCACGGCTGTGCGCGTTGTCCGTGTTTATCATGATGTATTGTGTTAGTTTCTTCTTTATATGGGTTCATTGGTCTCCTTTGGGTATTTTGTTCTCTATTTTAACAAGAAAAGTCCTTTTTCCCCAATCGTTTAATGCATTTCATCAGAAACTGTCACTGATGCACCAACGTAGTATCCTGTCTGATGGTGATGGACTTCGTTCTTAATGCTGGAGCCGTGCTATATCTATCAAAGACAATACATGCACGACCATAGTTGCTGCGTACATGCTGAACATACATCACACATATCTTTGAGTAACTGGATGAATTCTTAGGCTAGGAGAATTTGTGAAGCAAAATTGAGAACAAGACACCCGTATATCCATTAACCAGGTACAAACTAAACTATCACAATATATGTATAATAAATAGATAAAGTATATAATATAACAATATAATATTGAATGAAAAGGAAAACCATACTCAGAGATCCCCAATGGGTTGGAGATAATAGTAGCATTGGTTACAAACACGGGGAGACTTTCTACAGCCATCACACAGCACAACTAACAGAGCTGTGATGCATAAAATAGAGAACAAGAAACCTCCCATATCTACAAGACACTGCAATGCCATGTGTAGACTAGCCGTGACAATGCATTCAAGGAAAAGCTTTACAAGATGGTGTATGAGATCGAACCGCTTGTCACCAGTTTGCATTTGCATGGTATTGTCGAATAGAGACACACGCTGAAAGAAATCGGGAAGAGTGAGTGGAAGATTTCTGTGGCAAGAATATGCTGGGGATCCATTAATTCGTTCCGCCAATGTATTCGCATAGACAGCTGAGGCTAAAATATTTACTTGATTCTTCTGCGAAACCTTGTATTCTGCCACAGAATGACCGACCATGGAAGCAAGAATCTCATCTGCGATACGTTGGGCCCCATCTGCATTCATTGCATTGTATGTGACTAACTCTGTTGAGTGACTCACAAGCTCATCTGATGTTTGGAATGATTCCAGCTGAACAAAGACATGCAGAAATGTCCGTGTATCGTCCATATCATGCCGCACGTTGATAATGTCAGGGCACGATGACCAGCTCCTGTATTCGTAAGAAGAACATGCAATATCGAATATCTCAGCACATGTATGGCTTGAGAGAAGGAAAAGCAAACAGGTGATCTCATTCGATCCACAATCATGCGCTAGGCCACCAGATGACATGATGCCAGCCATCAGCACTTGCTATGTATATAAATCTGTTAACTATTTTCACTTTTACAGATGCTGTTACATGCATTGCAAATTTCATTGTATGTTGCCCTGTTATCAGCCCCCATTCACCCCTCTCTTCAGTATACGACGAAGCGACGAGTGAATGCTACCCCACAGTAACAGGCACACATTAAGGACAATTACTGGAGAAATGACTTGAATATTAATATTCATGTGACATTGTCTGACTAAAAAAGCATCACCAGTACTTGTTTTCAACTTTGTATGAAAGAATGCATTGTTTGCCGACTTTGGATTAACAGACAAATCATTTTCACATTTCTGGATCTCATGCAGTCGTTGTTAGCTGATGTTGTTGTTGGCGATGGTCATAACACCCATGCTTATTGTTTCGAGTCACGTATTGAATTACCAGAATGTTATAATATTGTCGAGCCTGCTTTAGCAGAAGACACGACTTTAGTCGCCGTTTTTCCGTCGTCGTCCGAAATGTCAAAAAGTGTGTACAAGCTTCGTCGTCATGGTATAACTTTAATATTACTTGACGGATTGCTTCAATATTTGGACACTTGATACATGTGAGCATTTGGAACACACTCATGCCTATTAAACCATGACATTTTGTACCTTCACATGGTTGTGGAACCACTTAGCCATATTTGTATAAAATGTTTCTTCAACCTTGACCTTTTTCGTGTTTTAAGCATGTACTTTTTTGACGGTTCTTGTGTTGCTTGCTTTAGCACATGCCCATGACCATGTTATGGTCAAATGCCTCGGCAGTCGCGACACCGCTTCCATGGCGGAAATATTGTATTAAATAGCTAGTAGTGTAAATTAGCTGTAATTGTTCTTGAATTATATGTTACACATAAACATTGCTTATGAATATAAAATAATCACCGGTTTCGGCTCCATTCGAGATGTATATTCGACATCTACCTTGACCTGAGATATGATATTGACCTAAAAAGTGACAGTAAATGAAAGACTAACCAGTGAAAAGATGGTAAAAAATTATTGTATGTTGAGCTGTAAATATATAAAATTTACTGGATTTTGGTTTATTTTTTGTGAATTTTTCATTTGACCTTGACCTTAGTGAATGACATTGGCACCTGACATCCTGAGAATTATTGGAAAGCATATCGGTATCCTAATGATAATTGGAAAGAACACATCAAACATGTTTTTATATTGCTTAGTACCAAAGAAATGTCTATTTTAATAATATACCTTTAACTATGGCGGCCATCTTGGATTTGTGCTGAAAATTTTTTCATTTGCCATGGGTGGATTTTTTTTGTGCCATTATATACCGCCAATTAATGTATTTCTGGTGAGAAACCTTTGTTAACATTTTTATCTAACCTCGATGATTTGTTAGCCTTCTTTGCTGGGACTAAAGTGGTGAAACTGCACGATGGCTTGTACATACAAAGTTGGCAGAGATAGCAACTAAATGTACCACACAGTAAATACAGTAACAAGACAATATTCACATATGCTATATTTATAGTCACATCACTCTTTATGAAGCAATTATCATTGAAGCCCAGAAACCGAATTTTCAGTCTGTAACGCAGGGTGACTCGCCCTGCATTACAGACAGAGAATTCGGGTTATGAAGTCAAGTGCATCCATCTGTGACAGAAGACTTAAGTAAATTAAGTAAATTAAGACATACGCAGCTGAACTATACCATTATCGATATAATATATAAGCATTACATTAGCGTAAAACCAATAGTACATACGTAACACAGGTTGTAGATCAAAAGCAACTCAGCGGATTATGTTTTGACAGTGACATGTAATATAATACGGAGCCCCGCAGGGGACATGGATTTATTTTTATTAATTCGTTCCCACGAAATAACAATTCGTTCCCTCAATTTAACAATTCGTTCCCTCGAAGTAAGAATACGTTCCCACGATATAATAATTCGTTCCCTCGAATAAACAATTCGTTACCACGAAATGACAATTCGTTCCCTCAATTTAACAATTCGTTCCCTCGAATTAACAATTCGTTCCCACGATATAACAATTCGTTCCCACGAATTAACAATTCGTTCCCACGGGAACGAATTGTTATTTCTTGGGAACGAATTGTTACATTGAGGGAACGAATGGTTAATGCATGTGAATGAATTGTCAGTTCGTGGGAATGAATTGTTAAATTGAGGGAACGAATTGTTATTTCGTGGGAAAAAATTAATAAAAAATTGAATTGTACGTCCCCTGCGGGGCTCCGTATTATAATGACAAAGTTTAGATACAATTTCAAAATGCATGACTCACTATACGTAAACTATCGAAGGGAATTTTGCTTTCGTTTCTGTTTCCTTAAATGTTGATAATCAACCGACATTGTCAAAATACACTACCGGCTGCGTTAATCTCATGTTTTATTGTTTCCAAATACTTAAATATTGTGCTTGCAATCAATGAAATCAAGCAGCTGGACCAATCCATTGAACTGCAGTGGAACATATCTAAACCGGACACACTGGGAGGTCACCAGGAGGCCGTTTCACTAAACTTCTTACGACTAAAATGTTCGTAAGCGCAAATTTAGAATCGTCTGCAAATTTCAATTGATGGATTTACATTTATTGAGCATAGGCTGCATATGCAGGCTATGCTCAATAAATGTAAATCCAACAAGTATTTACAAGAAAATATTGTTAATGTGAAATTTACAGATTATCATAATTTTGCACTTACGAACATTTTAGTCGTAGGAAGCTTAGTGAAACGGCCCCCAGGGTGCCCGGTTTAGAGATGTTCCACCGTAAATCAGTCATACGACTATTCTGGGGCATTATTATGTCTCTTGCAACCATGAACATGAACATCTGAGATGCGTTACCAAGAAACCTCTCAAAATGAGATCACATGTACTTTCTTGATGTCCGGTTTAGAGAGGTTCCACTGTACAGTGGAATCTCTCTAAACCGGACAACACGATCGCATAGCAAACAACTATGGCTCGGAATAATCAAATGCATGATTGACAATGAAACCTCTCTAAACCGAACAACAAGACACATATGTGATCATAATTTTGATTGGTTTCTTGGTCATTTATGTCAGATGACAATGCCTGATCGTGATCGCATAGCACACAACTATGGCTCGGAATAATCAAATGCCTGATTTACAGTGAAACCTCGCTAAACCGGACACCATGTGGACCTCACAGAGCGTCGTGTTTCGCGAGGTTTCACTGTACATGAATGTGTACATGTACACTGCCGCCTGTGCTAATCTTACTAATATTTGTCTTCGTTTCAAAATACATGTACTTCAATATTGTGCTTGAAATCAAGTATCTTGTTTGGCTGATGCTGATCTGTGCTATATCTCAGGCTCAGACATTCAAATTGCCTTTATCCCGTCAACACAGTGCCTATGTGCCGTGAAACACGGTGCCGTGAAACATGTTTGATATCCTGCCAATACGACCTAATCACTGTGTATGAATATGTGCGGTGACTGGGGTTATTTCTATTGCATTTTACAGCTATGTGTAGGTGTTGACGGGATAAATAGAATAGTAGGTTAGTGCCGTGAATGGGAAAAACTATCTAGCGCGGCACGGAAACGGGATGTGCACTGCAGAGCCTCGCCCATTCCGTTTCCTAAGCCTTGCCAGATATTTTTCCCATTCACGGCACTAACCTACTATTCTCTATCTATTTTCCTTATTTCTGAACCAAAGTATATGTTTTGACCACTCATTTGAACCGTCTCGGCGAGACGGTTCAAATGAGTGGTCACAACATATACTTCTGATGAGAAATAAAGAAATTATTGAGCCTTGCCGGATATTTTTTCCCATTCACGGCACTAACCTACTATTCTCTATAACTTTCAGTTGGCATTGCCTATATATGTTAAGAAACGTTGATAATATGGGCAAGAATAGCGCAAGCTATTGTGTTGACTTATTTGTTTCACTATTTCAAGGTGCATGATCACGTGGTTATCACAACAACAACAGTGGCTGAAAGTGTTGAAATATTGAAAGTATTATTTGATATTTTCCTTAATATAAAACGGATTTTAATGAAATATGGCGCGGCAAACGCGTCTTGATGAGCTGCATTTGGTGGTCTAGGGTGTTTGGCACGGACGTATGTCGTTTTTGCGAAGAATCGATTTCCGTGTCAGAGACACGGAAATCGATTCTTTGCAAAAACGACAGACGTTTGGGCGAAAATACAGAGACCACCAAATTCAGCTTAACAAGACGCATTTGATGCGCCATATTTCATCAACATCCGTTACGTAATAAGGACACTATAAACGAATATGTACTTTGAATCAGATGGATTCTGGAAATTTCAGTACTTGTTGTTGTTGTTGTACGACATACATAATTGAATCTGCATACTTACATGTACAATGTAGTGGGCCCTTGGTCGAGAAACGACCAGCCTAGTCCCGTATCAGCCTAGTTTCATCCGGGCCTACACTATTATCTGTTCCACGTGTTGCTGCCGACGAACTTTTGGATATTAAACACATTACATCTAAAAATATTTAAAAATGTCACCCTCCCCAAACAGTTTTATTTGATTAATGTCTGTCAAATATTGATTGTATTGCGAAAATATTTTTTTTATTTGTGGACCGATTTTCAAAAGCTAACTTTTGTTTTCTTATTTGCATTATGTCCGTCCAAGCTATCACGCCAGATTTCGGAGTCAATTTTCTTCTTCTTTTTTTCTTTCTTTCTTTAGCATGAAAATCAATATTTGATGGAATTTCATAAAATTGGGGAGGGTGACTTATTTGTTATTGATGAAATTGTACTTTCATTTAAATATTCTTTTGATTTAATATGCTTAATTGCCAAACATTCGTCGGCAGCAAAGCTTAGTAGTCGCCATTCAGTCCAGCTGACGCTGTTTATGTCTCTAAATCACTGTCTTTGGCCAGTCGATACACTGTATGATTCCAAATGATGATCAAGATCTACACTGTTCACATATGCCATGAAGACTTTGGATCAGTCAGTAGCCATGTTATATTGTAAGTTTCAAATATTATCATAATTAATCTGCAATGCTTCACACACCCATGTGTAACACATACATGAACATTCACATGTATAAGTAAGTATAGTAATAGCGTTGGACAAAACAGATAAGATCGGCTTGTTAAAAATACAGCAGAGCATCTCTAACCCGACACCGTGTGTACCCGATTTTGTTTAATTTAAATAGGTTTCACTGTGATTTGTTTCATTGTTGTGTCTGTTTATGATTGAATATAACAAAAAGGTCAATTGATTGCTTAATTACAGTGGAACCGCTCTAAACCGGACACCCTGTGAACCTCCCAGGGTGTCCGGTTTAGTGAGGTTCCACTGTATTGATAATACGTTTGTGTAATTATATTCTGAAAGTAGCTACGACGTCATTGTTCATTGATGTCCCATGATGTCCGGTTTACAGAGGTTCCACTGTATTAATAATACGTATATGTAACTATATCATGGCAGGAGTTACGACGTCAGGGTGTATCGGGTGCAAACGACGACGACAACCCTTACTTCGCCCTGCCGCCCGAACGGACCCTGCTGAAGAACTGGATGGAGTGGCGACAACAGGTGAATGATAAGCTGTCCAACGTCATCTCACGGACGGACGGCTCTGGTGGCCGGACAAACATCGCCCTGACCGCGCACAAGGACAAAAAGGCGCCAGCATTTCTCCAAGGTTAGACTGTTTTTTCATGCACACTGGTGCAGACTGGTTCTTTAACCTGTTTTAACCATTTCACCCATAAGTAAATGGGATTGTTGAATTAAATTGGATCGTCTGTTGTTTTTGTATTATTTGTTATTAACTATAACAAAGTTTGGCTGCACGTAAGAATCTGTTTCAATGGAAATACTTTCAAACCATGTTTTCATTGAGAAAACGACAAAATATAAAACCAGCAAAAAACAAAGCGGATATTTTCAGGATATACATGTGTGAATATATCATAATTTAAAACTCAAAGGGTTAGTGGTAGAAACGGGCTAGGTCCATTTTAGACTTGGCATATTTCTTCCATTTACCCCTTCAATTGCTACGAATGTCAAAAGTTACTTTTTCCCACCATTTGCACATTGCTCCCTGCAGGTGTGTTGGCTCCAGAAGGTCTCCGGCTCAAGGACGAGTTCGCCATGAAAGTAGAAGACACAGAGAGTTCCACGCCGCACACAGAGGGCGCCATTATTAACGAGAACTTTCTAATGTTCGGCATACCTCGGATACGGAGCTCCTCCATCAGCATACATCCGGTAGAGTCGCCATCTACGTCATCGTATACCGGAAACAGGCGGACAAGTACGGGGAATGCGCGTACATCATCACCATACCTGTTAAGCACCTCGCCAACGTCGAATGTTTCCTCTCGAAGAAGCAGTAACAAATCGATTGGGAAACTGGAAACACATGACGGGAATCGTGTTAACAATTCGCAGGGGCTTGGTGATGCGTCGCCAAGAAGCAGTTTCGAATCGTATGTAGAAAAGGTGATGCAAGAAGATATTGACATCAACGGTGATGAGAAAATAGCAGGTTCATCAGCCATTCCCGAGATTACCATCAGTAAATCATTTGATTGCTATGCTAATGTCAACCGCGGCATGGCTCAACATACGTATACATATAAACGTGGTGTTAATCTTGCACAACGCAGGATGTCCTTAGGCCTAGAACCGCCGTTTTCAATATCAAGGTCTACTTCATCTAGCTCAGAAATTCCAAACACACTTAGAGACAAACCCGTCAAAAAACAACGAAGCATTTTCAAAAAAAAGTCCTGGTATTCGCGTAATATGATGGAATTGGCTTCGACAGAACCCCGTGTTCGTGAGAGACCTAACACGTTTCATGTCCTCCGTACAGACACTGAAGGCGAGAGGCGGGTTGATAACACAAGTAACCAATCTAATACGGCAACTCGTAACTGGGACAACAAACCGTCGATCGGGAAAAGCCAAACGCTCGGCAGAAGTTATTTACCAAACGGCCAGAACGGAGCGATTGACTGTGGTACTTTTTCAAAGTTAACAGTAGATGCAGACTTTTGCATGTTTTAACTCCACAACATCATGTATGCCCTATTATATGATATTTGTTGGATGCGAGCTGTCGGCAATAAACGTTCACTTGACATGCGTATATCATGTATATTACTTGTATGTCTGTATATGGTGTTTAATTCTAGCTCAACTGAAACGTTTGGCAAACATTTGTACGTGCTGCACACCAGACACATGTACGTGTATTTATTTGGGACATTACTAAATATCTCGCTCTAGTACGTATCAAATATCTCCAACTACATGAGTAATTCCTGAACAAAGTGAGTGTTTTTTTCATCTCACCGTATCATCATTAAAGGCACTGAGTCTTGGATATGCCTAGCAAATGATGAAACCGCATAGGAAAACATATAATTTAATTGTATATTTGTATCGCAGATCTGCATTTCTTAACCTGATTGTACATATAAGTCGCCTGTAAAACTTTGGGGATGATACAAAAAATGGTTATAATACTGAAAAATAATTAGCGTTTGCAACGCTAGTTATTTTTCAGTGTTATAACCCTGTTTTGCAATCGATGGTTACTAAATTATTGTATTTACATTAATTAAATTACCGTCTATAATAGTAACTTCTTTCTAAATGTGGTATAGTATTATCATGTAACAATAAAAAATAAAGAAACTTCACAATTGTATCCCTACTGGTACATGAACAGCAAAAATGCAAAAGTATGCCAAACCAAATTATCACACTTTCTGATACATACAGTATGTACTTGAATATAACATATAATATATGGGGAATGTGATCAAATACACTGGTGCGATATATTTGTATATGTCCTTTACTATGCAAGAAGCGAACAATCAAATATTGGATGCCACTTTGTACTCCCACTGTTGATAATCCGCCAATACGCACCTTATCTGGAGCTCTCCCTGATGCCCGAGGCATCACCAGAGACGTAGTCACCAGGGGCAGTTTCACTAAACTTCGTACGACTAAAATGTTCGTAAGTGCATATTTAGAATAGTCTATAATTCCAGCACAAAAATATTTACACAATTCCCTAACATTTGATTGGTCCGTAGCAAGTCTCTGTCCAGAATTTATATCCCAGTAAACTCCATTCCGAACTACTTTGCGTAACCGTCAGGCGCAGTTAAAATAATTCTTAAGAAAACGGAAAATAAACACATTTTCTTGATGAATTTATTTCAAATGCTGGAATTATAAGGAATGAATGGCCTTTTTGTGGAATTTATCGGGGATATAAACTTGGAAAAGTCGCGGGAATACTGGACGAGGCCTTCCGGCCTTCGTCCAGTATTCCCGCGACTTTTCCAAGTTTATACCCCGATAAATTCCACAAAAAGGCCATTCTTTCCTATAGTAAATTTCAATTGATGGATTTACATTTATTGAACATACATGTAGGCTGCTCAATAAATGTAAATCCAATAATTGTTTACATGAAAACATTGTTAATGTGAAATTTACAGACCAACATAATTGTGCACTTACGAACATTTCAGTCATTAGAAGTTTAGTGAAATGGCCCCCAGGTGATCGGATTGAGCCAGTGATTGACAAATACGCTTGGTGAACAATCTAACGCGACAACCAAAACCAAACAACGTGACGTGTGTAAATTACAATGATGCCGTCTCCACCATTGTTCGTGTAATTTCATTGTATCTGAATCGCAAGTAAATGCGACAGCAACTGCCAAATGAGACAAGCCACATGAGGGTGTGCATGTGCCTTATAGAAGATGTGCGATGTCTCGTGAAATATATTTACAAAAGTTAAGATATTTTCCGTAAATGACGTCGAAAGTATACGAAATATTCAGAGAACACGCGAAATGGAATTACGCATTTGCTATGAACATTTCGTTAACTTTCGACGTCATTTATCAGTTTCTTTAAATATTTTTCATAGTAAATCGCACATCTTCCTATGTTGAAAATCACATGGCTTGTCAAATATGCCTGGCATTACATACACGACTGCATGATTCCAACTTTAGACGATTCTGAACATTGATCAACGTTTCCGCTGGCCGCCAGTGGCCACACGCGGGGACATGGCAAGAGTACATACACGAATAAACACCGGGGGCCCGTTTCACTAAACTTCGTACGACTAAAAGGTTCGTAAGTGCAAATTCAGGATCGTCTAGAAATTTCAATTTATGGATTTACATTTATTGCGCATAGGTAGCCTATGCTCGATACATGTAATCCATACATTGTTTACAAGAAAACATTGTTAAAGGTACATGCCCACTCAGTAGGTTATAACATAGGAGACAGATAGTTTTGTATATTCTGTAGATATGAAATTTTCTGGCAACATAAACATTCACCATTACCCCACGTATTGATTGGCATTATTATATATTTCATATCAGACGTAAATTTCCACACTGATATCAGGGGCGATAACCGTGTTTCCTTAAAATGTTAACGGACATTACTATTTATTCTCCGTATTTATTTTTTGGTGCACAATGATCATACTTTATATGTCAGGTGAGGCATTTAATTAGTATAAATAATTAAAAAGTAGCATGCCTCATTTGCATATGAAAATAGCATGATACCACCGCGAGTTACTAGCAGTAAAATAAATATTACTAAATAATTATACCTGCATAGCGGGCACTCGTAATTTTTAAAACTGGTGGAATAGTGACACAAGTATACACTCAGTTGATTCCTATAAAGAACAGTGTGTGCTTACTGAGTGGGAATGTACCTTTAACCCTTTCCCTGTTTTGCGATATTTCGACTCATCCAAATCCAAAACATCTGAATAAAAGAATCAAATGCTGGGTCAAATGATGGTTAAATTATCTGATAGAGTAGAAAACATTGTGGGAAAAGGAGAAATTGCTTGTTACAAGCAATTTCTCCTTTTCCCACAATGTTTTCAAAAGACATCTTCTGCAGAGGCGTGAAAAGTCGTCTCTATCAGGGAAAGGGTTAATGTGACATTTAGAGACTATCATAATTTTGCACTTACGAATTTAGTCGTACGAAGTTTAGTGAAACGGCCTCAAAACATAGAGTGTGTATATTAACTCATTTTGTAGCCATCTACTGTTCTTGGTAAATACATTCAATATGCATAAAAGCATCAATAAATGAAGAAACAAATAATACCGGTATAAGTCTCTATGGAGGGAGTAAAAATGTTTTTAAGCTTATTGTTTTTTTCATTTGTTTTAGGCATATTTAATGTATTTATAGACCTCGGTCCGTTACTTCAACCTGTGACCAGCAGGGGCTCGTTTCACTAAACTTCGTAAGACTAAAATGTTCGTAAGCGCAAATTTAGGTTAGTCTGTAAATTTCAATTGATGCATGTACAATAATTGTTTACAAGAAAACATTGTTAATGTGAAATTTACAGACTATCATAATTTTGCACTTACGAACATTTTATTTGTACGAAGTTTAGTGAAACGGGCCCCAGGTTATGTATTAGCTCTAGGCGTGACATTTCAGCTCAACTCGATGAACGAAAAAGCGAAATAAATTCAGCAAAAATATTCGCCCATCACTCATACGTGAGGCGTCACAAACGTAACACGAAAAGGCAAACCAATCTTGCTCATGAAGAAACTGTGTATGGTCTACGGAGCCCGGCAGGGGACATGCATTTTTTTTATTAACTCGTTTCCACGAAATAACAATTTGTTCCCGCAATTTATCAATTCTTTCCCTCGATATAACAATTCGTTCCCACGAAGTAACAATTCGTTCCCTCGAATTAACAATTCGGGAACGAATGATTCATTCGTGGGAATGAATTGTTAATTCGTGGGAACGAATTGTTAAATTTAGGGAACGAATTGTTGTTTCGTGGGAACGAATTAATAAAGAAAATAATTCTACGTCCCCTGCGGGGCTCCGTAATAGTCGGCCTTGATTTATACGGTTAAAACAAAGCTGGTATTCGTTTCAATCGGTGTGAAGTTAGCCATGTTAGCAGTGAGCAGTAAGTATCAGTGAGATATATCTCACTGCTGGCAGTAAGCGGAGTGAGCAGTGACGTATGTTTCACTGCTAGCAGCACAGTTATATGCGTCTGGCAATAATGTAAACTAAGTACGTGCGTAAACTCTTTAGACAGGAAATGTATATTTGCGTAACCTCTCTAAACCGGACACCACTGTAAACTATGTGTATGTAGAGAACCCCACTAAACCGGACATCACTTTAAACTAGGTATGTGTGCGAAACCTCTCTAGAGTGGACACCACTGCACGCAAGGTATGTGTGAGGAATCTCTATAAACCGGGCACCATTTTAAGCTAGGTATGCGTGCCAAACCTCTCTAAGCCATACACCACTGTAAACTAGGTATGTGTGCGGAACCTCTCTAAACTGGTCAACACTGAAAACTAGGTACATGTATGTGTGCGAAACATCTCTAAACCGGACAACACTGTAAACTAGGTATGTGTGCGGAACCTCTCTAAACTGGTCAGCACTGCAAGCTAGGTACATGTATGTGTGCGGAACATCTCTAAACCGGATACCACTATGAACTATGTATGTGTGCGGAACATCTCTAGACGGGACACCACTGTAAGCGCAGTATGTGTGCGTAACCTCTATAGACCGGACACCACCGCCATCTAGGTATGTGAGCGGAACCTCTGTATACCGGATAGCACTGTAAACAAGGTATGTGTGCGGCACCTCTCTTTACCGGACACCACTGCAAACGATATATGCGTGTGGAACCTCTCTAAACCGGACAACACTGCAAACTAGGTATGTGTGCTGGACCTCTCTTGACCGGACACCACTGCAAACTAGATATGTGTGTGTGCTGGACCTCTCTAGACCGGACACTGCAAACTAGGTATGTGTGCTGAACCTCTCTAGACCGGACAGCACTACAAGCGAGGTATATGTGCGGAACCTGTCTAAACCGGACACCACAACACGCGAGGTATATGAGTCCGGAACCTCTCTAGATCTGACACCACTACAAGCGATGTATACATGACACTGCTTGCATTTGTGCGCGAAGACGCTACTTATGCAAATGGCAATTACTACAAAGTGGCTTAACGGAAGCGAACGAACAATTCCAGAATTAGCATCTACGGACTCCAAGGTTTCTGAATGTGCAAATAATTTCATTCTGGATATTACCCAGTTCGAGCTATGAAGTCTCGAAGTTCGGGGAAAATCGGACCGTACTGCTTTCTGCTAGACGTCGCGGGTGAAAACGTCACTATTTCAATGGGAGTGTACTACACATTGGCCGTACGGAAACGAACAAACAATTCGAGAATTAGCATCTACGGTATCCAGTGTTTCTGAAAGTGAAAAGAAACAAAGCGTATAGTGTACTGCTTTCTGCTTGCGGGTGAAAACGTCACTATTTCAATGGGAGAGTACTACACATTGGCCGTACGGAAACGAACAAACAATTCGAGAATTAGCATCTACGGTATACAGTGTTTCTGAAAGTGAAAAGAAACAAAGCGTAGCTGTTATACTTTTCGAGCTACCAAATCTAAAATTTAAGAGACAAATCGCTTCGGCTCAGGTAGCGAACGATTCCTGCATTTTTGGTTGAAATAGCACGACTTCAAACGACGATTACTACACATTGGCTGCATTGAAACAAACAAACAATTCCATATTTAGCATCTGTCGATTCGAAAGTTTCTGAATGTGCACAGACTTTAATTCTGGCTAGTACCCAGTTCGAGCTATGAGGTCTCGAATTTCGGAAAAAATAGTACTGTACTGCTTGCATTTGTGCGCGAAGACGCGACTTATTCAAATGGCGATTACTACAGATTGGCTTGACGGAAGCGAACGAACAATTCCACAATTAGCATCTGCGGACTCCAATGGTTCTGAATTTGCAAAGAATTTAATTCTGGCTATTACCCAGTTCGAGCTATAAAGTCTCGAAGTTCGGGTAAACTCAGAGTATACTGCTTTCTGCTTTCTGCTTGCCGTCGCGGGTGAAAACATCACTATTTCAATCGGAGAGTACTACACATTTGCCGTACGGAAACGAACAAACAATTCGAGAATTAGCATCTACGGTATCCAGTGTTTCTGAAAGTGAAAAGAAACAAAGCATAGCTGTTATACTTTTCGTGCTACGAAATCTCAAAATTTAGACAAAAATCGCTTCGGCTCAGGTAGAGAACGATTCCTGCATTTTTGGATGAAATGGCACGCATTACGCAAACAAGTCTTATTTGGAATTAATAAATCAGTGAACTACTTTCGGCAAGGGAGATAATCAATATCACGCGAACTATTTTCATATGAGCCAAGCGGATTGTTCTGCGAGCTAAGCGGATTGTTCTGTTTATTAGTATATATAGTTTTAATCTATCTCCTGTGATATATAATGATACATTACTTCGTTATGTTATGGGTACTAATACATGTTCAATGATGTTGTTTCAATAGCGTATGATCTCTGTAACGGTATCGTTGTAGATGGAGTCTCAAATAATTTAATAATTATTACGTTCAAATGGTTGCGTAATACTGATAGCACTTCTGTATACATGTAATTGTAGTAAATGGCGCAATAGTCTTGAGGTTAAGGTCGCCGACTTCTATGATTTAATTACCGATTCCTGAAAGGGTCGGGGTTTCAAACCTCGACTTGATATATTTATTTTTTTTATCCATATATATATTATTTTTGTGATTTTAATATTTTCACAATTTTATGATTTTAATAAAAATAGCTATAAATTGATAGAAACTTACCAACGATGAAAGTGTCCATCTTTAAGTAATATATACACATTTACGGAAACAAATTACTGATTTTTTAAAACAATATCGGCACAACTAAATACGGTGATAGAATTTTTGTCAACTTTTCAACACCATTTACGGAAAATATTACTGATTTTCTAAAAACAATATAGGCGAAGGTGTACTGAACTACTTTTTGTTTTAAATAACCAGCCGTCTAATATATCTGTGTATAATCGAGAGTATATCGTTAATTCTCATGTTTTCTCCGACAGTGAGGTGTTGCGGCACACATCAAAACGACACGTTAATTTCAAAACATTGCCTAAGGGTCAACATTTACAGCTGTATGGTGTCATCAGATCAACACCTCGTCACACACGACTGCGCATTATCGATTTTTTTCCCACACAAAGCGACGTGTATTTACAACTAGATCTGTGTAATGTGTCGGGTGTAGCCAAAGACCATACATAAATTCGTAATTAGTCACAGATGTAGCCTTAAAATAGAAATCGATTTCCTTAAATTACGTCCGCAAGTTGACAGATATTTCAGAGCAGACGTCATCGTAATTTTCCGTTATTTATTTCCAAAATTAGCTATATATTCTGTAAATGGCGTTGAAAGTTGACAAGACCAAATCAGTACGTTTAATCGCTATCGACGACAACTGATGATCCGATGAGAGAGTAATACCGTTTACGCGTATCCAATGTTAAATATACATCGTTATTTATTTATGACTTTCGTAGTTTTTACCGAGAAATTCAAACCGTTTCCAATTATTGGGGAACATAATATCATGATTAGCACACCGTTTCACTAAGCGGGGGTTACTCAGGGAATGGGATCACACGGTCTATTTTTTACACTGGATTAATGGCGGCCCCAATGAGGTCTCAGGTAAATCTTATTTTTCAATAATACGACTGTGGTTTCTTCCTTTTAGTGATGACCATGTTCCAGCCGTTAACACTTATTTAGCAGCATTACTTATGTAGTTAGTCTGAACATTCTGCAGAGAAATTTGAATTGGACGGAATCGAGCGTTGTTTAAACTTAGTCCGGTTCATATGCACAGGTCAAAAATTATATGAACTGCTGAAAATGGCGCTTTGTGTGACAGAAATCTGTACGCGGACGAATAAAAAAAATATTTTGTTATAAATATCACATATAGCGAAACAGCGATAGCATCTACTGTTTTAATAATATGCATACATATTGTAATTAATGTTTAATAGTGATATACTTATGAATAATATACGATACTATGGTTTATACTCCAGCACTATGTTTTAAGGCTGAGTGATTTGCCTCAATATAAGCTGGATTAATTAATACTTATATTCATGCGCTTCATGAGAACATCAATAAATATACAAATATTACTTAAAAGGATACCGATATGATACATTTTAATAATATAAATATTGAAAATACACATTACAATCGCTTACAACATAAGTTATTGATCGAAAATAGTCACTGCATCGTGAGCTATTTGACCGCATTACATATTGCGCGGGTACCTCACCATATCCCCTGTTTACATAGGTAACTGGGGATATAGTGAGGTACGCTCGCTAATACAATGTTCGCGTAATGCGACTTCAAACGACGATTACTACACATTGGCTGCATTGAAACAAACGAACAATTCCACATTTAGCATCTATGGATTCGAAAGTTTCTGAATGTGCAAACACTTTAATTCTGGCTATTACCCAGTTCGAGCTATGAAGTCATTTCATTATACATTTTACTTTGAATTAGTACATTTCGTTTATCATCATCAGCGTTACTGTTTATGGAATTGTTTCTTTGCTGCGTTATATATTAATCGTGCATTACGCATTTTGTTCCGAACCATGGCATATCATGAGCATTCGCGGTGTTCTTCGTTGTTAAGGTGTGTTTATTTCCGGAGGAAAATGTGTTTGTAGAAGCTACGTTGAATACATCGGCTATACTCTTTGCTATATTACTAATATGTTCTTTATTCGGTCTCAAAGTACATGTTTCTATTCCTATGTTTATGTCATTTATAACAGCTATACTTATATTGTCTATGAATTTATCTTTTTTTTGTCATATGCCCATTGACTATTTCATTTTTCCTTATGCTTGTCCGTTTTACAACTAATTACATGTTGTTCTATACACGGTAGTTTTATTGTCATCGATATGAGCGAATGACCATCCGACATTAGTTTATCTGTTTCCAAAATGTCAAATGAATCTACAATTGATATAGCTTTTAACGTGGCTAGCGCATAGTCAATCAAGGACTGATTTCTGAACGTTAATTTACCGATATTTTTATCGTTTCCGGTTCGACCAGTCAGAATAAATACATTATTATTTTTTCAGAGTTATATTAGCTTGTAACCATGCATGTTCGTTTTTTGTATTCATTGACCTTCTTTCAATATTAACATTTGCTGATTGGATATTGCAGTCAAAGAAGAATAAAGTATCTTCATCGAAGTTAAAATAGTCAGACAAAACATCATCTGAATTTGTATAATCTCTCAAATTTGCACATCTACTATTGGCATCTCCGGTGATGAACACATAGTCATTCTCACTACAAATTGACGTTACACCTTGTTCTAGATTTACAAATTCATCATCATAAAACAAAGTTGACTGTGATAGAGGAATATACACGGCTGCTATAATTACATTACTTTGCAAATGTGTGAACGATTTATTTATCTTAATCCATAGTATATATGCGGAAACAGATTTGAGTACCTCAACATGTTGTGCTAAATCATTTTTTGCAAAAACGCAAATACCGCCTGATTTTCGTATTTTACGTTGTTCTCAATGTTTTGTAAAAATAGTGTAATTTGGTAGTGAAATAATATCAAACTCGTTTAATTTTGTTTCACTGACACAGAAAATATCATATTCCTTTATCATGGCAATGAATTCGGGATAGTTGAGTCTCTGTTTCAGTCCACATACATTCAGGGTACCTATTCAGAGAGGTTTCTCCCTAATGTCCTATGCACTATTGCTGTCCGCCGCCGGCTGTGGAATTTCTCGGACTACACGCTCACTGTCACTGTCTAGACTGCGATCAGTCCGTGATGATCTTTGGTCCCGTGCACGGGTTAAACTCGGGGAAGCATATCGCCGCCCAATACACCTTACGGCTGACCTAGATGCGTGCACAGGTGAGTCGCGTCCACTACTACTAAGAAAAAAAATCACGTGGACTTAATATAAATAAATATAAAAAATAATTATTCATATTCCAGCTAATTAAAATGTTCAAAACTTTGTAACTTTTTTATATTTTACATGCGGTTGTCAGCAGCATTTATTTCATATTATCAAATTGTGTTATTTACACAAATGAAAAAAAGTTGTTCAATTGATCTTTAATGTGAACACATATCATAATTAGGCATGGCCAGTGTTTCTGTCCGTCCTGTCCGGAGTGGTTATATTGTAATAAGGGCACCATCCTATAATTATGTCAAATGATGGTATGGACTGGTTGTCGATGCATTTATTGTGCTACCAATCATGCCAATTGAGACAAGCCATGTGAGTTTGCTCCTAATAAGATATGCAATATCTAATGAAAAACATTTTCAAATTTATGATATTTTAAGGAAAATGTATTTCCAGAAACTGTGATATTTTCCATAAATGACGTCAAAAGTTGACGAATTGTTCATAGCAAATGCGGATCGGATTCTGCATTTGCTATGAAAATTCCGTCAACTGTCCGGACATAATTTAAAGAAACTATGAGTTTCTGTAAAATATTTTCATGAAACAGTGCACATCTTAATAGGTACAAACATCACATGGTTTGTCTCAGATGGGAATCAGAAAAACACACACTGTTATTCTAGTTATGTTGGTTAATTGGTCGATATACATAGTTATATCGACATATCACGACAAGATCATTGATTTAAAGATTTGACATTTTCCAACGGTAGCAATACTTGGAAGTACCAACACTGTCTTCAAGAGCCATTAACGCTGCCACTTACTTTGATGTGGCTTTGAGTTATTTAGTTGCTCTCATACGTGGCCGTTGAACAGACAGGGACAATCAGTAACCGATTTCATCAAGATTGCAAAGTATACTTTTCTAGCAAAGTTTACTTTGAGGGAGCAATCACTTATTTTTCCTGAAATGCATTATTAACATTAACTAACCACTGCATATATTTGATGATTAAAAGTATGCAAAATTATTATACTGAATTTAGTACATTATCACAGTCAAAATGGCTATGATAATGTAATAAATTCATTATAATAAAAATTAATCAATTTATCCTAAAATTGAAAATTTCTCCCTCAAAGTATACTTAATGTAATAAATTCAGTATAATAATTATGCATACTTTTAATCATCAAATAATAAGAAGTGGTTAGTTCGGGAAATTAAGTTCGGGAAAAATAAATGATTACTCACTCAAAGTATACTTTGCTAGAAAAATGTACTTTGCAATGTTGATGAAATGGGCTACTGAGATAAATGATCAAGAAACCCATCAAACATAAAATTACAGAGGTTGCTTTGGTGTCCGGTTTAGAGAGGTTTCACTGTATATTCATCCGGCGAACCTTTCTGGGACACTTTGATAATACAAATGCAGAAACATACATAAGCCTCACGTCACTCAACCACAGGGACACTGAAAATCTCCGATGTTGCATATTGACGTTATCAGTAGTATATGGGGAGTCAAAATGATACCACCTACGGTAGTATCATTTTGACTCCCCATATACTACCCCCACCACCCCCGAAAATCACCGTTTTCGTCCAATAGCACAAAGTGGTCACCAACACAAAAACGTGACAATTGGTGTCATAATACATCATGTTTTTTCCAATTGAACATATAAATCTAATAGGTTATAACAAAAAAATATTATAACAAATTGGACTGCATTTCGAAAAAGAAAAAAAAAATGTTTGTTCAATTGGACTGAATTTCGAAAAGTAGTAAAAACATGATGTATTTTCCAATTGAACAGATAAATCTCATAGGTTATATACAGAAAATATGATAACGCCAGAAATTGAAAGGCCAAATTAATTATTTATTTCCGAAAAAGAAAAAAAAAAAAGAAATGTTTGTTCAATTGGACTGAATTCAGAAAAAGTAGTAAAAAAAATAGCCGAAATCGCACTAGCGCCTTCTATAGAGGGAGTCAAAAATGATACCACCAAAGTTGAGCTGTATTGTAGCTCCCACCACCAACCAAAAAATAGCCCACCACCAACCAATAGTTGTATTGTAGTCCAATTATATTGGTGTCATAAATACATAAGTTAAATGTGACACCAATTGAACAGATAAATTTCATATGTTATAACAAAATGGATAATAAAATAGAATATAACGAAGATTGCGATAAATTCTGTACAATGAACACACTAGCTGGTATCGAATACACGAAATATCAGCGTAATTTATTACGCTACGATAAAAACGTTGCGTTTACAATATTATACCGGCGATTATGCCAACTATACAAGAGGCAAATACAATCATTAAGAAGCATAACGCGTATCGGATATAAAACTAATGTGTATTATATAAAATTGTTAAAACCCCACGATTTGTTTACGAATCTAAGTTTCTACGATATCGCTTTTAGAGATATTAAAAACCAATTATTATTGAAATCATTAATGCAATTTCAATGCGTCCGCGTGTGATAGTTTATTTTCCAACACGGCATTTTCCTCCTCCACTATAGCTAATTTATTTCGCAGATCAGCAACTAATTCTACCAGCTCCAGTCTACCGCGTTCACCTTTAGCCACAGGGCAGCGTAGTTGCTTATGTCTACAAAGAGTTTGGGCACTAACGAATTTACAAGGGCATCTGGGGCATTGAAATTGCGGGGCGACACAAGGAAATTTTCTACGTCTCGATAGATGCCTTCGTAGATAGTCTTTACACGCAAAAGTCTTACAACAAGTCGCACACTCCATTATGTATATATATATATATGTATATGTTCAATTGGATGCGAAAAAACATCGTGTAAATTTTTTCATCCAATTGAACAGATAAATTTCATAGGTTATATTACAGAAAATATGATAACGCCAGAAATCGAAAGTTTGAGAAGAGAAGCCGAATCTCTAGGGATTACTTATAGTAAACGGTTGGGAGTTAGGGGGTTGACAAATCTGATAAACTCCACAAAGAATGAGGCGTTTATGAAGCGGTTTACCCGCGCCCACAAACGAGGAGCCTTTAAAGACCTCTCACTAGCAGAGGAAGTTGGTAACAGAATTCAAAAAGAAAGTATTGCGGGGTTAAGGGCTAGTGTAATAAAACCTTCAAGTACCAATAATTTGTCCCAAATTAGACACACAGGTCACCCAATAGTAAATAATAAGAAAATATCTATAGTTCGCGCGATAGTGGAAAAAGGTGAAGAAATATTGGGGGCTCATGATGAAACATTGGAAAAGGTAGAAAAGGGAAGACGGGTAGTTACATTATCCTTTCGTAAAAACATTGACATCAACGAGTCTGAACGCATGTCCGATAAAATCGCTCCGTATCTAACAACAAATTTTTATTTGAGATATTCATATTCTTACAAGCTAGAACATATGGAGGAAACTAAAAATGGAAAACCAAAAACTATAATATTTCACAAAAATCTCGGTGGTAGCGAACCACTATCATCAATGAAAACCGTTAAAAAATGGGTGTCAGACAAAGAGTAAACACGAATAATGTCCTATAAAATAGACGGACCAAATACAAAGTGGAAGTTTGTAAGATGGGTAGAGGTTTTTGTAAAGTTAATACAGGGCAGTAGGGGAATAGATTTGGGACAACAATCCAAAGAAGCAGCAGGAGGAGAACTTCCAGAATGGTTGAGGAATAGAAAAGGTATGTATTCTTTAGATAAGTATAATGACGATCTTTGTCTGTTCAGGTGTCTAGCTATGCACCTTGACAAAAAGATCAGACCTGACAGATGCACGGACAAGGCGAAAGAACTTAGTAAACAATATAGCGGTAGTAATGTGGTTTCACCAATTCCTTTTTCAGATCTGAAAAAGGTTAGTTTTTTAAAATCGGTATAGAAGTATATCAACCGACACAAGGTGGTGTTTGGTGGTTGAAAAAGGTACCAGCGCACTATGATGCACTAGGTCATAAACCAATGACAATAGGACTGTTTAATAATCACGCATTTCTGATAAAAAAAACCTTAAAAACCTATCTAAAATTTACGCCTGCGATAATTGCAAACAGAAATTCACGAAAGCGAGTAATATGAAGAGACACGGACCAAAATGTATGAGAGGTGAGACAAAAGTAATATGTGATGGTAATTATTTAGAGCGCCCGCGTTCGTCGTTCGAGAAAGCGTTCTACCCAAAAGGTTCTAATAGTTATGGTGCGATCGATTGGATGTACTCTGTGGAAAAGCGGGAGGGAATTCACATTCACCATGAACAGTGCGGACACGGAGGTGAAAGATGGATTTTAGGAGCTCCAGTAGATGGATACTGTCCAGAAACCAATACCGTATATCAATATCACGGCTGTTACTGGCACGTGTGTGAGATTCATACAAAGCATAAAAAAGAAGAAAGCGCATCCACAATGAGAAGAGATAAATGTATTAGAAGAAGCAAAGAATTCAATCTAGTAGTTATGTGGGAATGCGAATTTCAAAGAACGGGTAAAGATATAAAGATCGGTTGCGACACTACTCTTTATCCATATCAGATAGTATACGATTTTGAGGCGTATCTCCAGCCAGAAGTTGAAGCTATCGGTAATAGTTTAGAGTACGAAGCTGAGCACGTTCCGGTAAGCGTTAGTATAGGAGATAATTTCTCAGGAACAGTAACTCATATTTGTGATAAAGATCCTGCAAAACTTATAGAAAAATTCGTAGAAGATTTGAAAGTCAGGGGAAAAGCTATAAGAGAAGAAATATGGTCAAGATATGAGTTTAATACAGAATATTTACGTGAAAAACAAATCGCCCAGATCGAACAGTGGATAGAGCAAGTACCGGTTATAGGTTTTAACAGCAGTAAGTACGATATAAACTTAATAAAGAAATATTTAGTAGATGAACTGTCATCAACAACAAAGAAAGTAATGGTTGGAAAAAGGGCGAACGCAACAATATTTATATTTACTCCGGAGTTTAGATTTCTTGATGTAATACTTTACCTAGGACCTTGTGTAAGTTACGATAGTTGGATAAAAGCCTACGATTGTAAAGGACAGAAATCTTTCTTTCCTTACGAGTGGTTCGATTCTACAGACAAGCTGGATTACCCAGGACTACCGGATATAGAGAATTGGTATTCCAAACTATCTGGGAAAATGTTACTAGACGAAACAGAATTAAGCAAATGTCGTAGAATTTTCAAAGAAGAGAATATGGAAACCTTCAGACATTGGTTGAAATATTATAACGATTTAGATGTAGCACCGTTCCTAGAAGCTGTGGAAAAAATGTGTGAATTTTATAAACACAGGGGTGTAGATATTTTCAAAGACGCGGTAACACTACCAGGTGTGGCTATGCAATATTTATTGAGAGGAACCATTAAAGAACAAAAATCTTCAAAGACGATTATACCGGAGGATGCTCTATGTGCACCAAAAGAAGAAACATACAAAATGATGAAAGACGCTCTAGTTGGTGGTCCATCAATAGTATTTACACGATATGCAGAAGCCGGTGTTTCAAATATTAGAGTGGGTTCCAAACCTCGCAAGGCTGTTTTGGGGTACGATGCAAACGCGTTATATTTATCTACGTTAAATAAAGAGATGCCGTGTGGAAAAGAAACTATACATCATATAGATTCCCCACATAAACCTAAACTTATTAAAAGGTTTTGTAAAAGAGTTTTATCCGGAGACTGGTTTGGGTTTGCGGAGGTGGATATAGAAGTTCCACACAACTTAAAAGATAAGTTTTCTGAAATGTCCCCAATATTTATAAACAGAGAAGTAGAGGTTGATGAAGTTCCCGCACACATGTTAAAATATTTAAAAGATACTGGCCGAACAAGAGGAGATGGAAGATAATTGGTGGGATCTATGACCGCCACTAAAGTACTGCTGTATGCGTCACTGTTGAAATGGTATTTAAAACACGGCCTAGAAATAACGGGAGTTCATCGTGTTTTAGATTATATTAGTGGTAAACCCTTCGAATGGTTCGCTAAAGAAGTTACAGCCGCAAGACGAACGGGGGATGTAGAACCAAATAAGAAACCGGTGGCCGACATAATGAAATTATTAGGAAGCTCGTGTTGTGGAAAAATGATAGAGGCAACAGAGAGACATTTAAATACGACATATACACAAGACGAAACCTGTGTTGACAAAGCATTAAGATCCGCGTATTTTGATGATTTGGAAGAGATAGGAGATGCGTACGAAATATCTTCAAGAAAACCCAGGTGTGCGGTAAAGAGACCATTCCATTGTGGAATAGCGGTTTATCAACTAGCTAAATTGAGAATGTTGGAATTTTACTACGAATTTCTAGACAAATACGTAAAAAGAGAAGACTTTGAATTAATACAGATGGACACGGATAGTATGTATATAGGAGTTAGTGGAAAAACGATAGAGGAATTGATTAGACCTAACTTACTAGACGAGTTTGAAAAAGAAAAAAAGAAATGGTTGGCTTGGGATAAATGGAGCGAAAGAGAGCCAGGACTTTTCAAAATGGAATTTAGCGGAGATAGGGCGATAGCGTTATCTAGTAAGTGTTATTTCGTAGAAAAATTTGATTCAATTAATAAAAGCTCTGCGAAAGGAATGTCCAAGAGAACTAACAATTTAAATTGGGATAGATATAAACGAGTACTAAGTGAAACTACAGAAGATGGAAAACACATTATAGATGTAGCTCAAAATAGAGGATTTAAAATGAAAGACGGTGTTATGAAAACGTACTGTCAGCGAAAATTAGGACTCTCGGCGTACTACGATAAAAGACGCGTGTTATCAGACGGAATACATACGGAACCTCTCTAATAATTTTAAGAAAATTAGCAATCTAAAGACTCTGACGATCCGGGGGTAACTGGGTGTCAGAAGGCACCGCAAGAAGTTCTTCGCGAACAAACCCTCGAGATGGCCCATCATCCAAATAGTAGAGCACGGGCTCATCGGGTTTGGTAATAGATCGATCTAGATGATATACATTGAGAGACCACACGGGATCAGTCGCGCGGCGGCTGCCACCTTCGAGCTCTCCCGGTTGATAGAGGTACCGGATGTCAATATCCGATGGAAGTGCAATCGGTGATTGCTGCTCCTCTAAACCAACGGGTCGCCCGCGCGAGACGACAGAGGGCTTGCTCGTCACCCTTTTAAACTTGATAGCATCTACGGGCTTCTTACCTATCAATCTGGTCACCTCTCCGTTCAGTGCGGAGACCACGGCGGGCAGTCTGGCCACCCACTCGGTCGATCGCGAATGAGGGTCTACAAGTTCTTTAGCGTATTGGTGTCCGAACAGTCTCTCAGCCAGGGTTCGATTGAAGCGCTCCACGATCCTCTGGTCCCGGTGGATGTTGACGCGGCCGCGTCTGACATAAACTTTGTGCTTAGACAATAGATGAGAGACCGCGCCCATGAACTCGCGGCCTGGATCGACCTAGAGAAGACTTGGCCAATTGAGAGGACTCCTTTTATATATTCGGGAAAGAGCCTCGGCCACCTCCTTAGAATCTTTCGTAGCCAACGGCTCAGACCCCTATAGCGACTCGCTACGTCAACGACTGTCAGTGCGTACTTGTACGTTTTGCGACCGACGCGATCGTGAGGGAGAAACAGGAGATCCGCTTGGTGAACTTGGTTTGGCACCGGCACATCGAATTTCGGGCGCGGAATATTGTGAGGCGCGGGTAAATAGATCTGCCAGATGGCCTGCTTCTTGAGCCATTCCTTGACAGCGTTTTCGGAAACCTTGGTCGCCGCCGCGAGGTTCTTGATGGTCGCGAGTCCCTTCCAGTAGCCGCGTGGGCTGTAGTACGTGTTTGCTAGCTTGTGAGCTAGTTTGGTATCAAGTTTGCGCGTGTCCATCGTATGCGAAGTATTCTAATAGATCGGACAATCTCCAACATGCCCTCGCCAGATCGTCCGGTAACTGCGTCGTTAATAATAAATCTTTGTTGGAAGTTTCGCTGCAGCTGCCGGTTAGGTTACAGCTCGGAAGCGGGAACTCTGAGGAATCTAACATCCGCTTTGCGAAAAGGGTGGCCGCTTTTCCGTCCTAGCGCCACGTCTCGAGAGAATCTTGGGCCAGACGAATCATACTCTTTGCACCAGGTAAACGGTGTTTAAGGGCAGTATAGCCTACATCGATCATAGCGTAATAAAGTTCGTCAACTAACATCGTTCTATATATATATTTAAAAAAAGTTTTAAAATAATTATTGCAATTTCGATTGAATATAGTAGCCGACGAAACCCACCACACCCATTCCCACGACGATGAACGCGATCTCGCGGTCTTTTTGGGCCTCTGACGGCACATAGAAATCTGAAAGTTGGGGCTCGCGATCTAGTCCCAATTTCATTGGATCGAGACTTCTCTGCGGATATGCCAGCGCGTACTCGCGGTTGGCTTCTTCAACGTTCTGGAAAGTTTGCGCGGTTTGATTCTCGCGGCGAAACTCTTCGTTGACCCAGTTGACCATGCTTCCTTTGCGCTATTGAGTTGTTCTACAGCTAAATCGTGACGCTTGCGCTCCTCATCCACGTTCGAGCTTCTCATTTTCGAGAATAGAAAGTTGCTACCGCTGAACGCCAATGCGTTTACAAGCGCACCACCTATCATTATTCCGATCGAAGCCATTTTATTTCCATATATTAACGGGTAGAATTCCGGCTTTAATTAGATAATCTCGGGTCCAAACTGCGCCCGTTACACCCAAGGTCACGAGCCCTACGTCTCTCACAGTAAAGTCCAATTTGGGAGCGGCCCCTCCTAAGACCATCTTTCCTGCTCGAGCATACACGATACTGAGACCCGATATCACCACGGCGTGATAAAGCGCATTCACTATCATTTGACCATCACGTTCAGCCATTAATAATTATTGCATATAAAAGGGATCGCGTTTAATGTTTAAATGGGGCGCATCCAATTGCGATTGGATTGGAACAGCATCCAACAGTGTTGGTGGTTGTTTTTTCAATTTCAACCTTGTTGATGATTGGGGGTACCTGTTGTTGAAACGGTAAAGCACATACAGGGTGCCCACAACCGACAGACCACCAACAACAACCCACGGGATCCAATCAGTATTGGGAGTTGGAGCAATCGGTTTCAATCCAATAGCGATTGGGGGAGAAACAGCTGCCACCGGGTGTTTTGCCGTCTCTGTCCCCGATTGCAACGACCGTTTGGCCTCTCGAAGATCGGCGAGTATTTTATCTTGTTTAGCTTTTCTTGTGGCAGCCGCTGCTCGCCCAGCTGCCTGTCTTTTTGGATTTTTATGTCCCGTTGGAGGAACAATCGGAGTTGAAAGTGCTGCAATCGGGTTCAACAGTGTTGAGGGTTCCGTCACTCTCGCAGGTGTGTCTTGTGTGATCATTTTCTGGGCTTATAGTTCGTGGGCATATATGTCCAAATTGACAGTGTTTACCCGTGGTCAACGCGGTTGTCAGCGGAGCTAAGTACATTCCAAACTTGTGATAAATTGAGCAGCATGCTGTTCTAAGAGTGTGTCCTATAAAAGGGTCAGTCTCTAGATCGCGAATCAACCCCGCGGTGTCTGGTATAGGGAGAAGTATACTAACGGTGGTAGAGTACAAATGAATAGCCGCCGATCCGAGAGTTTTTGTCATCTCCGCACCTAATTTGGATTCGTATCGCGCATACATTGTATCGACCTCCTCATCTGACATCTTATCCACCTGACAAACTGAGAGACGCCTACCGAGATAATGCTCCGATTGTCCCCCAGCAACCAGCTCAGCCAACAGCTCGCGTCGCGCCGCGTTTTCATTCGTATCGGCCCCAATCGCGATTGAAGTTGCACTCAAACCAGTCGAAATTGGAGTTGAGGTTTCAGTTCCTCCCAATTCGCGATTGGTGTTCGATCCCGATTGTGTTGAGGTTTCTTCCATTAGCTGATCGAGAAGTTCGTCGCAGTTCATTATTGCTAATTTTCTTAAAATTATTCTTGCAAGTCTCATAAGTCTAACATATTGCCAAGCGCACCACCAGATACTTATGATCACCGTTATGCTCGCAATAAAGCTCGCAGCGGAGCAACAAATTCTTAGCAATTTCTCAGCATTGTTAAGCATTTTCTCAGCATTGTTAAGTATTTGTTAAGCATTTTTTCAACATTGCTCAGCATTTGTTCTGCATTGCTCAGCATTTGTTCATCATTTCTCAGTAATTGTTCAGCATTGTTCAGCATTGTTAAGCATTGTTCAGCATTTGTTCAGCATTGTTAAGCATTTACTCAGCAGTTACTAATTAATTACATTATAAGCAGTTGGTTGATCAGTCTTTAGCAGAAGCTTGGTGTGCTTAGTTTCCGAAAGTATCAAAGTATCTGTCGAACCTCCAGGCGCTCCTCGCGCGTTGGGATAACGTCGTTCTCTCTAAGACATTCATCGAATGAGTCTCGGTCCTTGCAGTGGAAGAGCGCGACCCATTTCGTTTGCTCGCGCAGATCCTTGAGGACGGCGTTGTACATTTGAGTGGAGATCCATACGCTTTGCCTCGCATGGCGGCCAGAAAATGCGAGCTCGGAGAGCATGTCCTTCTTTTTGGTCATCGCCGCCTTGGCCGAGCAGTCGTCAATCACGTATAGGGTGGGCTCTCCCTGGAATATTTGATAGAAGACACACAGCCAACCGTGAAGCCTGTCACCGGGGTCAATAACGTATACCTCAGGGTCGGTCCATATCCACGGGCGCCGCTGATAAGTATCGTTGTGCCGCAAAGTGGGACACAGGATCACAATGTGACGAAAGGCAAGTCCAGGATGAAAACCGGTTTTCCGCATCCTGTCTGCCCACATATTATGGCAGAGTGGGCATCTCCAATCGTGAATTGGTATTGATTGATAATTTTAGTATAAAGCTGAGACGTATCGACCATCTTCTATATTGAGTTGCGCGTCTGTAATTATATATAAGTACACGTTCAATGGCCCGGCTCCATCCGCCTCTTTGGTTATCTGGATCGTCACACCCTCGCTAGCGTTCTCAATTTGGCGTCCACTACCGTGCATTTGGTCGTCGTCGCTGGCTCGCATGTCTAGCCATAGAGCGTATTTGGTAGTCAGAAAATCCGAGAGGGAGACGTCCGAGAGCTGTAGGTCTTTGGCAACCGCGGCAACCTCCGGAGAACGCTTAGAGCCGGAAGAAAAATGTTTTCTTACTTCGTCCCGCTGCTGGTGCGCGCGAAGACCCGCGCTGTAGAGTTGATTGGGTACTCCCTCGATCGTCACCTCTACCTTCGTGATTTTGGGGTTATAGAATTTGTCGGATTTTCTAGCCCCGAGTGCGAACCGAGCATCCTCGAACAACATCAGTATACCTTTCATCGAGCGGGCGGGTACGTTGACATTAATATTCCACAATGTGTCGCTTTTGTCTTTCGTCATCTTGCGGTGGCGAAGAACTCGGTCGTAAAGTATGGCAACTCGCCCGACATACTGGGATCTGATTAATCGCGCGAGCTCGGGCATCGTGACCACGTCGTACTCCAGCGACACATTGTCGATCGTATACTTCGATGTCATGTCAGTGGCTATGATAACTCGGCCGTAGTCGTTGAACGTTAGTTCGTGTTCGAGGCGGTCCGACAAAGCGCTCTGATAGTAGGGCATGTGGCTCTCCAGCAACTCAAAGTCGAGCGGGATGTAGAATCGGTTGCCGTAAGCGGCCGCGACCGCGTTGTTGCTCGCGACGTTATCTGCCATGTCACCAGCCCCGATTTTAAGTTTGGTTACGTTCTTATTTCGACTGGTGTCAATACCTTGATATACCGCATTTTCGCGCTCTTGCGCCGTCTTCCACAGGTCCTGGTAGCAATGGTAGACGTCGCTGTCATCGATCGACATCACCTCATTACCAGAAATCTTTATCATGGTCTTCTTGACGATGGCGCGACCCAGGTTCTGAACGATGGTTCGGTCCGCGTCCATCGATGTAAGCGAAATAGTGAAAGCGAGGCGAACAGTCCCCGGCATAATGACGTCGCTAGCTCCGAGGTTGGGGAAGCGTACTAACAGCTGCTGGTTCTGGTCGATCGTCGATGGGTTGTTCGTAATAACGACACTCTGTCTCACACCTTTTGCCCCGAGGGGCTCACGCAGTCTGCGATATGGATTGAGTTTGCGACCGTATTGACTCGAAGACATAATTTAGTTAATCTATTAAACCCGTATGGTTTTTTGTTTAATACATAATTATTACAAGATGATTGGCCGTTCAGTGCGGTACATTAGGAGAACAGCCTAAATTGAGATGGGTTTATGTTAGGGAATCAACTATATGTATCATACAGGTGACCGCGTCTGCCCGGAGACGGAAACCAACGTGAATTGATCATGATAGTAACAAACAGAAGCATGACCATAATACGCACGTCCGTATCCGCTACCCCACACACGCCAACACAAGCATAATAACAATTACAACATGGACAAGGAAGGCGATTTTGGCAATAAATGGCCGCGACTTTATTGGAGAAATATTGGACAGAAGCAAATACAGGCCTCATAAGTGGCGGACAGATGTTTGCGGGTGGTTACATGTGAGCGCCATTACCGCATGGTAATGCCCATTACCGCCTGGTAAAGAAGGATCCGCTTGGATGCAAGCAACATTGCCGCTTGGTAATGCCCATTACCACCACCTGGTAATGCCCATTACCGCACGGCAATGCTAGGAAGCACATACTGCAGTCCCCCGATAGCACTGGTGGCCCTCAGCAGCTACACTGAGTGAATTAGCAGACCAGTGATATTCGGGGGGAAGCTGACGGGAACCTCCATCCAGCTTCAGCGAGCTTGTGCCGGGACGGTCCGTGCACGCGCCATCTGCAGAGAACCAGCTAGGTATTGTGTAACTGATATGCTATATCAAAACTATCAAACATCTCACCACCCGCAACAATCCGCTGCCGAGCAAATAATAAATCACTGTATATATAGTGATAAATTATGTATAAGAGACCTCCATGAGTATACACATTGCATTGACGTATTGTGTACCAAAGTGGGAATACACGTCGACTATTTAAGACGTCGACTATTTAAGTATAGAGGTTCTTGTAGCAACATTTTACTACTTGCAGTTAGCACTTTGGTATACAAGGAACGTCCCAATGTGTGTATGCATGGTAAGAAACAAAACAATCGAGATTTCTATCGCAGTCTCCGTCGCGACGACAACTTGGCCGGCTCGTGGCATGTTACCGGCGAGGCATGGTACACAGCATATACACACAGATGGTGGAACAGCAATACTGAAACGAGAACTCGGGGCAGCATCATCATGGCAAATTTACGACATGGAAGTGCGATAAACATTTTCTACCGAATGCAATTACAGCATAGGAACAGTGTTGAATCTCTCATAACAATTTTTTGTTGCATATTGTATTACAATAAATCATGTAAGGGTGAGGGGGGTGGGTTACGTCTGATCTGGTTGCTGTTTGTCGAGAGAAAGGTTGTGCCAACCACATGGGTGGCTTTATATAATGCTGAGAATTAACCCGTGCTTGACGACTAAATCGGCCCGGAACAAGAACAGCGTATAATTTTTAACATGTGCAACCAGTGTAGCCCCAGATCAGCCTGCGCATAAGCATATAATAAACACGACACACACTAGATGACAGGACGGACAAGCATTATTACGCACGCGAAAATAGGTACGACCAAACCCAAACTCACAGAGTATTATTTGGTAGCACACTGGCGGCTTTGGTCAAAAGGGGCGAATTCCCAGACCCATGATACGAATCTGGCGGCGATGGCCCGAACGGTCAATCCCTATAATAAAGGGGTCTATTCGTTATAAAATAGACCAGATTAATTTTAATAAAAATTATAAAGATGGCTGATTATGGGTATGACATGGATGAAATCGGCAGAGACGATTTCCGCGATGACGATGACCTCGACGACGTTGACGAAACGACCTTCATAGATACACCAGGAACTTCAGCTACTGGTGATGTTAGCTATATGTGGGAGGCCCCACCCGAAACTCCGGCATGGGCGGGAGGTGCCGAGATTCCTGCGGAGATCTCTAAGAATGAGCTGGCGCCTCTCAAGGAAACGGAGTCTCTGGTTAAACGGTGGGAGAGTGAGGTGTCTAAACACGGCATCAAGGCCACGTTGGAGTTCCGCAGCACTAAAAAAGGAGACCTGTGGGTTAAATGGGGCAAGAACTGGAAGTTGCTGACGTTCAAGAACGACCCGAACCGGTTCCTCAGGGCCTCTTCAGTGAAAACATATGGAGTGGACCTCGCTCGAGCTCTCGGAGTGATCGGGGACCGGTCGCAGCTGCCTCAACAAATGGTAAAAACCCTACAGTCTACCGACGAAACGCTGGTGAAGACGGCCGCCGCTATAGAAACGAGCGATATCAGCGAGGTCCCTCGTATAGCCACCGACGCTATTAACACAGTGGAAACCACGGTCAACGAAATAAACGGCACTAAGTATGACCCACCGTTACCTCTTCGCGAACTCCGGGGACTCGATAAGGCTCTGCAAACAACCCGGGGCGAACTGGTCAATAACCTCTCCAATCTCTCAGCGCTGGACAAACATATCGCGCTAGAAGAAAGAAAACTTGGGGAAGTACGTGACGATAGAGAATCTACCGAGCGGATCAACAAACTCCTGCGGTCGTTGCGGGATGAAAGAGAAGCTCGCTTGGAGGCTGCCTCGACTAACCGTGAGACACTCTCTGGACAATTAAGTCGGAGCCGCGAAACAATCTCGAGCCCACCAAGCACTTCATCACCGAACGTCATCTTATTCAACTTATAATTATATTTAGTCCATTTTGCCATTTTTCTAACTGGTGGTGGGGTAGCTCCGCGAGCACTCCACAACCCTGAGAAATACGTGGGGACTTTATCCAGATGCTCACCACTAACTAAGCCTTTAAGGTGAACTAACCCTAAACTGTTGGTTGGGGTGTATACTTTCTGTCTCCAGTCCACGTCTTTTGGTACCCCAAATTCGTTACACAATCTTTCGAACGCCTTACGGTCGTATGTGCTGGAAATGGGATCCCAGCCATCGTCTTGAGGTAGTGGAATACCTAATTCTTTGATAATCCTCCTAATTGTGTAATACACGTGAAAGCTGTAGACACTTCTAAGCATGATAGTATTGGATGTTAAATGATCTTGATGCGAAACTCCGCATCCGGCCGTTGCGCACCATACAGCGAAATTTAGCTGGTTCTGCCAGAAGTTCATATGGGAAAAATCCCATCTTAGTATTACATCTTGACTAGTAGTCTTTGGAACTACATGTACATATTTCGGTCTAACTGTTACAGTTGGGTGTACAAGGTGGTCAACAACGTCTTTTTGCGTGTATTTACCTCCGACCGCGTACTTTGCATTAGAGTTAAAGCTAAATGCTTGGGTATCCATTGAAAGATATTATTATGTTTGCTACTATCACTAATGTTCAAAATGGGAGTTGTGAACTTCAAAAGTCAATCGACAACTGCTGCGGAAAACGCCGGGTAGGCCTCAGATCAATCACCTTCACGGTTGGGTGGAAAAACGTGGGGGAGGGCGAAGGGTTCGGCTACGTGAAGGCCCCCCGCCAAGTAGGTGTAAAGCTGCCCCCGGCCTTTGGAGTTCGAGATCCCTCCAAGCTTTTGTTGCGTCGGAGTTTGCTGGTAGAGCCAGCCTCACAATCTCGAAGGCTACCGGACTCGCGACCTTTACCGTCGAACCCACCAACCAGGTAACGATCACCCAGGATTTGGCTGTGCGGCTCGGTTTTACAAAAACATACTCCGACAATAGGGGTTGGTTTAACCCGGGCGAGCACGTCAGTGACATCCCAGTAAACTTCGTCTTAACGAAAACTCTCAGGGTGCACCTGGATCAATTGAACACATCGTACAACACGTTAGACGGAGCTCCCAGTACATTACTAAAAACTGTGCACGCCAGCGACTGTTTCTATGGTGAGACCCTGACCTTAGACTTCCCAACCCCCGAGATGAAAGTTTTGGAATCGGGACACATCCACGAGTTGAAGATTTCTATTCTAGATGATAAAGCGCGAGAGTTGAATAACTATTACTCGATTTCGAGCGTTCTCGAAATAACCGATTAAACATAATATATATACATATTAATCATGAGCATATACGGTCCAGATAGTTCCAACTTAGAACGGGACGTTCCCGTCGCGGCCGCAGCATACGATGAAACCGCAATGAGAAGACTGGAGAGGGGCGTATCACAGTCCCACACAGTTTTAACTAGGGCGGTTGCACAAATGGAAAAATTGCAAGCTAGCAAACACGTCATAACAGTTTGGGCCGAGGAGCGGGGTTCACTAAGCGAGGGGGGCTACGAATATTCATTCGGTGCCAACGCGAGCAACAGATACGGGGGATACACCATGGCAGTGTCTGGGACGATTTTTCGAATGGCGGTCTACTCGGTCGACTTTCGCGGACACGCCACTGCTGAAGTCCGAGTGAATGTCGTCCTGAATGGTGTAGAACAGAATATTGCCATCACCAAGCACGCGGGGCAGATGTCAGGGTTTACTATATTCGATGATGACACTACAATTAAAGTTTCGGCAGGTAGTGTTATTAACTTTGTTACAAAAATTGCTGACAAAGCAGCTTCCTCCACTATTGTTACACTGTTAATACAACTTGATTTATGATGAATGACGAGAAACTATATCCACACTTACCTTCGGGGACGGCCGACCCGGTATCCTTTAGGATGACCAGAATCGTCGAGATACAACATATTCTACAACACGAGGGAGAGATGCGGACAGGTTATGCGAAGAAATATAGGCGGTCGGTCAATATATTAGAGGGGGTGAGTACCACGTTAGCCTCAGCATCCGTTATAAGCGGGGTGGGGAGTGTGTCTTTATTGTCAACAGTTGTCGCTGCACCGGTCGCGGCGACCTTGAGTGCTGTAGCGGCGGGGGCGGGACTGTTCTGCATGACGACCAGACTCGTGGGCCGAAAACTAGAGGCCAAGAGTCGAAAGCACGATCGAATAGCGGTTCTCGCGAGATCTCAGAAAAACAGTATCGACGTTATCGTGTCGAAAGCGATAGCCGACAACGATATATCAGATAGCGAGTTCAAGATGGTTTTCGAGGAGATGTCAAGGTATCAGGAGTTAAAGGGTACTATCCGGTCCAAGGCTCGACCACAAATCTCGCGGACGAAGACGTAAACAAACTCGTTATGGAGGGGAGGGCCGACGAGAGAAAAAATCTCCTCGCCCGTCTCGGGACGTGATATGCTTATTCGCGTGTCTACAGCGACATCAGGATATTCCTCCACTCTTACAGCCCAACTGTTCCGACGGCCCCTCCATACGGAACATAAAAAAAAAAGATTTAGGGCCCCGTTACGACACCCACTGACCACCATACATTTCTATAATCGTGTCTCCGTAACACAACCACAGCTGTATTGTGAAACGTAAACCTGAATATATATAAACACTACCTAGTGTTGTGCAATATCGATTGGCGAAATACCCGGCTATAAATACACACGTTCATAACACGTGTAATTGAAACATTGTCGTCTGATATTAAAAAAGGTGTTCCAGTTAGATATAGACAAGCAGCGGTCGGATCCATTGCTAAGTACATGACAGAGGCGTTTTGTGAATGACCGAGTATTTCACCTTATTGAGGTTATGTGTAAACTATAACATATACACAATTTTATTAAAATCGGCGCTAACCACATGCGGTATATGGTTATACGATTATATAAATGTATGGTGGTTAGTGGGTATCGTAACGTGGCACTAAATTTTATTTTTTTATTTGAAATATTCATATATTAATTAATTAATTAATAATAGGGGGTGTTCATCTTTAAATTATTAATAATTTTTACAAAATTAATTATAAAATTAAAAAATATTCATATATTAATTAATTAATTAATAATAGGGGGTGTTCATCTTTAAATTATTAATAATTTTTACAAAATTAATTATAAAATTAATAAAATAACGAACCATCCCATGTTTTCTTTCACCAATAGATATTAATAAATAATTATAATTTGCACACCATTTGTATATTGTATAGGAAAGTGATGAGTATATATACGTTTGTAAGCCTTACAACAATTGGTCTCATCTCGTGCATGCCATGTTGTTGATCCGGTATGACGTCCGTCTCGTCTGTTTAATGGTAGCAGTCTCTAAATGTGTGTGTGAATTGGTGATGTAATTGTACAGCTCATAAAAGATTTCTGCCTAAGAGCTTGCAATTACATCACCAAATCACAAAATAGGCTCGCCTTACTTCGTCGGTCTCTCTGAATTGAGGAATTGGCAAAGGGGTTAAAGGTGACCCGTAAAATGAGACTGTGAGCCAACAGATGCGTGGGCTTAAGAAAGGTCCCAACACCCCAGTGGCTGGGTGCCGGCTAAGAAATCTGCCCAGTCGCTGGGGGTGTGGGTGCCGGCTAAGAAATCTGCCCAATCGCTGGGGGTGTGTGCACGAGTGGAGGCTTTTGCTATTTTGTGGTTGGTGGTGGGAGCTACAATACAGCTCAACTTTGGTGGTATCATTTTTGACTCCCTCTACAGAAAGCGCTAGTGCGATTTCGGCTATTTTTTTTACTACTTTTTCGGAATTCAGTCCAATTGAACAAACATTTCTTCTTTTTTTTTTTCTTTTTTCGGAAATAAATAATTCATTTGGCCTTTCTATTTCTGGCGTTATCATATTTTCTGTATATAACCTATGAGATTTATCTGTTCAATTGGAAAATACATCATGTTTTCGCTGTGAGAGAAGACCCGTAATAATACACCGTGAAGAGAACACCCATACTTGCGCTGCTGTTTTCTTGGAAACCACGAGCTACCATGTAAAATGTTTAATTTTTTTTTACACTCAAAATAAAGTTATTGGACTAATCCAAACATGTACTCAATTATATCTGGTTCATAGAAACAGCTGCGTAATTTGGATTTCAAAAATTAGTTTACATGACGTCACATTTTACGTCACACAACGTAACGTCAAAAACCCGGGAAAAGACATCATTGCATAACTATTCATGCGCACATCACAATTCATTGATTATAATCTCAAAAATATACTAAATGTGCATATTTATCCGCCGTGGAAGTGCAATAAATAGGATGTTTTATCGTATATGTGTCAATAGCGGAAATAATACACTCGTGTCCGTGCAAGCAACTCGTTCGCTACGCTCACTTGTTGCTTACGCGGAATCAGACGCACACTCGTTTATTATTTCCCGCTATTCAAAATGTACGATGGGATATCCTCTATTTAAAGCCCCAATGACATATTCACAGAGTGAAGATGGCACACGGGGATTCTATTTCTAATTTCAGAAATAGTGGACCGATGTTCAAAATCTAACTTTGTGTTCTTAGTTAGATCATTTCCAAGCTATCTAACCAGGTTTCAGGGTCATTTTCCAAAAACACTCGTTGTTTTACTCCTCCCCCATCTTATCCACCTGCGTGTTAAATTCCCATAGGGAAATAATTATTTTCGAAATAACATCAATATAGGACCAACATTCAGGAAATAAACAGAAGGCTCACTGTTTTGGTAAATTTTGATAAAATGTAATATTATCTAAAAAACAATTGTTTATATAGCCGTAAAATTTGGCCCGGTTTCGTGAAACAGACAGTAGTCGATACAGGATACAAAACCTCTGTTAGCTTAACAGAAGCTTTGAGCAACTGGACCCAGGCTAGGAATACCTACCGTTTCTGAGCCGAGCCTGATAACTTTGCTATCAGAAAACACTAGCCTGGTATTCTATTTATCAGGTAACGTTTTATGCTTGAAAATGACCACATATGACGGAATCTGTGAACAGAACGCGAACTTGTTTACGTTGCGTCATTACACGGACGTAATTCGGTAGCGTCATGTGACGTCATCCAACCAATGGAACGTCAGTTTTCACTTTGTTGCAACCCGGATGGTTGTATCAGGTCAATGCCTGATACAATAATATGTTATCAGTCAGTACGTATTCGGTCAGTACAGGGAAGGCTATATGATAAAACACATTTTGGTATGAGTTTGTATGTATAAGGTCAATGCAAATGTCGCATAGCCAGTTACAGAGAGCACATTACCGACCGTACGAGCGGACAATCGCAATCTAAGTTAGTTACTACTATTCCACCATCATATCCGTACACATTCTGGTTTTGCTAATAACACAGGAAAATCGCAGCAACATGCGTGATGTGGTAAATCAAAAGACTGAACGTCCTGAAATTATTCGCAGTATATGTTTGTGGATGACAAATAGACTAATAAGAAATTTAGAGTGGACAATGTCAAGTACATTGTACAATTAATGTAGTTTGAAGACTCAGAATAGAAGTGATGCCGAACTATTGGCACGATTGACAAGTCGACGCGAGTGTTTCTGACAAAATATAAAAACGTTCCGGACAACTGTTCATCGCAATTGGGTCAGTTAAAGATGTTGTCCATTTTAGCTACGGTGTGCTTGTTTTAGTTTCAGATGAAGATGTGAGCAGGTTTGATCAAAACTTGTTCGAAAATGAGGCTTCTATCGAGTTTACAAAGATGTATAAATCCTTGAGACAGTGACCGAACTTTTGATATACGACCCAGGAGGTCAGAAACCATTGCTATAAATACTCAAGCTAAGGTTTGAGGGTGTTGTTGTGGTACATCATATCTTCATTTTATTGGTAGCTACTTCAGCGTGGCTAAAAAGATGGAAGTGACTTCTGTGATGTAATAGTTCACACTCCACGGAGGAATATCTAGGCTGTGCGCCATATTGTGCGCCATATTTAGAAAACTGTAGAATTTCAGGCGAAATCAGATCGCATATTATGTCACACAAATTTCTATTGTCGTGCTACGCCTAAATGGCAAGTACGACCAAGGAAATAATGCCCTGTGCCAACTTATCCTATGGCGTTTTGCGATGGTGTGGGTGTATTAATTTTGTGTTGTTTTCATACACGGTGAAACAATCGTTTCAATAGTCTGTTGATGTAGCTAGGTGTCAGACATCACCATTGTGTGTGTCTTCATACATGTTTAGTTAATGTTTCTTTATTATTTGAACATATAAATGTTTGATGCTGAACATCAGTTTTAATTGTTAGAATCTAAGTATAAGTTAGATCCAAAAAATTTCGGGTGTGCGAGGCGATGTACACGCCCAAGGCCATGTATTTTCAAATTGATTCACGTAGTACAACAACAATGGCGGGTCCCTGATCTCGCATGAACTGTCTGACATGTGACACACATATTTCCGGTGTTGAGTGTCACATCTGTCAAAATACAAACAAAGGCGAGCTTTATTTGTATACTCTTTTCTGATTATTATCAAAATAAATGTAAAGTATGCCAAGCCATGTACACTGACTATATTTATTCTCTGTCAATATTATTTTCTGATTTTGGTATTAACCTTCTATCCAGACACATGTAATATGGGATATGACCCTGTTAACCGACCTAAAATAACTTTAACTGATGATAAGCCATTGGACATCATTATATAAATAAGTAATACGTGTTAGTAATCTTGTGGAGCTAACCTAGTTTCAGTACTTTCAGTACTTTGATTATATGTTGTCTCCTTTGAGATATAATATTATTATCCTATAGCCAACTTATTCCATGGCGTTTAGGTCTTTCTTGCTTTGTATCTAAAACTCCACATATACTATTCTCTATAGTTTTCATAGTTTTTGGGCTCAGTTAATCAGTTAAATTTTGAAAAATACGAATTAATACATTTCGTGCGTATGAATACAGCAGCTATTATCTTTAGTTTTCACAGTTAGGTAGTAGTGACCAGTTAGCCGCCAATTTCGTACACTTATTTCTGGGAGTTACAAACAGTAATTTATTCTAGAGAAAACGTGTGTATGGGAATGGGTTTACACCAGCACAGTACATTTGCCTCTGGATGATGATTGAGAAAATATGCAACTTTCAGTTTCTGGTTCCGCAAGTGATCAATTTTTGTGGAGATAACATATTTCAGTACTCTCAGTACATTGATTATTCTCGATTTACGGAATGGTCCGAGGGGTTCCGAGTGCTGTAAAATATGCTATAGATAAGTTGGTTACCCGCATATTTTGGCATATATTTTACACCAATTAGAACAATTAGCCACTGAAAAATCAATATATTTATATATATTAACAATTATTTCACATTACTCACTAATTAAAAAGGCCCAGACCAGAATTAGAATCCCAACATCAAATAATTGTATATTCTTATCTGGAGACGTGATCTGTACCAAGCTGGCGCCTCAGTGTGAAGATGAATAATAACACGAGAACAATCATGTGTTAATATCCATAGGCGTCGCCAGGGGGGGGGAGGGTCGGGGGTGCGAACGAACCCCCTTTTCAGTTTTAACTTTTGGATGCAAATATGACTATTGGTAAGGAAAGTACATAATACGTCTCTGCTATTGGATATAGACTGTTTCTATTTCAGTAATACATGTTGAATATGTATGAATATGTATGATCGCGATGTGAACTAGAATCGGCTTCGCCCTCCAATTTAACTCCTGTCTCTGTGGCTGTTGAGAGATTGTGGCGAAAAATAAGCGCCTGAATTATAGACATACAACAACAGCAACAACAACAACAATAATTTGTCTGCATTATGAAAAACTCTAAAGATAAAAGCCAACGGAAGTTGGACTCCTACTTTGTACCCGGGTAAATGATATTTTCATATGTGTACATATTCATCCCCCACCAAAAAAACCACATCTACAGCCCCCACCCCGCTCCCTGGCCAGATTAAATTCATGTCGTGTTTGGACACCACCACCTAGATACGACACGCGGCAATTCCACTACGATTCAACAACCAAAATAAATGAAAATGACCGATGTGAAAAGTAAAAGTTGAAAAATGATTTAGGGACCTGGCTTGCACGTCTACCCACCACAACACGCATCTTGGCCAACACTCCCCACCCCCTGGCCAAATTGTTCAATCATGCATGTGGACATAGTCGACATAGTTCATAATGTGCCTAAAATCAGAGTTTAAGCATCAGCAATACGACGAACTTGCGTCTCAGACAACTCCTAAGGCTATCACGATTCGTGGTGATAAGAGTTGTCTGAGACGCAAGTTCGGGTCGATTTCCTTGGAGGAGTGTTGAAAGTCATTTTCTACGATTTATCTAAGATTTACAGATATTTTTCTTACGGAAATTCGGTGGTGCGATTGTGGAAATTATAGCTCTAAAATGCATTAGAACGTCGGAAATTGCACATAGAAATCAAAAATTTCCGGGGGAAGACCCCCGTACCCCCCGTCTAACCAGAGGGGACACCCCTCTCGTGCACTCCCCGTCTCCAGCCTTCGGCTGTCGGCGTCTGCCGTTGGTAGACGAACCCCGCTGGAAAATTCCTGTCAAGGCCTATGATGTCAACCAGCGTAGAGACTGCTCGTGTTACAATTAAGTACCATATGTTCAGCGGATGCAACAGTTATTAATATGTGAACTTAAACTAAAAGGTACAGTACGATTCGAAACACAATTAGAAAGTCTGTTCAGTAACAACTCTGCTGGTTGGAAGTATATAGTGGTGTCTTTCTCACACATTGCATACAAATTTCAAATCGTGCACAGCACTTCCACGGATGACAGAATGATTTCTGACAAATGGGACTTATTACGATCAATATGAACACAGAACCAGTCTGCACATCCGCACAAATGCATCTTATTTCTCATTTTAAATGTAAATTGTCGTGTTTGGGCAGCACATGAGAATCATCTCCATATTAAATCGGTTCATATCTAATGATCCTATTTTTGGCATTCAGGAAAATGCACTAGTCCGCCGGAATAGCCAGCTTTTGTCAGGAGCTATGTGCCTTTTAGCTGTGTTGAAAGAGATATGGAGTAAATTGAAACGGTTTCTGCTGGAGTTCCCGTGACGTATTGTCTCGAATGACCAATAGGATAATATGTGTCGCTAGGAAATTGTGCGCGTGACGGATTCTGTGGAAGAAGGGGACTAAGTCCAGGAAACGGGCTTCTGCGGAATGAAGGGTTATATCACAGGTGGAATACTTGGAATTGTGACACAAAGAAAATGTTCATTACAAAAAGATGCATTACCCCACCCACTTGGTCTCATACAGTACCATCTTATATTATAGAAATGTGGTAAACAATATGGCTATTATAGAAAGAGCCCTCTTTTACATAATACAATAAACATCGATTAAATGTATGACTTCTGTCTCTGGCAACCGAAAAAGGTCTTAGGTGTGTGAACATACTCACTTTAAATCGCTGTTTCAAGCATTTATTCGCATTTTACATACCCCATCCGAAGCGAAATTTGCGTGTACGAAGAATCTCACAGAATTGGAGGCCGTCGGGCGTGGATTATCGGTCATATTTGGCCGATAGCTGATCGCCAGCTTAGACTAATGTCGTGCACCAATGACCATATACACTAGAAAATCCAACCATACAAAGTTCGTCCAATTATGATCGTTCAACGATCAAAAAAAATAGTTTTTTCTAAATCCATTGCCTTTCATTCATGATTCGCGTACTATCAGATTATGTCTTCCGGAATCCCGAAATATGTTGAATGACGTCATCACAGATTTAGCCAATCAGAGATGTTCTTACATAGACGCTTCGGTGGTTGTATTATGGAAGATGGTGCATTGACCCTGTTCCAGATAATGAACGAAATTAGACAAAAAAGTGTTTTAGATCGGTGAACGATCACAATTGGACCAACTTTGTATGGATGGAGTTTCTAATGTATGTGGTCATGGTGCACGACATTATTTTGAGCTGACGATCAGCTATCGGCCAAATATGATCCGATAATCCACGCCGGACGGCCTCCGCTTCTGTGTGAGATTATTTCGTACACGAAAATTCCGCTTTGGATGGGGAATACAAAATGCGAATAACTAGATAACGGCTGGAAACAGCGATTTTCGGTGAGTATATTCAAGCACCTATTACCGTTTTCGATTGCCAGAGACACAGGTCATAAAACTAATCCATGTTTATTGTGTTTGTGGGAGTCAGACACAAGGGGGCTTTTCCAATATTAACCGTACTCTTGCTAACCTTCTATTAACGTCATGTACAGTACGATACCAGGTGGGTGGGTTAATGGGACATGTTAATAGCATTTATTTTGGTGTCATAGGTCCGAGTCTTCCACCTGTGGGTTATATGGCATACGGAAAAGAAATTGCAATTACATACATTAAACAGAAACAAAATGCAAATAAAACATTTATTACACAGCAAATATAAAGTGATCTAGCTGTTGAAACTATTTCTATGGCGCAAGACCCGTGTTTTTAAAAAGTTCAGCCCACTAAATATGTGCTGCGATCGATATAAGCTCATTTGCATAAAAGCTGGAAGACCTCAAATGTGGATGTTGTTGTATAATTCTTCGCTAGCACTCGAATAAAAAACAACTATTCGGCGTGTTCAATCAACTGTTTCTGTCACTAATTACAGTCACGAGTGTCATATTGACAGATGTGTGTAGTTTGATCTTTTTGTTGATGATTATATTTGGCCCACGGACTGACATAAAGGCACTGGGCATATATGTGGCTTTGACTGAAGAAATGGGGCTTATGGGTTTTGCGACCAGTGCAGATCAAAATCAGCCTGTGCATCCGCACAGTCTGATCAGGATCTGCACTGATTGCCATTCCATCAATGAAACACATGTCATGCTTCTAACAGGCAATATAGATCCTTATCAAGCTGCTGGAGTGTGCTATTTGATCTGGAGCTACACTGATCATATATCCATAAGCCCCATTTTCTCCAGTCACAGCCACATATGTGACCCGTGTATATCATGATCATCATTGCAATCTCGGTCAATGGAGTATAGCAATGCGGCAAAGATTCAGGGTTGTGAATTGTATCAAGTTGGCTGAACGACGCCCAGCGTAGGCCCTGAATTCTACTGATCTACGTTGATCGCAAACACCATAATTTTCCATTTCTCAAGCGGGTGACCCATGTACTATTCAAATGTAAATGCTTTGATTTAACGACGGCATTGGCTCGATGACCTTGCATGTCGGGACCGACTATTTAAGTCCCCATCCGATAGGACTAGGCTATCACGAACGTGTCTTGCCCAAGGACACTCCGAATCGGCCAGTGTCGGGATTGGAACTCATGACCTTCCGATCCATAGTCCGATGCTCTACCACTGAGCTATTGCGGCTGACTGTACTATACATGTTCTATATACCATGTTTATACAATAAACGATCTAATTATATGATGGTGTTTTAAATAAAAGCAAAAGAAAAAATAGCAATGTGTATGCTATGATCATGCTATAGTTAGTATCTTTTACTTTAAGTTAGTAATTTCTATCCTTACAACACGCACGGAACGATAAATCTAAATATTATGAATTAATCGTGCGTCATTCAGTCATGTGCATGTAATTTGTCACAGAACACTATCGTTGTCATGGTGACTGCTAATCGGCTACACTTGTGATGCAAGCTTCTCCATGATGCATGTCAGTTCATGGACACATTGGTACACGTCTATGCCAAATGCACAATAAGTCCCTAAATCATGGTTTGTAGCTCAAATCCCTAGTTTAGGCTCCTCAATCCCTAGCTTGCACTAAAACTGCTAATCATAATCACAAGTGTTAGTTTTCATAAACCCTTATTTGGGCAATTAGTGTGCACTTGGCGACAGTAACCACAGTTTCTCTGCTTTCGAACGAGGGTTTCTGATCGCCTAAACCACGGGAGACCTAGTTTATACTGTCCAAATGGTAGTTTCAGTCGCCAACTGTACAATAATTTTCTTCAACCCAGTTTGAGAGAATATAAACCCTAGTTAGAGCAATTATTATGCATTTAACCAGAAACTACAACGTTTGATACCTTAATCAAATACAAGCATAAACCCTAGTGTAGACTCCAAACTGAAGGGTTCAACAATTCATCATTGCCTCTAATCGCTTCACTGCATGATGGCAGATGACTGATCGGTTCGACATAGTCACAGAGCTCCAGATAAGTTTTGTATCTAAAGAGTATTATACCCCCAGATTTCAAATGTGTATTTTACTTTTACAAATGTATTGTTGATTTTCTTCATTATTAAATAGGGAACAAAATTAATGATACAACACAAATAAAACAAATATAAAAAAGCACTTATTTGAGCTGCAAAAAGCAAACACTGTTTGCCTTTTGCAGTTCAACTAAGTAAATTTTCACCTTTATTACAGTATGCTTTTTTTATATTTGTTTTAGATATTTAATGGTGGGAATTGGCTCGTAGACGTTCCATACCCGGTACAGTATTTTCACTACTCAATTTGAAAATCAATGCGTATTTTCACATTGCTGTATTTTGTACTCCAACTTTTGATAATCAATTCGTATTCTGCTATCATTATAAGTGCGTGAAATACGCCAAAACGCACCTTATCTGGAGCTCTGTAGTTAGTAATAGCACTTCAAATGTGTATTAGGTCAACGACTACCTACAGAAGATAACACCATTTTTTTGAGATGCATGCCTGGGATCTCAACTTCTTTCTTATTCAATAATTAACCAAACTTGCCTATGTGTACATTGTATGTATTCCAATTTCCTGCCACATTACTATTTACTGATGTCTTACTTAAGGAGAAGAATTCACAGCTCACATTGAGCTTGTTTTCTAATCCTTATTCACAATTTCTGCCTATGTATGTTGACGTTTACATTTTATTTAATCTGAAATAAATATTGTTTAAACCATAGTTTACATGTAAGAAAAAACATTTATTTTCCAAATATAAATTTCGGTAGCTTCACAGCCCCGAAAAATAATTGATTTCTACGTTTCTACATGTAGAAGTGAAATCCTGAATTCGCGGGTATGTTTGTGTAACAGAAAGAAAAGTGAAACCCAGTAACATTTGTACAACAACTAGCTTTGGGTAATGAGTTCTGTGTCAATTTACAAAGCGTATTTCTGAAAACTGGCATCTTAAACTACGTTTGGCGTCGCTTGACTGTGATTTCTTAGTAGGACATTTGAATAATATAATTTCTACTCATTCATGCGCTCAAAATGGCATCGCAGACCTCATGTATATAACGAAAATTATGCTTGCTTAAAAAAAGACGGTTCGTACGAACCCATCGAACGTCCATTGACGACACCCTTGAGTAAAATATAGTTATTTTCAAAGTCGATACAAGTTTCACCACTAAATCAATCAGATGCGAAAGTCTGGTGTTGTCAAAAGTAGTCCAGCAAATCTCGGAATTCCAATGCGTTAATTAGCAACGTATCATAAACCTAGTATCAAAGCCACTACATGTAGGATTGCCGCACGTATTAAATTCGCCTACACCGTTCAATTCCGTGGAGTAACAAGGCGCCGATATTACCTTCATTATTTGGTTTGTTGCCATATTGGTTACATGAACCAATTATTTGTATCCACAAATCCATTTGCTTTACTGAATAATGCAATTAGTCTACGTCAGGCAGTTTAATGATATTTATTTGTGACTGCCTTGTTTGCACACGAACTCGATCACAGTTTGCATGCCACAATCATGATGCCAGTCACGAGCTGAGTTTGTTAGCTTATATTTAACTCTTACAATGCTGGATTAAGCTTGGTCGTCTGCTGATTATTTTCCATTTTTATACGTCCGTTTTTAAAAAACGGTACGTATTATGTTTTACCACTGGACGGGCGGGCGGGCGGCTGACAGAAAAAGTGCATAGTTCGTGTACACAACCCCTCCGAAACCGTTCAGTCGATCGATCTGAAACTATACACACGTCTTCTACACATATTAAAGATGTGCACCTTGGTGTTTTATGCCAAAAAAATATTTTTTAACAAAAATATCGCCTTTTTAGCTTAGCCATTTTGTCTACATTTTTCAATACAATAATATATACGGTACATAGTTTGTGTACACAATTCTTCCGAAACCGTTCAGTCGATCGATCTGAAACTATACACACGTCTTCTACACATATTGAAGATGTGCACCTTGGTGTTTTTTATGCCGAAATTCTTTTTGTTTTTAAAATCACCTTTTTAACTCTACATTTGTGTATATAATTATATATAGGGTACAGAGTTTGTGTACACAACTCCTCTGAATCCGTTCCTTCGATCGATCTGAAACTATACACACGTCTTGGAGATGAAGAAATAATGCTAGACAGTTTCAAATTCTCATTAATATTTCTTGCCTTGGTGACAGCTTCACATTTCTGCATCTTCGCTGTCTGGCCCATATTCGACGGGCGTATTTTGTGACTTACGGCACTCTTGTTTTCTCATCAAAAGCATATTTTGACAACACTTCAGAATCATTTCCAATGGAAATGATTCTAAAGTGTTGTCAAAACATGTTTTATTGAGAAATAAGACAACACATAAAACAACAGCAGACGACAATTGTTGTCCATTATACTTTCAAATAATAAAGACATATTAACTAAACATTTATGAAGACACACACAATGGTGATCTCTGACACCCAGCTACACCACACATATTCAATTTACTATTCAAACGTTTCACCGTGTATGAAAAACAACAAATATTATTGACCAAACACCCACACCATCGCACCGACGACAATAAACCAACATTACTATCATACTTTCTGTGCATGGGAGAGAATGAGCCGGAAAATCAGCGGCTGAATTTAATCAACAGTTGCTCCCTCAATACACAGCATCGGTGTGAAGTGTGTCCGGCCAGAGGTTGAAGTGACGGACCATGGTCTATAAATACATTAAATATACTATTATCATCAATAAGTGGAAAAGTAAGCTAAACATTTTTTTACTCCTATACACAGTAATGTGTTATAAGATGGATTAAAAAAAATGTCAGGTTAATTTTTTCCCACTTATTGATGCTTTTAGGTATATTTAATGTATCTTGGTTCGTTACTTCAATCTGTGTTTCCGGCGGCTCTGTTCAGAGATCATCAGGCAATATAAAATAAATGTACTATGTAAACAGTAATGCCAGATTATTCTTTATTTTAATATATTTGAAGATATATCATTAAGTATTGTTTGTTAACCACTATTTACAAACACCCTTGACAAACAAAATAAGACATACGCACCGCCCTATTTCCCCCAAAATAAATTCGGATGATATTCAATAAACCACCTTTATGTGACCTCACAAGTCGCCATAATGGCCGCGAGGTATCTTTCCACTAAACTAGTGCGATACCTCTGGTGACAGTTCGGTTATTAATTAATTAGTTGTTACTATTGAGTATATAACTACATTCATGTACAGTATCAAATACATGACTTGTATTAGCCACGTACTGTTATTTGAAATTAGATGCTAGTGTTGTTACAATGCAATTTTTCACAAATTACATGCATAGTTATAATGTTATAATTCCACAACAAAAATATTTACACAATTCCCTAACATTTGATTAGTTCGTTGCAAGTCTCTGTCCAAAATTTATATCCCAGTAAACTCCATGCCGAACTACTTTACGTAACCGTTAGGCGCAGTTAAAATAATTCTTAAGAAAACGGAAAATAAACACATTTTCTTGATGAATTTATTTCAAATGCTGGAATTATAAGGAATGAATGGCCTTTTTGTGGAATTTATCGGGGATATAAACTTGGAAAAGTCGCGGGAATACTGGACGAGGACTTCCGGCCTTCGTCCAGTATTCCCGCGACTTTTCCAAGTTTATACCCCGATAAATTCCACAAAGATGCCATTCATTCCTATAATAATGTTATTTGGTGTGGTTACAATAAATGTAACACCAAAAAAACCTTTGAAGCAAATTGGTTTTCAAACATATTTCTTTGGTATATAGTTTAAAAGTAAGGCATCAGTCTTAGTATATACAGACTTATACAAATGTGATTGGATTGAAAAGAAGCTTACATTACGCAAACAACTCTTATTTGGAATTAATAAATCATTGAACTACTTTCGGCAAGGGAGATAATCAATATACACCACTACCACTATTTTCATACGAGCCAAGCGGATTGTTCTGTTTATTACTTTGTATAACTTTAATCTATCTCCCTTGATATATAATGATGCATTACTTTGTTATGTTATGAGTACTAATACATGTTGTTTAAATAGCGTATCGCTGTAACGGTATCGTTGTAGATGTAGTTGCAACTAATTTAATAATTATTACGTTCAAATGTTTGCGTAATACTGATAGTACTTCAGTACAAATGTAATCATCGTAATTGGTACAATAGTCGTGAGGTTAGGGTCGCCGACTTTTATGCTTGAATTACCAATTCCCGAAAGGGTCGGGTTTTCAAACCTCGACTAGGTATATATACATGTTTCTATTAATTTTGTGATTTTAATATTTTCACAATTTTATGATTTTAATAAAAATAGCTAGAAACTTACCAACGTTGAAAGTGTCCGTCTTTAAATAATATATACACCGACAGTTTGTTACTGCTTTTTTTCAAGTTTCAGGAACTGTGTATACCGTATAATTTGTTACTGTCTCAAAATATATTGTTTGGCTGTCACAATTAATATTGCATTTAATTTTCGCTCTTTCAGAATTAAGCTAAATTTTCGGACAGCAAACATTTTTTTGTGAATTTAAATAATTAATGTCGTCCATCTGACAATAACACTGTTCGAACTGCGCCTGTGGCTACCACGACCAGTTGCATTCGGCGTCTATTTATTAAATTAGTATTTTTTATTTGATTTGAATTCTGCGTGAGCGCTGAATTTTGTGCCAACATCATTTACGGAAAATATTGGTGATTTTCTAACCCAATATTTAATTTACGTCCGCAATTTGACAGATATTTCAGAGCAGACGTAATCGTATTTTGCCGTTATTTATTTCCAAAATCAGTCATATGTTCTGTAATTGACATTGAAATTAGACAATAAATTAAGACCAGATCAGTACGTTAAATCGCTAACGACGACAACTGACGATCTGATGAGAGAGTAATACCGTTTACGCGTATCCAATGTTAAATATAAATCGTTATTATTTTATGATTTTCGTAGTTTTTACCGAGAAATTATTGTTGGGCTACATAATATCATGATTAGCACACCGTTTCACTAAGCGGGGGCTACTTAGGGAATGGGATCACGTGGTCTATCGTTTACACTAGATTAATGGCGGCCCCCATGAGGTCTCAGGTAAATCTTATTTTTCAATAATACAACTGTGGTTTCTTCCTTTTAATGATGACCATGTTCCAGCCGTTAGCACTTATTTAACAGCATTACTTATGTAGTTAGTCTGAACATTCTGCAGAGAAATTTGAATCTGACGGAATCGAGCGTTGTTTAAACTTAGTCCGATTCATATGCAAAGGTCAAAATATGAACTGAAAATGGCGCTTTGTGCGACAGAAATCCGTACGCGGACAAATAAAAAAAAATGTTTTGTTATATATATCACATATAGTGAAACAGCGATAGCATCAATTGTTTTAATAATATGCATACATATTGTAATTAATGCTTAATAATATACGACAATATGGTTTATACTCCAGCACTATGTGCCTCAATATAAGCTGGATATACTTAATACTTATATTCATGCGCTTCATGAGAACGTCAACACATTACAAATATACAAATATTACTTAAAGGAGTATCGATATAATACATGTTAATAATACAAATATTGAAAATACACACTACAATCGCGTACAACATAATTTATTGACAGAAAATAATCACTGCATCGTGGTCTATTTGACCGCATTACCTATTGCGCCGGCACCCCACTAGACCCCCTGTTACTGGGGGTGTAGTGGGGTGCGCTCGCTAATACAATGTTTGCGTAATGTATATAAATCCTCTCCCTAACATGTGGCTTGGTATCACATGCTGTAGTAACCATGACATAGCAAACATTAGTATTGTCATTAGCATACAATGGGATTTTATTCTTGCTTTTTGCTCCTAGTTTCTGAAGCAGATTACACATCCAGTATATTTTCACTATTGCACATATGCATAATTTAATGAAATATTGATAAGATTTTCACACATAGCCATATGTAAATACCAGACTATTTGACCGAAACTGATACACTTGATATTGAAAGACACTCGCCCAGTATAATGTTATAGCTTTCCCTATACAGTTGCAAAACTCATGTAATCAAATATTATATTTCATGTTGTTGCATAAGATTCCGCCATTCAACGATATTTATGTGTATTTCCCCATGTTGCATGTGATATACTGTAATGGGATGTAATAAAGAGTATTTGAGTTGAGTTGAGATATAAGCTTAGTCTCATTAGCATTTAATTCCAAAATATGGCATTACATGCACGAGTCCTGCCGATATTTGTGCATTTTGGGATGAACCCGTAGGCGAATATGCAATTGCTTTTCTCTGAGTTTGCACCTACATACCACATGCTATTGGAATTTAACGGATAACACATTTGTCAAAATTGAAGATAGTATCCAGGATATCTGCCAAAACTAAATACAACACGAATTCGACTCACAATAGTCTGACATATATAGGTTTTGTCATCTCATATTCATGCAAGTATTTTAGAAGTCTGTAATTTTCGTTTATAATCTAAAATGGCGTCCAAATTGGCCGCCAATACAATACATATTAAATAAATTACCATAGTAGCTTGAAAATGTTCAATTCTATGTTCCACATTCGTTTTGTCCATTAGAGTACAGTTTTGAGTTTCTTTTTGCACAATGTCTTTCATTAAAATTGTTCGAAAAGTGTGTTATTCAAATGATCTCCAAGATGGACACCAACATAATGTGGACATCCATGCATGATTGGTTTCCATTTAACTGCGCAGTGTGAATGCAATAAATAACTCGTGGCTTTATTATTTCTGTAATTTATGTACCACGTTCAGAAAACGTCAACTGCGTATTAAAGGGTCTAAATGTAATTCGGTTTGGCCATAATATGGCAATCATAATATTACGCTAACCGATGATGTACATGCATAGTTATTTGTATTGCTAACACACGATCTCGATGTGCAGACGTCGCTGGTGTACGTGTTTCATTCCAGTCTTAATTGTACCCCGCTCTATTAAATCAGTTCCGAACTAGAGTGTGGCACACCGATTGCGCATCAGGCAACCATCCCTCACAGAGAATCATTTCCGAAACAAAATGGGCTAAGAATCACAAATGCGTATGTGTGCATTATAACCCATACTGGCGAAATACTACACCCACATGACTAATTCTGCCAACTTATCATAACATTATCGAGTAGAAATATTGAGTGTACGTTACGTTCGGATAAGTAATATAAACATATTTCCTTTATTAAGTCATTTACTTATTTATCCGCATTTTTAAGTTAGTAAGTCTGTCATGGTAAGCCTAATTATGAGTGGCTGTGCTAGTAACTATAATTCATCATATTTCGATATTTGTAAAGTGATATAATTTATAGTTCCATAGTTATCCTGAATGCCACTTGCAGAACACATAGATTACGTAAGGGAAAGAAATTACTTACTTTCACTGAGGAAGTAACTATATTTAGTTTTGTTTACTCCATATGTGGATATTCCTCGCTATGTCCTACTGTATGGTACTCATCGTGGATATCATTTGAAAAACACATGGATAAATGATAGAATGATGGTATATAAAATATACAAAATGGCATTTGCAATACTGCACTAAAACGGTTTGGTAAGCAAAGTAAGCAATGTGTGTTACCTTTTCTTAAATGTATGCTAACGCAAATACTCACCATATAACACATACATGTATATTTCAAATACTCATGCCCGCTCAGTAGGCACACAATGTTCTGTATAGGACTTAACTAAGTGTATCATTGGGTCACTATTCCACCAGTTTTACGAGTTCCCGCTATACATATATAATCATTTAGGAATACCTTTTTTTTGATAGTGACTCGCGGTGGTATCAGGCTATTTACATATGCATATGAGGTATAATCTGTTTTAATTATTTATAATTAAATGCGTTACCTGAACAAATATTCCGACATATTATGAAGTATGATCATTGCACATCAAAACAAATACATACGGAGAATAAATAGTAATGTCTGTTAACATTTTTAGTAAACACGATTATCGCCGCGAATATCAGTGTGGACATTTACGTCTGATTTAAGATATACAATAATTCCTATCCATACGTGTGGTAATGGTGAATGAATGTCTATATTGCCTGAAAATGTCTCAGATGATGTCTCTGATATAAATAACATGTTGTTCCTACTGAGTGGGCATGTACCTTTAAGAGCAAATGTATAGTTTAATATATTTTAATACACTAGACAAATGGTTTTCAAGATGGCCGCCGAAATAAAAAAAAATATTTTCAAAAAGATTAAATTCCATTTTACACTGCTGCCTTATACGAAGTTTTGATTATATAAGTCATGCATTCCGATTTCGCTCCTGTATTCAACCTACTACGACACAAATGTTTTGCGTATTCTAAATTCCATCCAATATGGTTGCCGTGACAATAAGCAAACTGGTGTTTGCAAACATCGCTTTTCTTCTGGTGCTGATAAGCGAATGCCAAAGTGTAGTAATCACTCTCTTTGTGCAGATGCCTGGGCCCGGTTGTTCAAAACATCAGTTAGCTTAACGGACTGTTAAATCCTTAACGGACTGTTAAATCCTTAACTGAATGGTTAAAATCTCTGTTAAAACAGAGATTTTAACCATTCAGTTAAGGATTTAACGGTCCGTTAAGCTAACTGGTGTTTTGAACAACCGGGCCCTGATGTATTGAACTTCGTCAGTTTATATCCATTTCTGCCATCATTAGTAGACACGTGGCTGTGACTGCTGAAATAGGGATTATGGGTTTTGCGACCAGTGTATATCCAGATCAGCTGATCATGATATGCACTGATCGCCGTCCCATCAATGAAACACCAGTCATCCTTCAAAACACAATATAGATCATTGTCGGGCTACAGCAGTATGTTATTTGATTAGGAGCTATTCTGGTCACAAATCCCATATGCCCAATTTCTCCAGTCACAGCCAGAAATGTGAGGCGTTCTGTCGTATTGAAGGTGTGAACATGTTCAGCTTCTTGAATCATGTCGGTTATAACCTCAGGCTTTCATACTCGGTCATCGATGTATCTGTATCAACATAAAACATAGAGGACGTTTACAAAACACACTGCAGACACTGTCAACATTTTCATAGTATTGTCTTCAAGTGATTTGAAACAAGACAAATAACTGTTTAGTGTCCACTCTGCGATTTTGGCTAACACCGTCATAAGACATACATGTAGATAAACGTTGCTGTTTATTTATTTGAGTTGAATTCATGTGAGGGTTAACGACTGCAGAATTTAGTTTTTGAAACATTAACTATGCGAATAATAATGTATGTTTAGTTAGCCTAGATTCCTTGTATTGTTCCTACCACAGGGAGTACATGATATGTGTATGTTTCATTCACCAGCAAGCTAATTGGCTAAGAGTAAGTTATATATCCTAAATCATATGCATATCAAAAGAGCCTGATACAACGCCGCTTCTCTTATCAGTAAATTACACTTTACTAATTGATTATATCTGTATAGCGGGCAATTTTTAAAACTGGTGGAATAGTTACACAATTATACACTTATTTAACTCACATAAAGAAAATGTTGTGCCTAACAGACCCCAACTTTGAACACACTTTTCTAAATCATCCTTGACGGCATTGGTGGGCAACATAATACACATAAGGATGATGATGTTATTAAAAATCAAATGAAGTTTGAATCCAATCCGAATTACGGCAACAGAGATAGCATGTCAAACATTTAGCTCACATTTAAAAATAAAATAAATAACACACATTTTTAACTCATTTGAACTTGAATTTAGGAAAAGTGATTGCCGTAATTTTGTAATACTTGTGCTTTATTTATGGCTGGTGCTGACTAAGTGATAGTTATATATATGTATTGCATTGTGATATGGTGACTAAGTGATAGTTATATATGTATATTGCATTCTGATATGCTGACTAAGTGATAGTTATATATTTGTACTGCATTGTGATATGCTGACTAAGTGATAGTTATTTATGTGTACTGCATTGTGATACGCTGACTAAGTGATAGTTATATATGTGTACGGCATTGTGATATGCTGACTAGGTGATAGCCATATATGTGTACTGCATTGTGATATGCTGACTAAGTGATAGTTATTTATGTGTACTGCATTGTGATATGCTGACTAAGTGATAGTTATTTATGTGTACTGCATTGTGATATGCTGACTAAGTGATAGTTATTTATGTGTATTGCATTGTGATATGCTGACTAAGTGATAGTTATTTATGTGTACTGCATTGTGATATGCTGACTAAGTGATAGTTATTTATGTGCATTGCATTGTGATATGTTGACTAAGTGATAGTTATATATATGTACTGCATTGTGATATGCTGACTAAGTGATAGTTATATATGTGTACTACATTGTGATATGCTGACTAAGTGATAGTTATTTATGTGTATTGCATTGTGATATGATAGTTATGTATGTGTACTGCAGTTGTGTATATAATATGCATGTGACTATGATGACTAAGTGATAGTATATGTGTCATGCATTGTGATAGCTGACTAATGATAGTTATTATATGTTGTACTGCTGTGATATGCAGACTAAGTGATATAGATGTGAGCATTGTGATCTCTGAAAGTGTATTATATATGTGTACTGCATTGTGATCTGACAGTATAGTATATAGTGTATTGATTGTGATATCTGCTAAGTGATAGTTATATATGTGTACTGCATTGTGATATGCTGACTAAGTGATAGTTATATATGTGTATTGCATTGTCATATGCTGACTAAGTGATAGTTATATATATGTACTGCATTGTGATATGTGATAGTTATATATGTGTAGTGCATTGTGATATGCTGACTAAGTGATAGTTATTTATGTGTATTGCATTGTGATATGCTGACCAAGTGATAGTTATATATGTGTACTGCATTGTGATATGCTGACTAAGTGATATTTATATATGTGTAGTGCATTGTGATATGCTGACTAAGTGATATTTATATATGTGTACTGCATTGTGATATGCTGACTAAGTGATAGTTATTTATGTGTATTGCATTGTGATATGCTGACTAAGTGATAGTTATATATGTGTACTGCATTGTGATATGCTGACTAAGTGATAGTTATTTATGTGTATTGCATTGTGATATGCTGACTAAGTGATAGTTATATATGTGTAGTGCATTGTGATATGCTGACTAAGTGATAGTTATTTATGTGTATTGCATTGTGATATGCTGACTAAGTGATAGTTATATATGTGTAGTGCATTGTGATATGCTGACTAAGTGATAGTTATATATGTGTAGTGCATTGTGATATGCTGACTAAGTGATAGTTATATATGTGTACTGCATTGTGATATGCTGACTAAGTGATAGTTATATATGTGTACTGCATTGTGATATGCTGACTAAGTGATAGTTATATATGTGTACTGCATTGTGATATGCTGACTAAGTGATAGTTATTTATGTGTAATGCATTGTAATATGCTGCCTAAGTGATAGTTATATATGTGTACTGCATTGTGATATGCTGACTAAGTGATAGTTATTTATGTGTACTGCATTGTAATATGCTGCCTAAGTGATAGTTATATATGTGTACTGCATTGTGATATGCTGACTAAGTGATAGTTATTTATGTGTACTGCATTGTGATATGCTGACTAAGTGATATTTATATATGTTTACTGCATTGTGATATGCTGACTAAGTGATAGTTATTTATGTGTACTGCATTGTAATATGCTGCCTAAGTGATAGTTATATATTTGTACTGCATTGTGATATGCTGACTAAGTGATAGTTATGTATGTGTACTGCATTGTAATATGCTGACTAAGTGATAGTTATATATGTGTACTGCATTGTGATATGCTGACTAAGTGATAGTTATTTATGTGTACTGCATTGTGATATGCTGACTAAGTGATATTTATATATGTGTACTGTATTGTGATATGCTGACTAAGTGATAGTTATATATGTGTACTGCATTGTGCTATGCTGACTAAGTGATAGTTATATATGTGTACTGCATTGTGATATGCTGACTAAGTGATAGTTATATATGTGTACTGCATTGTGATATGCTGACTAAGTGATATTTATATATGTGTACTGCATTGTGATATGCTGACTAAGTGATAGTTATATATGTGTACTGCATTGTGATATGCTGACAAAGTGATAGTTATATATGTTTACTGCATCGTGATATGCTGACTAAGTGATAGTTATTTATGTGTACTGCATTGTAATATGCTGATTAAGTGATAGTTACATATTTCTAGTGCATTGTGATATGCGAGATCCCATATATGGTTGGATTATAGCCATATATTGTGACTAGACATCATACTGCAGGTGAGGCTGACCTCGGTATCTATTGCTAGTGTAATCCATTGTGTCTGTGAGATATACCAGCAATGGAATAGCTTAAATTGTAAATATACATCAGCATTATTTGCCACACTGGGCGTTAGAGGAGTTAAATAATAACTCCGCCTCTATACTTCTGACGTAGACGTAATATGTCACGTCTCGATGTATGTTTACCATTCTGTGATCTGGGCAAAGCTCCAAAACCTGCCAAAACAACATCCACTTTGATTATTAACAACATATTTTGTAACTTAATCCCGACAGTAAATTGAGTTTATATGGAAAAAAAACACGTTTCTAGGTTCTTTATAGCAATGTTTTACTGAAATAGCTTGCAAATGAAGACGTCCATTATATATCCCTGGACATAATGTTACCAATTAGATGAATCCTGCATACGTCTAATTCGTGAGAAAACATGTATGATTTCGAAATACAAGCCAGAAAAACATTATGTAACACTAGTCTCAAGTCATAGCAATGAAATTAACATTACGTAAGAATTGAATTGACATCATATTCACTGGTGTTCCCGCGTAAATGACGTTGCAGCGCAGAAACTTATTTTTCTTCACATTGTACATCATTCCAGATGATGGGTGAGAAACATAATCAATAACAGGACTGCGACGGGGTTATTGTGCTCGGCAGAGTCTCGCCTGAGGCATCATCTCGCTGCTCTACTGGGGTCCCCCTGTATGAGTCCGAACCCTGACATAGATTATAGTAATGCTATCGGCTTCGATTTGACGGAACTGGCTCGCTGACATTGCAAGCCGAGTACATGAAGCACATTTCCGAAATAGTTTAAATTTTAAGTTATATTCATTCAGTCGAAATGACCCGTAAAGAAGGTTATAGCTGTCGGCTACCAATTCCGCGGCCTCATGTCTCGCTGTAACATATGCACCGATAAACATACTTTGCTAGAAAAGTATACTTTGAGGGAGAAATTTTCAATTTTAGGATAAATTTATTATTTTTTATTATACGGAATTTATTACATTATCACAGCCATTTTGGCTGTGATAATGTAATAACTTCAGTATAATAAGTCTGCATACTTTTAATCATCAAATATGTGCAGTCGTTAGTTCTATATGAAATAATGCATTTCGTGAAAAATAATGATTACTCCCTCAATGCATACTTTGCGTTTTCTGTATCTTGGGGTGTATAGTTTACTTCAAGTTACCCATTTCCAGTAGTTGCACCTCTTCCTTAGTCAGTTGGGCGTTTTTCAGCTTCATCAGTCGCTGTGTGTTCGCCTCGGTCCGAGAAATTTCACCCATTACCTGCTCCAGGTTTCTATCCTCGACACTCAATTCGGTAATCCCTGCTCTGTGGTCTGGAAAACACCAAAAAAAACAGAATGATTTTTTAATTAGAAAATATTAGTATAGTAAATACATGGTTAGTGCCGTCGAATATAAAATATATTCGGTTGAGCCTTAGCCAGCTTCATTGGGGCGAGCTTAAGCTTTATATATAGCTTTATATATAGCTCTATTTTATATATTCGACTGCATTAATGAGAAATTTAATTCATACCGCATACTGAACTTAATTGCTTGAACGTGCGTGACGTCATGTCTTGGCATCATCATTTCCCCGTCATACGTCACAAATCTAGCGACGTCAGTCAAAGCAAAATGACGTTGTCCACTCTAGGTAGAGTCGGTAGTGTATCTGATTAAATCTTCAAATTATTTACGATGAGCTTCAATATTGGCTGGATGTAGACTCCATAGTTGTCATAATAAGCATTATAATCGTGATGGACGTTGGTTACGTCGTATACATGTATACTGTAAAAAAGGACAAAATTCGTTTTATATTTTAAAATCCGCCGCCATCTTGAATTTGCTGTTGTCACTGACCAATCAAAGGCCGCGGTTAGGGCTTAAAGGTGAAAGCATACAGGCCATACAGCACTTGATGTATATTTGACTACTTCAGGTATATTAGGTTATTTCAGATATAAACAACATTTATTCATCCCCCTGTATTATGCTACATGGAGCGATGGCTGCGGTATAAACATATTTACTATGTAGGTTTATTGTTCTACAACATATTGTTCCATAAAGATAGTCATTTCGTTTTGGTGTTCAGTCCCATTGTGTCAACCCATTGGAAAACATATCACACACTACCAGCCCATTCATTATTGAATCAAACATGGTTACCATAAATTTAAATAAATCTGCCAATCATAATTTGATAAGGTCTTATCATGCTATACTTTTACCATCATTTTGGATACATACCGCATATTAACACATATAACATTTGGAGGCGGTTTTTGATACTATTCTAGAGGTTTTACTTGACGTAACCGAATTTGGTATACATTTTTCTCACGACACACGACAAGTCGAAGAACTACATGTATATTGATTTTCAAAATAATTCGATGGTTTATCCCCCTTGGGAGGCCATTTTTAATGTTCGCACTATGTATCCTTGTCCACGCAATAACTCGATTACTACCTGACGGATCGTAACCACATTCGGTATGCATGTATTTTTTTTCAATGAGTCATCTCCTCTTCTTGACTGGGCCTACCTTGACGGGCGTATATTGCGTGTTGTATGTCTGCTTAACATTTATTTGATATTTTCCCTGTCAATAGTGATCGTTCTTGGTTTGTCTTGCGTTTGTGTCTCGGAGATTCTACGCCCGTTTTAAGCCGTTTCCCCCACTGACTGTTCCAAGTCGGTACCCGTATATTGTAGTGTGATTATATGAGACACGCCATGTGATTTGTACTTAAGAACATGTACGATTTTTCATGAAATATATTTACAGAAACTGTGATATTTTCTGTAAATGACGTTGAAAGATGACGAATTTCCATAGCAAATGCGACTTTCGACGTCATTTATGGAAAATATGGTTATTTTTTAAAATATTTTACAAAAACGGCCACCCTCCACATTTTTTTTATTTGATGAACATCCATCAAATATTGCTTTTGTTGCGAAACAACAATTTTTCTATGGGAATATAACATGGCGCAAAAAGGAGCTGGGGTCCAGTTCACTGAACTTCGTACGACTAAAATGTTCGTAAGTGCAAATTTAGGATCGTCTGCAATGTTCAATTGATGGATTTACAGATATTGAACATAACTTGCATATGCTCAATAAATGTAAATCCAACACTCGTTTAAAACAACACTGTAAAATTAATGTGAAATTTACAGACTATCATAGTTTTGCATTTAAGAACATTTTAGTCGTACGACATTTAGTAAAACGGGCCCCTTAAACTTGACCAGGAGGTTAGTACTTCAGACAACCCATTCGGTGCACACTGACGTTACGCACGTTCTTGCTACCAATACGTATTTGGCGCCGTGTAACAACGTTTCGAGCAAGCCAGTGAACATCATCTGTAACGATTCCTGACATCCGATATAACGTACCATTTTAAAGGCCGTTATATCAGTAATATAATGGTATATAATTATGTTAATGATGTGGAATATCTTGTTTAGATTATATATCAAAGGATGACGATGTAGACGCCAATAACGTCTGTCTCGTGTAACATCGGTACCATTGTGTTATTGCGGAAAATCCTATATTTCGGAGACGGATCACGACAATTCCGCGGAATGTTTATATATAAACGCGACATGATTGTTTTCAGTTACGTGATCGGACTACTTACGGTAACTGCCACCACTTTGCTGATTTCCTATTTAGAAGAAGCTATGCCAAGATTTCCCATGTTATCCGAGTGAGATGCACATGGCCAGCTAAAGTCACGTGTCCCGAACACATTTACTGTAGTAATATGTTTAGTTTAGTTGTGAAAATGACATTACTTTCATTGGTAGTAACACCGTGCGTAAAGTCACTACATACAAAACGTATGCGATACACGGTACGAATAATGTGGACTTGGCCGACTTACCCTGCCGTGTTAATTCCTCGTAAGTCGAGGCGTTCTCGTCTCGTCTCGGCTCCAGTGATTCATACGGCCCTGCTCCGCTGAAACGGAATACCGTCAATATAAGTAACAGCAGTGTTTACCATGCAAGTGTTTACGGTTTATGTTAGCGGCTGTTTCTATTATCCCATGTGTCATAATGTGAAGGCCAACAACGGCCAAAATAAATATTTCCGAGTACATGTTCACTGTCTGCTGTCCCAATATAACCGTCTAATCCTGTTGCCCTAGCGTGTCCGTATGTGACGTTAAATGCGCGTCTGTGCGTTTGCCGTTTCAATAGCCCACTGGGTTAGCTTCCATTTATATAGGCTCGTCGGTCCCTTTATGGTACTATGTTCTCTTAGTATATTGCATCTGTGTCAAGCGAACCTTCAGACCAGGATAGTATCCACCTATTCTGATTAGATGGTTCAATGTTCGCCATTCTGTCGGGGAATTACTCATTTCTATAGCAGTGAAGTGTGGATGTTACTCGAGATACAGGGATCATGATTGAATGTGTGACCAGTGTAGTGTTATGACGATGTCTCCATGCAGTCGGACCAGGGTGTACACTATTACAGTCCGTGGAACGCCCGTATTTATTCTGACAAATAGCTTTCCATTATCAGACAGGCGCTAGAAGATCAACGTGTTGAATATACACACATGCCACAAGCCCCGTGTCTCCAGTCACGGTGACTGGTGACATAGACCCGGAACCAGCTACTTATACTTACCTTCCTCCCCACGCATTTCCAGACTGGGCTGTCTCTGAAATGGAAAAGTATAGAACGAATACCAGGCTTAATCAATATACCGCTGAAATTTACATCCTTAGCTGTTTTTCATAGTTTCAATATTTCCCAATAAAATATGTTTTAAACATGACAGTGTATGAGAATCGCCTATGGTGTCAACACTTTTATCAGGTAACGAGCTCCGTATTGAAATAATACGTACTGACTGACATTGAGCTGATACGAATATCCGGGTTACAACGAATTGAAAACTGACGATTCATTGGTCACATGACGTTACCGAATGACGTCAGTTTAATGACACAACATAACCAAGTCCGCCTTCTTTTCACAGATACCTACGTCACCATTGCTCCTTCTATAGCGTAAAACATTACTTGATGTCTGTTGATATCGAGTTTATCACACTAGACTCGAAAACGCTAGGAATTCATAGAACACGGCAGCCCCACCTACCGCTTTCAGGAAATGACGTAAAATTGCAACATTCCAAGTAGAATCCGAGGGCGATTAGCTTTGCTCAGTGATACATCATAAATAAGCTACATTCCAAGTACAAAGCCGGCAGCTATAATATGGTTTAAAGTTTTACGAGTTACAAATTTCAATGTGAAAGTTCAAAAGTGGGCAGATAATCCATCAGCCGGAGGTCGAATGAATAATCGAAACTATCTTTGCGCATTTAAATATTACGTGTACTTGAATCTACATAACAAGGGTGGAGCCTGCAGCGATTGTGGTTGAACGGTTTGACGAATTACAAGGCAACATTGAACAAATTATAATAATCAAAAGATGACATAATCCATGTACGGTGGCGGAAAAAAAACAAAAAAACTTTGCGAATCTACATAAAATGAAGAATCTGCATACCAAGTTTCAAATGGCGCGATGGGCTGGTCTTTCCACATGTTAATGACAATAAGGGTTAACAGATGTATATCCCATGCTAGATATCACGTATATCAGACACGGCTAAACGTGGCATCAACAGACAAGAGGGCGGTGTTCTGTTCATCAGTTTTGTGGCACATACTGATCAAAAACAAGGTTTATTTCCTGTAATAGAACTCAGACTTTCCTATGACGCAATTCAAACAATACAGCGTCAATTTTGAACCATTTGTGACCCGGATATGGGTAGCTTGTCCGTGCACGATATGGTTATTCCTTTCCAGTCAATATATATTTGGCAAATGCAAAGCTCAGGTTGTTACCTGATAAATGGTGGTTTCAACATACCAGAAACATTCAACTCATAGTAAGTTGGGCTAGTCGTCACACGTGTGGGGGTCAACGACTCGCACGGTAAGATGGTGGCTTGGCTGAAACAGAATAACGAATACGTATGATATACGACATGTATTTATGATGTGTAATATATTACACGTATATAGGATTGATACACCAGAGTGTATTGATATATTACGATGATGTGTGAATATAATACACGTATAGGATGATGAATATACACCATGTATGTGTATGTGTATATATTCATGTATATAAGATGTGTAATAATACACGTATATAGGATGTATGATATATTACATGTATATTGGATGTGTGATATAGTACATAAAAATTCATGTAGTGATATGCTACTGATGTATGGTGTATGCGTGATATATTACATGTACATTGGATGTATGGTATACATGTATAGTATGTGTGATATATTAACAAATGGGTATAGTATGTGTGATATATTACATGTCATAGTGTATGGTATATTACATGTATAGGGTAAGTGTGATATATTACATGTATATAAGATGTGTGATATACTAGATGTATATAGGATGTATGACATACTACATGTATATGTGTGACATATTTCATGTATACAGGATGTCTGATTTACTACACGTGAATAGGATGTATGATTATGACATGTACATTGAATGTGTGATATACTACATGGATATAGGATGTGTGATATACTATATGTATATTGGATGTGTGATATACTGCATGTATATAGGATGTGTGATATACTACATGTATATAGGATGTGTGATATACATTACCATGGTGTCATACCAATATATTTTGGTAGCTTAACACTCCTCCTAAGTATTTACATAGGTAATCATACCTCAAACGTTCTCATAGCTCCATTATTCTAATTATTTGTTCGGCGGTGCTCACAAAGTTTCGTGACCCGCCATTATTTGACACTCGATTCACACAGCCTTTCTGGTTGGCGGTCACTCATTAAATGCATGTTTATCTTCATAGTTTTAAACTTACCTGGTGTATTTTGACATGTAGAATCGTCTGTACATCTGACCGTCACGAGTTGTGAGCTATCTACGCTGTATTTCTAATCTAAAGCCCAAAAATGTAACTTTCAAATCCAAGATGGCGGAAACTTGACAGTCAGCGCTCTGTTCCAACCAATGAAACGGCTGACTGTCAGAATGTCCTAGCCATCCAATTGGCTGACTGTCAGATCCAGTGTTATATAAGAAGGGAGACTGGCTCATTTCAGCACCTCGGTCACCCAGTGACAGCAGACGATTCACGTTTATCAAAATCAAAATTCGCCAGTCTACCGACAGCCATTTGCCTTAGTCAAAGGGACACTACTCTGTTAGAAACTCAGTTAGTACTATATTAATTATCTCCCTTATGTATTAGTCCAGTCCTTAGATTAAATACTGGTGGATGCCATCCTGATCATTACTAATTAAAGAATGAAACGTTTATCTTGCTTAGTCTACTCTAAACTGCCAACCAGGGTTTAACTGCTAGCATGTATATTGGATGTGTGATATATTGCATGTACATAGGATGTATGATATACTACACGTATAGTGTATGTGTGATATACTACATGTATATTGGATGTGTGATATATTACATATATATAAGATATGTGGTATACTATATGTGCATAGGGTGTAGGATATGCTACATTTATATTGTATGTGTGATATATTACATGTGTATAGTATATCTGATATACTACACATGAATAGGAGGTATGATATATTAAATATATATTGGATGTGTGATACATTACATGTACATATGATGTGTGACATACTACATGCATGTTAGATGTGTGGTATAATACAAGTATATATGATGTGTGATATACTAATTGTATATAGGATGTGTGATATACTACATGTATATTGGATGTGTGATATACTACATGTATATTGGATGTGTGATATACTACATGTATATTGGATGTGTGATATACTACATGTATATTGGATGTGTGATATTACCATGTATATTGGCTGATGATATACTACAGTATATAATGTATGATATGACTGTATGGATATGTGATATACTACATGTATATAGGATGTGTAATATACTACAGTATATAGGATGTGCGATACTACATGTATGATATGTGTATACTATATGTATAAAGGATGTGTGATATACTACATGTATAAAAGATGTGTGATATACTATATGTATAAAGGATGTGTGATATACTATATATATAAAGGATGTGTTATATACTATATGTATAAAGGATGTGTGATATACTATATATATAAAGATGTTGTATACATATGTATAAATGTATATACAATATACATAAAGGATGTGTGATATATATATATAAAATGTGATGTTATATACTATGTATAGAGGTGTGTATATACTATATACATAAAGATGTGTGATATACTATATATATAAAAGATGTATATATATATGTATAAAGGATGTGTTTATACTATTATACATAAAGGATGTGTGATATACTAATATAGGATGTAATATACACAAAGATATAGATGTGCGATATACTACATTATATACGGATGTGCGAATACTACATGTATAAATGATATGTGATATACTATATGTAATAAGATGTATGTGTGATATACAACATGTATAAAAGATGTGTGATATACTATATATATGTATAAAGATGTGTGAATACTAGATAATAAAAGAGGAAGTGTTATAAACTAAATTTATACAAGGATGTGTGAAATACATAAACTAAAAGATGTGTGATATACATATATATAAAGATGTGATATACTATATATATAAAGGATGTGTGATATACTATATGTATAAATGATGTGTTATATACTACGTGTATGTAAGATGTGCCATATACTAGATGTATTGGGGATGTGTGATATACTACATACATATAACAAATGTCATATAATCCATGTATATAGGAAGTGTGATATACTACATGGATATAGAAAGTGTGAAATACAACATGTATATACAATGTGTGATAAACTACATGTATAAAGGATGTGTGATTTAAGACATGTAAATATATATGTGATATACTATAGGCATATTGCATGTGTGATGTGCTACATGTATATTTGATGTGTGATATACTACATATATATTGGATATTTGATATACTACAAAAATATTGGATATTTGATATACTACATGTATATTGATGTGTGATATACTATATAATATATATTGGCTGTTTGATATACTACATGTGTATTGGCTGTTTGATATATTACAACATATAGGATGTGTGATATACTACATGTATATAGGATGTGTGATATTCTATATGTATATTAGCTGTTTGATATACTCATGTATATTGGATGTGTGATATACTACATGTATATTACATTTGTGATATTGTCACAGTGAAATACAAATTTATATAACGATCTAGGCTGGTAAGAATCATAATTCAGCAATAGTATATATTTAATGAGAATGGGAGATAGGTGATGTAGGATTAACTTACAATGTACAACAGGGGAATGGGGGTAAATTACCAATTTTGATTGAAGGGAAATCTTTTATTACTTGTCAAGGATTATCCGTGGTCAGTGAGATATTTTAGTACTTGTGGGTTGTTCAGAAATGAGTTTAAATATTGTAGAACAGTATGTGTTGGATGTTTGTGAGAGCTGGTTCTGAATATGAATATCTGGCAGCTTGGTCAGAGAGAGAAAAGAGAAATGCATACATAGTCTAGGGTCCTGATATGGTTGAGTGTGCACTAAAATGTACCCTCAGTTTGACTTCAGATATTGGTAGGTGGGTGGTCCAAGGTCTAAAAACAATTGGTCACGCGATCCAAATTATGTGACTTTTCCCGCCATTTTGAAAAACAAAATGGCCGCCAAACCATTTTACGAAAATGTATATGTCTCAGAAGGCAAGGCATTGCGTATTTGTTTTAGGTTCAATCCCCCTAAAATATGATGCATATTATGCTAGATTGGTTCATAATACAGGAAAATACAACTTTTGATACTAGTATTTGATATTTCTATAGAAAAAAGGAAAAATGTATAAGAAAATGCATGAAAAAATGCTGTTTTTTCATATATGGGCTACTTTATATACATACCGAATAAATAATACTATCAATATAGTGACATATTGTGCATTTTTTACTTCGGAGGGATGGTGTGATTGGGATTGGTGTGGTTCAATTCGCGAACACAGCTTATTTTATGAGAAAAATATGAAAACATTACCCCACCCACTTTCTGGACATGCATTGAATTACTACAATATTATTTGGATATATCTCGTTAAAAATGTTATCATTCGAGATATATTTATGAAATTTCACGAGATGAGAGCAATCGCTATGAGAAGCATTATTATGTATGAAACGTTTATAGCCATGAGTACTCGTTGCCATGGTAACCGTTAACCGGAACAAAATTAGTGTTTTTTTATATTTAAGTAATCTGTTCACGATTCTCACATACCTGTATACATATCTAAGTGGTACTGATATCAGTGTCAGTAAGCAACGTGATTGTGTGATTGGGATTGAGATGCGTCAATTCATGAAACTATATTTTGTGTGAAAATAGTAAAACATTACCCCACCCACTTTTAAGACATGCGTTATATTATTACTACACTATTCGGATATATCTTGTTAAAAATATTATCATTTGATATATAATTATAAACGTTACAATATCGTAGCACAATCTATAAGAAATATGGGTATGTGATTTAACGTTGCCATAGCAACCGTTTTTATAAAGGCCCCAAAACACAATTATTATTAAATGTCAAGCTTGTGATTTTGCTAAACTACATGTACATATATTGGCAATTAAAAAGTATGTTAATTGAGTGACTGCCCGAGCAACAATCAGCAATCTACAGTCAGCTGTATTTAAACAAGAATTATGGCGCGTTATCAAACGTCTGCGCTGTTCTATATACGATATTTGTACCAACTAATTTGTGGAAAATACATATTCGAGGCTCATTACATCCAAATATACGCCACCTTACCATATACATACATGTTAGGGATACATGAAATATAACACTTACGACAATCTTAAATGTTAGAATTATTTTCATTTTATAATTTGAAAGTAGTACAACATGATGGTCCAGCTCTGGAGAAACCACTCTTTTGGCATCGCCATATTTCGCCGATAGCGATTTTGCAAAATCAAAAATATTTAAAATATGACATTGAATGCTGACATAAATGTTGAAAATTAACCTATTTTTAAATCAATATTTGCGAAATACGGCGATACCGTAAGAGAAGTTTCTCCAGAGCCAGGCCCATATATGAGACGGGTCATATGATTGTGTTCCTTCAAACAACTGCGATGTTTTATTTACAACTATTTACAAAAACTGTGATACGTTATGATGTCAGATGAAGTAAAGACTTGACACAAATTGCAGAAGACGAATATAATTTTGCATGTACTTTGGAAATGGAAATTTGTCAACTTTTGACGTCATTCACGGAACGTATGGAACACTGCAGCTCGAAGTTACAACACTACAGTGTTTAATCATATGTTTCCCAATTTAGTTGTCTATTACCTAGAAACACGTGATTCATTCCGTTCGATTGTTTAGGTTTTGGCACGAGTCGGAAGCTTCACATTTACAGAATTCACAACAACTTAAGTCAGCTACACGACATGGACACGCTCCAGAGTGCGCACACTTTCCACAGCGACATGGAATTGGAAAGTCATCAGGGAGTTTTACGCCTCTAGTAACAACTGGGGTGAGAACATCATCGCACAATGTGTACCCATACTCCTTTGGATCAAGCGTTCTCTCTTGACGACATGGTGCATATAACCATTGGTGACATTGGAAGTATGCCCTCTGAATATGGAATCTGATGCTCGCCGATGTCGGTGGCTGTCGCTCAAAGTTATTTGAAATGGTCTTATGGTGGTATTGATGGTATCTTAGTTCATCAAATGTATCAAATGTGTCGTCTCCGGAAACAGCGCATACAAGGTAATGCTCGGCATCAGCCAGAATTCCTTCCGTTAGTGCTGTTTTACCAAAGTCTTTCAGCAGCTCTGGTCCGAAACTGTTTCCCAACTTCAGAACGGCGTGCTTAGTTGAAACTTTACTGGTAGAATCACAACCACTAAGCGAATGGTTCAGCTTTGCACTCAGGGCATGGAGTGGTACTGACCTTGATGTTTTACCTTGTCCACATACGATCCAGAGCTCAATCAGTCGCAACTGTTTCCAGCTACTGTTGAAGTGATACAGCAGACAGACGAACACATCTGTGTCTGGTGATGCTACTACAATCCGTTTGAAGGAGCCAGTCGTCACTGCATGGTTTACGTGGAGTAATAATCTGTCATCGGCTTCGTCATGGTGACTGTGGAGACATGGAACATCAGTGACTGTCTCAGAGTCAATCTCTACGCATTTCCAAACATCTTCTTCGTGTGAACCTCCAAGGTAAACAACATGTGAACTGTCGATGTGATCCAGTCTGGTTTTGATTATTCATTTCGAGAAGAATGTTTCCCAGCGGATTTTGTTCACAGTGGATGCCCATAAAGCTTCCATATTCACCATCAATGGTGTGTCATCTCGCTTGATATTCACTTCAATGGGATCCGATTTGCTTCTTCTCATTCGTTCAAAATCCTTGATTCCACCAGATTCATAGATGTCAAATACTATATCGATGCGCTTGGCAGACCTTGCGATTCTAGTGAATCTATCCCACAGGTTACTGGCCATATCGCCAAATGTTCTTAACTTTAGTTGTTTAACTGGTACGCTTCGGGAATGTGCCATGAAGTCCACAATCACGGCTGTCTCCTTAACATCAGATGCATATACATCAGGAAGCTGCGTAGACCCTCCCAGGTTCTTCTCTATCTCACGTTGGAGTTCTGATTTCGGCGATTTACGCAAATAACCATCTTTCGTCAGATTGAGTGAGGTGGTTGTTAGCTCGAACTTCAGTAGTTCAGCTACGTCATACCTTCGACTTTTGGCAATGTCAATGTACCTTATAGCAACTTCGGTATTGGATCGGACAGTTGTTTTGTCTTCTGTTCAAACCGCGTTGTGAAAAAGTTCTGGTAAGCTTCATCGCCATCTTTCATGAATTCAAAAAGAACTTTCATCTCTCGCTGTCGGCTTGGGTTCCCGTTTCAAAGTTCTTCAAAGTGCAGTCTCCCGAAATCTCAAAGGGATTTCCTCTCTCTAACACATATTGCACCATCTGCTGTATGCACTGCTCATCTCTCACTGTTGTTGCATTAGAAAACTTGTGATGGAGCGAGTATCTAATTCGCAGTAGTGCCTCATCCATTGCGAGATCTGTGCTTTTTCATGTTTGACTAGGTCATGTTGAGCCACTGAATCTTTGCGACGTGTTATACCTATAACACCTCCGCGACCCTTAGCTGGTTTGTTGTACATTTGTTCCAGAGCTTGATCCATGGGTACATTGCTGAACTTTCTTTTTGTCTGGCGTACAACAAAATGGCCTTTCAGGAACTCTGTGTGGATGGATGGAAATGACTGTGGCAGCTGAAGACAATCTTCATAGAATACTGAGCCCCATCGTGAGTAATGTGTCTTGTCAAATGCGAAGAATAGCGGCAGGCACCTGCCCAGTGCGGATATGTACAGCGCACAGCTTCCCTCCCTGTGTGATCTCGTCAAATCCCGTAAAAGAGGAACGAACATGGAAATAAACCGATTCCAGTACTTGAAACTGTTGCTACTCGTGACACCATGTGCAACGAAATCATGAAGGTCCTCTTTGAAGGTTTTAATTGATGCGATGTACTTTTCATATGACGACCTTGCTTCGATTTCGTCTCTTTGCTTGCAGACTGTCTGAAGTAACTCTATGGCGTCGAGAAGTTCCTTATATCGCAGCATGTCATATTGGTTGACAAATACTAGCAGCTGGAGTCGCTGCATCACCTCTGCTAGCATATAAATTCCGTGCATCGCCCGTGCATAGTGGCTGCCCTTTAGGATGCTATCCACTGTCGTTCAAGTATTTCCCAATGCATGAGAGAAGAACTTTCGTCATGTGGAAACCACCAAGACCAAGAAATATATTACCAAGGCGTTCAGGTGGGAGCAACAGTTGAAGTTCTTTGGCCGTAACCTATCGACGTAGGTTCTGACTCATCAGATGATATCAAGCTGTGAAATGCGCTCCATGATGGCACCAATCCGTAGAAAACTACCGCGGCAAGGAGAATACTCAAAATATAACGATTTCCAGCAACTTACGAAAACATTAATTATATCGAACTTCACCTAGGCATACCGATTTATTTTTTAATAAAATCCTGGAAATACCGATTAAATGGAAACACACAAAACACAACAAACATTGAAATCTTGGAGAGAGTAATCAACCGGTCTGCCTCATCCGGGCTACGGCCATATTTACAAACAAATACAATACTGAGGGCTAGCGTAATTATTGCTTACTCACACTAATATCCGTACCACTTAGATAGAAATACAGGTTTGTTAGAACCATAAACATGCTATTTGAATATAAAAATACATTGATTTCGGTTTGGTTAACGGTTACCATGGCAACAACTAGTCATGACTGTAAACATTTAATACATAATATTGCTTCTCATAGTGATTGCTCTAATCTTGTAAAGTTTCATGATTATGTCCCAAATAATAACATTTTAACGAGATACATTTAAATAACATTGTAATAATAATAATGCATGTCTGAAAAGTGGGTGGGGTAAGGTTTTTTTGTTTTTTTTCCACACAATATGCATTTTTCATACATTGACGCTCCCCAATCTCGACAAGAGAATCCTTCGGAAGTATTAAATGCATGATATGTCACTATATTGATAGTATTATTTTGTCGGTACGTATATAAAGTAACCCATATATGAAAAAACAGCATTTGTTCAAGCATTTTCGTATGCATTTTTCTTTTTTTCTATATAAATATCCAATACTAGTATCAAAAGTTGTATTTTTCTGTATTACGAACCAATCTAGCATAATATGCATCACATTTTAGGGGGATTGAAGCTAAAACAAATACGCAATGCCTTGCCTTCTGAGACATATACATTTTCGTAAAATGGTTTGGCGGCCATTTTGTTTTTCAAAATGGCGGGAAAAGACACATGACTTGGATCGCGTGACCAATTGTTTTTAGACGTTGGACCACTCACCTACCAATATCTGAAGTCAAACCGAGGGTACATTTCAGTGCACACTCAAACATATCAGGACCCATGACTAACACTCTTATTGGATGATTTCATGCTGATGAAAGATGATCAGGTATGTTTAGTTAGTTAGTAAATATGTACTATGTATTGTATACGCGTGGAATATTGTGCGTCGCATATGGAGTTTAGTAGAGAGAACGGTTAGAGAGATAACTCCCCTCCAATGGACAAAAAAGTGTACAACACTTTTGTTTCATTCACAGAGAATCTACAATACCCTCGTTTCGCACTACACTCTACCAACATATTTTCCATAACTATTTCTGTGCTAGCTCCAGTCAACTTCGATACGGCTGAGATAAGTCTGCCCCCACATTGCTTTTACCCGCGATTGCTTCTATGGTGAACCTAAATGGTTGCAGCAAGAGAGACCAACGCATCAGCCTACTGTTGGCCAGTTTAGCTGTTTGCATGTACCTCAAAGGCTGATGATCCGTTTGAAGGGTGAACTGTTTACCGTACAGATGTCTCTGAAATTTAAGAATATCCCAATCAATTGCCAAGCACTCTCTTTCAACTACAGCAAACTTACGTTCGGTCAGTGTCAGCTTCCTACTTGCATAGGCTACATGATGAAGGAGATCGTCGTCACCCCTCCTTGGTTAAAGAAGGACTGCTCCTACACCTATGTCTGAAGCATCTGTTTGCAATACAAACCTGGATCCTAGATCGCTCCCTTGCAGTACTGATTCCTTCGCCACGGCGGCTTTTAGCTTTCTAAATGCCTCTTCCTCCTTTTCATTCCACACTATCTTATTTGCATTACCTTTCCGTGTCAGGTCTGTTAGCGGCACAACTATGGCTGAAAAGTCTGAAACTTCCGATAAAATCCTGTCACTCCCAGAAATGCACTTACCTGTTTATTTGTTGTGGGATGTGGAGCATTCACAATCGCCTGAACCTTGTCTGGTAGCATGCACACTCCAATCCGTCCTACTCTGTGTCCCAGCCATTCAATGTATCCTGCCCCAATTACGCACTTGGTTGGTCTCGCGGTTAGTTTGTGTTTCCTAAGTCTAGTACATAATTCACACAACGTGTCTATGTGTTCACCCCATGTGTTTGAAAATATCATGATGTCATCGATGAAGTTGTCTACATCCTGCAAGTTATACAGCAACTTACGCATCATCCTGGACAACACGGCTGGTGCTGTTACCAATCCAAACACGTGACTGTGAATTGATACAAACCTCTTGGTGTGATGAAGGCCGTCTTCTCCTTCGATTCAGTTTTAATGGTATCTGCCAATGCCCTTTAGACAAGTCCGACTTTGAGAACTATTATTTACCTGCTTGGCCCATTCTAGAACATATATTTTCTAAGTCTGGCATCTGTTCAGAGTCAAACACCGTTACCCTGTCCACTGCTCTCAAATCGACACATGTTCTAATTCCTCCATCTTTCTTCTTTTCCAGAATCAACGGAGAAGCATATGGAGACTCCGACTTTTCAATACTCACAACCGTTCCCTCTGTACGACTTCTGACTCTATCTGCTCTATCTGTCAATACATCCTTAAAATCACTCAATAGCTCATGTACCTGCTGTTTCTGCTCTTAGTCAAGTTCTTTCGATACAATTACATCTCTATCGGATTCCTTCTCTACCAATGGAAACAGTAATGGTCCTATTTCTTCCTGCCTCTGTTCCATATTTACTCTTACCTCTTATTGAAATTTTTTTCCCGATTCTTCAATCGCATCTAAAAACACAGCTGCCCACGCCTGCATTTCTTTTTCCTCATCTTAACTTACCACTTCAACTGCTCCTGCTATCACTGGTTTTTGGTCTTCGACGGGCCTCTCGCTGAATACCTTCAACATGTTTGCATGGAATATTTTATCCTTTTCATTCATGTTTACAATGTAATCCATCTCATTCCTTACCTGTTTCATTGGGAACGGTCCTTTCCACTTCATCAGTAATTTGTTGTTGTTAGTAGGTAACAATATCAAGACCCGCTGTCCAACTTTGAACTTTCTATCTTTACTGTTAAAGTACCTTTTGTAGTACTTAGCAACATCTCGTAGGTTGTTCTGAGCTAACTGACAAGTGTCTTCCAACCTCTGTTTCAAGTCTGGTAAGTTTTCTGAACCTCAATACCCTTTCATCGTTTTGACTACATCTCTCTTAATACTGTCATTGGTCCACGAACAGTCCGACCATATAACAACTCAAATGGTGAGAACCCAATACTCTCACGTGGTACCTCTCTGTACGCGAACAACACTGCCCCTATATACTTCTCCCAATCCTTTGGCCTCTCTGCGCTCATCTTACGCAGCATGCTCTTCAGTGTCCCGTTCAATTTCTCTACTAGACCGTTGCACTGCGGGGTTGTTGTTACCGATCGAATGCATAATAATATATTTACCTCTTTCATCATACCTCCCGTGAACTGTGAACCTCTGTTTGATAGAACCTCCTGGGGAACACCTACCCGACTAATCATATCTACCATTGCTTCTGCGACCCTCTCCGTTTCTATTGTAGGTAGTGCTACCGCCTCTGGATATCTTGTTGCATAATCGACCATAGTCAAAATGAAACGGTTCTCTGATGCTGGGAAGATGGGTCCTATGATATATACTGCCACTGGCTTGAAGGGAATGTCCATGAGTGGCATCCTGCCTAGCTTTACCTTAGCAATTCTTCCTTTCGGTACTGTTATCTGACACGGTTTACACGACTGACAGAACCTTCTAATGTCAGTTTAACACCCTGGCCAATAAAACTCCGAAATGATCCTATCAGTGGTCTTACGTGTTCCCAAGTGACCCGCCATCATTGTCTCGTGACCCATCTTCTTTACCCCAGTCCTAGGTGTCTTTGGCACTACAAGCTGATAGTGTGTCTGCCCATCTCTACATTGGAACTGCCGATACAATGTGCCTTCTATATATGTCCAGCTGGTTTCACCTGATTTTGTTTGTTTCACAATTTTATTTTGTTCATTCGCTCTACATTTGTCTAACGTTTCATCATTACCTTGTAACTCTCTAATGTCTTCTGGACTTTTGTTCAGACCTACAATCACTGGTACTTTCAACTGAGGGTATTCCTTCCGCACCTTATCGTACTGTCCTCTAGTAACTACAGCCTATGCTGCTGCTTCCAATTCATGGATATCTACCTTCTAATCTATTTCTGGAACTCTACTTGCTGTTGTCTCTACTGTAGTAGGGACTTTACACACCATCAAGTCGCAGAATGGACTATCCATGACCAAAGCCTCCACCGTGCCCTGTATGTATGGTGTATCTATGTGAATTCTGGCAACTGGAACCACCAAATTTTGCCCATTATCATTTTACATTTCTCCTTATTGTCTAACATCTGATCGTCGTAGACTAGTTTCCGCTTCACTACAATGCCATTACAACTCGAATCTGATAACACATTCACTAATCACCCATTGACCAATCCATGCTTAATCACCAGAGCTCCCATGGTATGGCCACTAGCTATCCCTCCTAAGATACCTCGAGCTAAGATACATGTTCCCATTACACCACCTCGACCTCTTCTTCGACTGTAGTCCCGATACTGACCTCTGCCTCGCTGTGATCCATTTTCCCATCCGCGACCTCGTGACATTGGTCTATTACCTCTTCCCCGACATCTTACCGGTGCTTCAAAACAATTTCCACGACCTCTTGATGGTGTTTCGAAATTATCGAATAACTGGTAATACTCACCTACTTCCTGACCCATGGCTGATGCACCCCTGTGTCGTCTTGGAAAATCTCGTGCAATGTGACCGTTACGTCCACAGGCAAAGCATAATATGTCACCCGGTCTACCTGTATTCCGGTTCGTCTGTGATGTCTGACTATCTCTATTTGCACTTACCCTTTGGTTATCGTGACCCCGTTATCATCTTGACACAACGTTGAAAGCCCCACCTCTATTATCAGCATATCGGTCCGCCTGTCTCGTCATGTCACCAAAACCAAAACTCCTTACCACATGTTTGTAGGAATTGATCCCGTAACAAGAAATCCTGTAATTTGTCAAAACTGTGCTCTACTTTACCCAAGTCTAACCATTTAGTATGGTAGCTCTCTAACCTCTCCCCAAACTGCTCAAAAGTCACCCCTCTCTTTGGTTTACTCTCTTTTTCCTTCTTCCGTAATGCTTTCTCGGTCACCTCAAACCTTTTCAGTAGAGCTGCTGTTAAAATTTCATAACTTAGAGACTGTTCTGAGGGAAGCCTGGCGTACACATCAAGTGCCTTACCATTTAGTAATGAACTCAGTTGTATTCCCCATATATCTCTGTTCCACTTCTCCAACTCTGCATATTTTTCAAACCGACACAGATAAAAGCATCGATACTATCTTTGGTTTCCTCAAAATATGGAAGCTTAGGACCCTTAATTCTGCATTTTTCTATCGATATTTGGTTCCCACCCTCAGGTAATCCCATTTATGTTTTGGCTAATTCTATATCCCTCTTATTGTGTAACTCATGCATTCTACAGTCATACTGAAACTTTTTCCATTGACAACTGCAACTTCTTACTTTTCTGCTGTTGTAGCTAATTTGTCTAACTCTAATTTCTCCTTGGTTGATTGCATGTGTGCCTCTCTGTCAGCTTTATCCTGTTCTAGCTTACATAATCTCTCTAACCGTTCTATTTCCTCTACACGTTTTATCTTCTCGAACTGCGCTAGCTGAACAACCCGTTCAGCGTCTACTGCAGCTAATCTTACCCTCTTCTAACCTTAACTTTTCCTCGTCTAGCTTAACTACTCTCTCCTCCTTCTCTGTATGTAACTGAGCTAACTTTAATCTTTCTTCTACTTACTTCTCTTGCCTCTTTAGCTGTTTCTCTAATCTCCAATATAATCTGCCTTTCTCAGTAGTGCTTTTCAAAAATTGATCGCACACTATGGTCATGGTGATAGAGTTGTGGTGTGAAAAAAAAGCCGTGGCATGCTGTTTCACCGTGATGTGTGATCAGTGACACTGGATATCAGTCCAGTTGTGTGTGTTTGTTTTAGCTACGTGACTAGTCAACCTAACTATCTACACTCGGAGTTGACTAGATAACAAATACACCCGAAAGCCCACATGTTACCCGCTACTTATAATAGCCTTGATATACGTATCTAGCCAAGAACTACCCCACTTCTGACACCAAGGTTAGAGCCCGGATGCGATACATACACTCGGTGTTTGTGGACTGCAATCGGAATTATGCCATTTGTAGTCAAACAGTAAATTTGTAAACAGAATTCTTCACGGACTTCATATAACAGAATGACGAAGACTATATATATTTCATGAATGTGTTGCGAAGGGAAATACATACAATACTTTATGAGAGAATTACGAAACCATATATCACATTCTCCTACATTGTCTGAATTCAATCGGGTTTAGGATATTGAACCGATGTTTTCTTCCTGGTGTATTGATGCACAAGTATGTTAATTACAGCATGTATTACACAGTACAGAATTCACACACAAATACACACCATTCATACATATCATACATCCATATCACAGATAGAGTACAATTTAGTCTGCTTGTACTTCACTCTTGTCACAAGTAATGCTCCTTGAAATTGATATTTCCAGCTGGTGACACTATATATCAAAATAATGTCATTTAATGACGCACAAATAACAGTTTCTTTAAATGTTTGATATACGTTAAATTGTACCCAAAGTGACCCCCTTACTACGATCACCACCTATCACCGCCGTTAAATGTCCAACATACGTCCATGTCCACGTCTGGAGTAAATTTCTTACATACATGTACTTCAATGACTGAAGTATAGGTATAACCCAGCAGTCACCACTATTTCGTTCACTGCTGTTTATCTATATCACCGCTGACGTCCCTATAATGCCGTTCGTCGCGAGAGTCATGTCAGGAAACATCAATAAATATATATCCAACTGTAGATAGGCGATTCATCTGCGTGCATCGTAGACCGCTATCTCTAATATCCGCCACCTTCCCGACTCTTCTATCGACTAAATCTATGGATCCCGCTAAATGCCATCTGGATCGTCCATCCGCTTAAATACGAGCCCGAGATCCCATCTGCCACTCTACTAAACTCCATGCGACGCACAATATTCCATGCGTATACAATACAGAGTTCATATTTACTAACTAACTAAACATACCTGATCATCATATGAGATGTGTGACATACTAAATGTATATATGATATATTATATACTACATGCATATAGGATGTATGATATGGTACATGCATATTGGATGTGTAATATACTACATGTATATAGGATGTGTGATATACTGCATGTATATTGGTTGTGTGATATACTACATATATGTAAGATGTGTAATATAATACATGTTTATATGATTTGTGATACAGTACATGTATATAGGATGTGTGATATACTACATGTATATACATGTATATAGGATGTGTGATATACGACATTTATTTTGTATATAGGATGAATGATATATTACATGTACATTGTATATATATAGGATGTGTGATATACTACATGTTCATTGGATGTATGTCTGATTTGGCACTTGGGAATAATCGGTAAGTATAATGATCTACTCTTGACTACACAACTGCCTGTTAATATTACCCTGTTGTGAACGTTTCATCAATGTCTATTGGCAATCTCAGCTCGCAATCAAGTACATGTATTTGCATCGGCTAAGCCTAAGCATTCAATCATGCTGCTTGCTTGTAAACGCGGTATTCAAGCATTTGGAAACAAACAAACATATAATTATTGGCATGACGATATTGGTGGATCGAGATCAGCCTGTGCATCTTCACATTTTTACCAGGTTCCGCACTGTTCACCATTGTATCAAGGAACCCCCCCCCCCACACCCCACCCCCCCCACCCCCCCCCCCCCCCTCTCTCTCCCCGTTATGTTTCTAACAAGCAATATATATCGTTATCAGGCTACAGGGCTGCACTATATGATCAAGAGCTACACTGGTCACAAATCCCATAAGCCTGATTTCTCCAGTTATAACCACATATTGGTTTAGTTACCCTATATGTTGTGCCGTGATCACAGCCGGGACTTGAGGCATTGCTGAAACACAAGTAACACTTAGTGCATAGTTCTAAATATCGTTAGTAGACATGTACATCTACATGCTTGTATCAGGGAACGAACTTTGTATCGTACCGGTACTGGCTGATAACATCTTGCTGTACCAGGCATTGACCTGATACCAATAACCGGGTTACAACAAATGGAAAACATTGGTCGAACGGCGTCACATGACATTACCGGATTACGTCAGTGGAATTACGTGACGACTACAAGTCCGCGTCATTTTCAAGACAAAAAACGCCACAATTGCTCATTATGTAGCCAAACACGTTACCTGATAAATAGCATACCATGCTAGAGTATTTTGATATCAAATATATCAGGCTATGCTTGGAAATGGTAGAAATTCCTCGCCGAGGCTTTGAATTCGTACGCGTTTCCTAGCATTGCCTGATAAACTGGATATCAACATATACGAGCTGGGATTCTCTATAAAATGTGCAGACTAGTTGTTGGGTGGGACATGTAATTGTGTTACATCTTCTAAGCTGCTGAGGGGACATGTGCGACACCAATGTTAATTGCGCAACACATATCCGGAGTCCTGATTATCCATAAATAAACTACATGGTTGGCTTATAAATAAGTGTTTCTTAACTTTTACTATATAATTTCTAAACAACTAGTGACGTCCATGATGATTTGGTAATGTCCTGATAATATACATAAATTTCACCAACCTTGCTGCCAAAACCCACCCGTATTACATTTCAGAGCTGTTACTTCTCATCTCTCAAATCCAGGACTAATTTGGTATGTTAGGAGTTTACAGATGATTTTACAGCTCAGCCTCATCATATGCCACATCTCAACGTATGTTTATCAATCTGTGATCTGGGCAAGGCTCCAAGACCTGCCCAAACGATACCCACTTTCAGTATTATTGGTGACGTCAGTTCACGATTATTCAACATATCTGGTAACTTTACTACGACCATACATTGGTGTTAAGGTATTAGGGTATTGATAGACACACTTGTCTCCAATGATAATTGCTTCATAAGAGTGATGTGATATATGAATATAACATAATTATGTGTATATTGTATTCTTAGTGTATAATATATGGAGCATTGAGTTGCCATCTCCGCCATTATGCTACATCTGAATGATCAGGACGTACATCCTAATGATTGGGGTCTACATCTAAAGGATGAGTGTCCACATCAAAATGATCAGGGTCTACATCTGAATGACCAGGGCATACATCTGAATACTCACGGTCTGCATCTGAATGATCAGGGTCAATATTTGAATGATCAGGGTCTACATCAAAATGATCAGGGCCTACATCTGAATGTTCAGGGTCTACATCTGAATGATCAGGATCTACATCTGAATGATCATGATCTACACCTGAATGAGCAGGGTCTACATCAAATTGATCAGGGCGTACATCTGAATGATCAGGGTCTACATCTGAATGATCATGGTCTACATGTGAATGATCAGGATCTACATCTGATTGATTAGGGCCTACATTTGAATGAGCAGGGTCTACACCTGAATGATCAGGGTCTACATCTGAATGATCATGGTCTACATGCGAATGATCAGGGTCTACATCTGACTGATTAGGGCCTACATCTGAATGATCAGGGTCTACATCTGACTGATTATGGCATACATCTGAATGATCAGGGTCTACATCTGAATGATCAGGACCTACATCTGAATGATCGGGACCTATATCTGAATAATCAGGGCCTACATCTGAATGATCAGGGTCTACATCTGAATGATCATGGTCTACATATGAATGATCAGGATCAACATCTGAATAATCGGGGTCTACTCTACATCTAAATGATCATGGTCTACATTTGAATGATCAGGGCCTACATCTGAATGAACAGGGCCTACATCTGAATAATAATAATAATAATAATAATAATAATAATAATAATAATAATGACTTTATTTAATGAGGGTAAAACATCAGTTGGTAAATCCAATCTTACTGAGGCCCTCTCTAACTATAAATTATACATACTATACATACTATACATACATACAGTAGTATATAGGGAGTCAAAATGATACTACCTACCGTGGTATCAGTTTCCACCCCTATATACTACCCCCACCACCCCCGAAAAACCCAAAAATTGGTTAACGATGAAATTGTCTCCCTACAGCAAATTTATGAATTTTCGGAGAAAATAATTTTGAATAGAAGGAGTCAAAATGATACCACCTCCAACCAAAAGTTGGTGGTGGTATTGAACGATAAAAAGTGGTATTGTAGTCCAATTATATTGGTGTCATAAATACATAAGTTAAATGTGACACCAATTGAACAGAAAAACACTACCAATTATAATAAAAAAATTATATTGGAATTATAACAAAAAGGATAATAAAATACAATGTGAATTGAAGGCTTATAATGCCTGTGTTGAAGAAGTTTACGAAGCTTACGGGGGTTATAGTCCTATATATAAATTCTATAAATTGAAAACACTAGACAATATAGAATACACGAAATATCAGCGTAATTTATTACGCTCCGATAAAAACGTTTCATTTACAATGTTATACCGACAATTATGTGAACTATACAAGAGGCAAATACAAACATTAAGAAGGATAACGCGTATCGGATATAAAACTAAGGTGTATTATATAAAATTGTTAAAACCCAACGATTCGTTTACGAATGTACATTTCTACGATATCGCTTTTAAAGATATTGAAAAATTATTATTGAACAGAAAAACAACTACTAATTAATTTATGTTGTAATCACAACACCAAGCAGACGACAATGTTCCAGTTACACGTGTTATGAACATGCAACCTTACACGTATATTAAGTGTCCATTTTATAGAGAGATTTACACGATTACATCTTCCGGGATGGAAAATAAACACGCTGTAATATATACTACACACACGGTTATTTATAGCCGAGTGTATTTCTCCTTATCGATGGTATGTAAACGGGCTATCGATTTACACAGGTGGTGTGTACACAGTTTATAAACACTTAGTGAGGGTTATATAGTTCACGAATTTCCGGGATGGTTCGTTATTTAATTTTGTAAAAAATATTTATAATTTAAAGCTTAAAACCCCCTATTATATAGAAAACATATTAATTCATTAATATAATAATTTATTAATTAATAATAAATAACAAAAAAAATTTTTATTTCCACCAACAAAGTTAGGTTTATATATGAGAAATAAACACATATATACATTGCTGGGACGCTAGCAGTAGTCTCGACAGTGAGACAGGTTTCGCCACATGTAATTCACTCTGGCCGCTCTACACATTATAGCGGATGGAGGTAACGAGGAGAAGGGGTCCGCGGTATCGGTCCAATGATGGGGTGGAGGAGATGTGAGTGTAACACACCTCGCTAAGCCTAAAAAAGAGAAGAGAAGAGATTTTAGAGAAGGCTTAGTGGGGTGGGCCCAGAAGGGTTTTGCTGGCGCGGCTTCGAGCCTCGGTTGGACCTAAAACTTATTTTTTTTAAATTGTTAATAATTTTCCTAAAATTAATTACTAAATTGTTTACTGCACCAATATAATTAATTTTATAATTAATTTAAAGAAAATTATAAAATTAATTATTTAATAAAATATCACAATTTCGGGATGGTGGTGCTGTAACATTTCTTCCGACTTTATCTCCAAGTTTTTCCGTAAATTTATCCCAATCAGTACTCTCAATCTTGGGCATGGTGGCGCGAACTTTGATTCTAATATCATTTTTTAATTTTTCATATCTCCCCATTTCTTTCACCACGGATTCAAACACTAAATTTGATATTTTCTTTTCGGTCAACGCTTTGGACACTATAACGTCGATGCTATTTTTCTTAGACCTGGCGAGAACGGATATTCTATCATGTTTTCTACATTTTTTCTCTAGTTTTCCACCCGCCGCCCTAATTACCATACAAAGTATTCCAGATAAAACGGTAATTCCACTCAAAACCCCTGCAAGTGGAACCGTTACAATTGTAGATAGTGTTGCAGCAGTCCCCGCACCACTCATTACAGATAAACCTGCCAGAACTATACTAGATGCTTCAGCTATGTTCGCCGCGCGCTTATATTTTTTAGCATTTCTTTTTCTATTTGTATATTCTCTAACTAAAATATCCTGCATAGCGACGGTATTATTCAACCTAAAATCTGAACTTCTTTTACCAATATGATCCAATTCGTGAATTGGATTGGTATTGACAATTGGATACAGTGTTGGTGGATTGGTATTGACAATTGGAAGCGGTGATTCGTTCATGATTTTCAATATATTAGTATTAAGTACAAATTAAGTTCAATTAGCAATGAGACAATAGTGGAAGAACTCGCTGGGTCAGCGATTTTCGTAACAAAGTTAATAACACTACCTTCGGAAAGTCTAATTAGATCATCAACAGCGAACAAAACCACCGACGAACTATCTCCAGCGAGTTTAGTGACTCCAATTGCCCGTTTTTCCCCATCCAGTACGAGATTCATCATGACCGCGCCCACAGGTTTACCATTAGCATTAACCGAGCAGACCGCCATTCGGAGAAGTGTACCTGGAGCTGTCATGGTGTATCCCCCATATTCATTTCTCGCTTTGGCACAGAACGAATATTCAGAGAGCCCCTCAACCAATGGGCCCCGCTTCTCAGCCCAAACTGTTATGACACGTTTTTGCGTTTTCATTGTTTTCAACAATCCGGCAACCCCCCGATAGAGGTATGGGCCTCAGCACGAATCTGTTCAGAGGCCTCCTCAAGCGCTTTGGTCGCGACTCTACGAGCATGTTCCAGTGTCTCGGAAACTTCGGTTATTTTCCCGTCTAGTTCAGTAAGTGCCGCTTCTCTGATGAGAGAGTCCTCTGAGCGCAACACCCCATAAGCCTCCGTAATGGTCGCCTGGTGGTCTTCTAGGGCTTTTTCAACACCCAACCGGGCCTCTTTATGAAATTCAGTAATTTTTCCGTCTAGTTCAGCAACCGCCGCTTCTCTGATCAGAGAGTCCTCTGAGCGCAACACCCCATAAGCCTCCGCAAGGGCCGCCTTGTGGTCTTCTCGGACCCCCTCAACCCCCAACCGGGTCTCTTTCCTAAATTCGCTTATTTTTCCGTCTAGTTCAGTAAGTGCCGCTTCTCTGATGAGAGAGTCCTTTAAGCGCAACACATCATAAGCCTCTGCAAGGGCCGCCTGGTGGTCTGCTCGGGTTTTCTCAACCCCCAACCGGGTCTCTTTTCGAAATTCGATTATTTTTCCGTCTAGTTCAGTAAGTGCCGCTTCTCTGACGAGAGAGTCCTCTAAGCGCAACACATAATAAGCCTCCGTAAGGGCCTCCTGGTGGTCTTCTCGGACTCCCTCAATACCCAACCGGGTCTCTTTCCGAAATTTGGTTATTTGTTTTCCTAGTTCAGTAAGTGCCGCCTCTCTGATGAGAGAGTCCTCTGAGCGCAACATCCCATAAGCATCCGTAAGGTCCGCCTGGTGGTCTTCTCGTGCTTTCTCAATACCCGTTTGGACTCCCTCAATCCCCAACCGGGCCTCTTCCCGAAATTTGGTTATTTTTTCACCTAGTTCGTTTAGTTCTGTATGTGTTTCTTCACGACTTTGTGTAGTCGCAGCCAGGGCATATACTCTAAGTTGTGATAGTAGACTCCTGTGAGTATCGTCCGTGGCCGCCGATATAGTTCTATAGATCAAGGCCTTTGTTTTTTGGGTAGTTAAAAAGTCGCTCTCTGTCGGGATGAATCCCCCTTCTGTCGGTTCCAAATTCTTTGAATTTGTCACCTAATCGGAAGAACTACCTGGTCCGTATATACTCATTTTCGATAATGTTGATAATATATATAAATTACGAACATGCGTTTAATTCTAATTAATTTTCTTAAAATTAATTTGAAATTTCTCGGACGACCGAAATCGGGTAATCGTTCTTCAACTCTTGCCCTTTATCATCAAGAATAGAGACCGTAAATTCGTGGATGTGTCCCGATTCCAAAACTTTCATCTCGGGGTGTGGGAAGTCTAAGGTCATAGTCTCCCCAAAGAAACAGTCGCTGGCGGACACGGTTTTCAGTAATGTGCTGGGAGTGCCGTCTACCGTGTTGTACGATGTGTTCACCCGATCCAGGTGCACCCCGAGAGTTTTCGTGACGGCGAAGTTTACCGGGGTCGTGCCGACGTGCTTACCTATATCAAACTACACCATCAAGAGATCTCCGAAACCCCAAAGGCCAGTATGTACGTAGGCAAATGTTCCCTGAAGGCGTCTAACCACTTCTGCAGGACTGAGACACTCTATATCTTGAATATCTTCGGATCTAATAGCCTGGCCCGTTTAAATGTTTTTCCACCCGACCGTGAACGTGATCGATCTGAGGCCTACCCGGCGTTTTCCGCAGCAGTTGTCGATTGACTTTTGAAGTTCACAACTCTCTTTTTGAACATTAGTGATATTAGCAAACATAATAATATCTTTCAATGGATACCAAAGCATTTAGCTTCAATTATAATGCAAAGTACGCGGTCGGAGGTAAATACACGCAAAAAGACGTTGTTAACCACCCTGTACACCCAACTGTAACAGTTAGAACGGACAGTGGCTTTACCACCAACTTTCCCGACATCTTTGAACAATATAGGCTGCCCAATATTACAACAATGGAGGCGGTAAACGGGTGGAAAGCAACACCGATGCAGTTTTGGCAGAACCAAATAAATTTCGCTCTATGGTGCGCAACAGCCGGGTGTGGAGTTTCACATAAAGACCATCTGACATCCAAGACTGTCATGCTCCGAAGTGTCTACAACTTTCATGCGTATTATACTATTAGGAGGATTCTCAAAGAACTAGGTATTTCATTACCTCAAGACGACGACGATCCCATTTCCAACGCATACGACCGTATGGCGTTTGAAAGACTGTGTAACGAATTTAACGTTTCAAAAGACGCGGACTGGAGACAGAAAGCATTTCCTACCAGCACCGGCCTCGGGGACGTTCTCATTCGGGGCCAGTCCGGGAATTGGACGCAGACTGATTTTAGACACGATCACTCCGGCGACCACATTGTCAGTCGGAACGCCGGGAATTTTGACCCCGCGACGATGACCTTCGGGCCGGAAGTGTCTGGAGGTCGGCACTGTGGCGTGTTTTCTTGTAAAATGTTACCTCCGAAACGGGCTCACGTCGATTACATACAGCAGGCTGCTGAGGTTCAGGACGCGTGGGGTACATTTATTTTAGATACGGGTCTAGGGTTCACGCAGGCCGGGGTTACTCGCCTCAACGACTCCATTCGCACGTACGTCTGGGCCATCCTCGGCGCACAGAAGCAAACTCGCAGTTCTATACTGGGCACGGGAACGGCGTTTGATGCACAAAAACAATTATTGGCACTTGTAGAGGACGCCATCTCAGCTAGGGTGGACCTGGAGAAGGCGATCCAGAATTATCAAGACGTTTTGCAGAATGCCAGCACCCCAGTAGACTACGTATTTGGAATAGGTCTTTATATGGCGCCGAGCAATCTGTTCTACGAGACGACCCGGTTGACGGTTACAATAATCAGATCGTAATCGCCACCGTCAATCAAAAAATCGGCCACAACGGGAACGTGAACGCGGATATCATCAAACTCCCCCCCCCCTCCCAAGACGGTAGGGAGCGGAGGTGGAAATTCAAATAAATTTGAAAAAGATTTTATAAAACCCCCATCAAGTTCATTTGAACCCAGTGTTACACCGAGTTCCGCCGTTGTTCCACCCGCTACAATAGGACCCCCAATTCACGAATTAAGTTCCACCAATTCTTCCCTCAAACCCCAATCTCGATTGGATGAACGCCATTGGATTGGAACAGGAGCGGAAACACCAATCGAGATTGGAAGCACAACACACGAGGAGGAGAAATTAGGGCTCGTCGTTGCCCTCGTGGCGATCGGACTACTCGCGCTTTGGTTTTAGGAACTCTCGAGAGAGTAAAAGTAGGAGACCGGCGATTGCCACGATTAAAGCCCAAGTATTTTTGGCGAGCCATCCGGCCGTTTTTGCTAATATAGATAGCAAGTAAGAAACGATACTTCCGATCAGTCCAGGTAGTGCGGCAGCCGCCTATTCGGCTAATTTAGCCAGGAGACTGTCGAGGGCTTTTAGTTGTTTTTTTACCCACTCCTTGGCTCCACCGGATGGCGCGGGTGCTGGTGTGGTTGCTGGCGCGGGTGGTGGCGCCGCGCCACCAGTGAAAGCTAGAACTATGGTCGATATAGTCATGCCGATAGCAACGAGGATGCTTGCTATCGTGACACCCTGCTCTCTGAACAGAGTGCGAAGACGCTCACCGAGTGTCGTCTCCTCGTGCAGGACTCTCGAGATTGTTTCGCGGATCCGACTTATTTGGGTGCGGAGAGCCTCACGGCAAGCCGATGCAGCCTCCAAGCGAGCTGCTCTTTCATCCCGCAACGACCGCAGTCGATCGGTGATCCGCTCGGTAGATTCTCTATCGCCACCGGCTTCCCCAAGTTTTCTTTCTTCTATCGCGATATGTTCATCCAGCGCCGTGAGTGTTTGCATAGCCTTATCGAGTCCCCGGAGTTCGCGAAGAGGTAACGGTTGGTCATTCATCGTCCTGAGTGTTCCGTCTATCTCGCTTTCGCTGAGCTCCATTGTGCGAATAGCGTCGGTGGCTACACGAGGTACCTCGCTGATATCGACAGTTTCTATTTCGGCGGCCGTCTTCGCCATCGTTTCGTCTGTAGAATGTAGGGTCTCTACAGCGCGGGTCGGCATAATTGTTTTACCCCTCTTCCAATCTGAGAATCCGAGTTCGTTCCTTATGAGTTGGCCACCGCCCGGGTTTCCGGCAATGGTGCTCAGCGCTAGGGGTTTACCGGTCATCGTGTTGACGATCGGGACATTTGGTGCTGCTTTTAGTCGCAACCTACCACGCAGATCCAATTCGAACTTGGAGTAGTCGCGGCCGACAGATGGGACCACACCTTTTTCTGTCAAATTGTTGTAGAAGTCGTTTACAGTGGACTCGACTAATTCCTGACTTAGACTAATGGTGCTGGTAGCGCCACCTATTTCCCCAGATTGTTATTGGATTGGAGGTGGATTCCCTATCGCGTCTATGAAGGGCATTTCGTCTTGGCCGAGGTCATCATCGAGGTAATCGTCTCGGTCGCCCGTAGTGAGATCGTATTCGTCCATGTTAAAATCAGTCATCTTTATACTTTTCTTAAAATTAATTATGTATTAAAGACAAAACCATACGGGTTTAATATAGTTTCACTAAATTATGTCTTCGAGTCAATACGGTCGCAAACTCAATCCATACCGCAGACTGCGTTAGCCCCTCGGGGCGAAAGGCGTGAGACAGAGTGTCGTTATTACGAACAACCCATCGACGATCGACCATAACCAGCACCTCTTAGTCCGCTGGAGAGTCACATGCCCTACTATCAGAGTGCTTTGGCTGACCGCCTCGAATACGAACTAACGTTCAACGACTACGGCCGTGTTCTCATAGCCACCGACATAGCATCGACGTATACGATCGACAATGTTTCGCTGGAGTACGACATGGTCACGATGCCCGAACTCGCGCGATTAATCAGATCCCAGTATGCCGGGCGCGTTGCCATACTTTACGACCGAGTTCTTCGCCATCGCAAGATGACGAAAGACAAAAGCGACACATTGTGGAATATTAATGTCAACGTACCCGCCCGCTCGATGAAAGGTATACTGATGCTGTTCGAGGAGGCTCGGTTAGCGCTCGGTGCTAGAAAAACCGACAAATTTTATAACCCCAAAATTACAAAGGTAGAGGTGACGATCGAGGGAGTCCCCAATCAACTCTACAGCGCGGGTCTTCGCGCGCACCAGCAGTGGGACGAAGTAAGAAAGCAGTTGCTGCCGGCTCTAAGCGCTCTCCGGAGGTTGCCGCGGTTGCCAAAGACCTGCAACTCTCGGCCGTCTCACTCGCGGAGTTCCTGAATACCAAATACGCGTTATGGCTAGACATGCGAGCCAGCGACGACGACCAAATACACGGCAGCGGACGCCAAGTTGAGAACGCTAGTGAGCGTGTGACGATCCAGATAACCAAAGAGGCGGATGGAAATGGGCCATTGAACGTGTACTTATATATAATTACAAACGCACAACTCAACATCGAAGATGGTCGATACGTCTCAGCAGTCTACTGATTTAATTAATTTTAAGACAATTAGCAATCAATACCAATTCACGATTGGAGATGCTCACTCTGCCATAATATGTGGGCAGACAGGATGTGGAAAAACGGTTTTCATCCTCGACTTGCTCGAGGGGTCCTACCGCGATGCCTTTCGTCACATTGTGATCCTGTGTCCCACTGTGCGGCACAACGATACTTATCAGCGGCGCCCGTGGATATGAACCGACCCTGAGGTATACGTTATTGACCCCGGTGATAGGCTTCACGATTGGTTGCGTGGTTTATACCAAATATTCCAGGGTGAGCCCACCCTATACGTGATTGACGATTGCTCGGCCAAGGCGGCGATGACCAAAAAGAAGGACATGCTCTCCGAGCTCGCATTTTCTGGTCGCCATGCTAGACAAAGCGTATGGATCTCCACTCAAAAGTACAACGCCGTCCTCAAGGATCTGCGTGAGCAAACGAAATGGGTCGCCGTCTTTCATTGCAAGGACCGAGACTCATTCGATGACCGTCTTCGAGAGAATGACGTTATCCCAACGCGCGAGGAGCGCCTGGAGGTTCGACAGACGCTTTCGGAACCTAAGCACGCCAAGCTTCTACTAAAAACTGATCAACCAACTGCTTATAAAGTTATCAATTAATTAATTTTATAATGTTCTTAAAATTATTTAGCAATTACTCAGAGCAATCGGGATCAACTCCAATTTCGATTGGGTTGAGTGCAACACCTGCCGATACGAATGAAAATGAAAATGCGGCGCGACGAGAGCGGCTAGCTGCGCTGTTTGCTGGGGGACAATCGGAGCATTATCTCTTTAGGCGTCTCTCAGTTTGTCAGGTGGATAAGATGTCAGATGTGGAGATTGATAAAATGTATGCGCGATACGAATCTAGGTTAGGTGCGGAGATGACAAAAACTCTTGGATCAGCGGCTATTCATTTGTACGCAACCGCCGTTAGTATACTTCTCCCTATACCAAACACCGCGGGATTGATTCGCGATCTAGAGACTGACCCTTTTATAGGACACACTCTTAGAACAGCCTGCTGCTCAATTTATCACAAGTTTGGAATGTACTTAGCTCCGCTGACAACCGCGTTGACCACGGGTAAACACTGTCAATTTGGACATATATGCCCATGAACTATAAGCTCTAATATTAATATTATAAATGATGACACAAGACACACCTGCGAGAGTGACGGAACCACAATCTCCAACTTCAACTCCCAATCGAGATTGGATGAACTCGGAGATTGCTGCAGCTCCACAAGAGCCCTCAACACCCAATCGAGATTGGACGAATCCGGTTGCACGACATAAAAACCCAAAAAGGCAGGCAGCTGGGCGGGCGGCAGCCGCCGCCCGAAAAGTTAAACAAGATAAAATACTCGCCGAGCTTCGACAGGCCAAACAGTCGTTGTAATCTGGGACGGACACAGCAAAACATCTGAAGACAGAGCAATCGAGAATTACAACAACACCCCCAATTCACGAATTGGAAGCACACTCAACCCAATCGAAATTGGAGTTGAATCCGATTGAACCCCAACACCCCCAATTCACGAATTGGAGTTGGGTTGTTGTTGGTGGTCTGGCAGTTGTTGCTGTAGAACAACTCAATAGCGAAAAGGAAGTATGATCGAAAAAACGAACCGCCCATCTGGACTGGGTCAACGAAGAGCTTCGCCGCGAGAATCACGCCGCGCAAACTTTCCAGAACGTTGAAGAAGCCAACCGTGAGTACGCGCTGGCATATCCACAGAAAAGTCTCGCCCCATTGGATCGCGAGCCCCAACTTTCAGATTTCTATGTACCGTCAGAGCCCCAAAAAGACCGCGAGATCGCGTTCATCGTCGTAGGAATGGGTGTGGTGGGTCTCGTCGGCTACTATATTCAATCGAGATTTCAAATTAATTAATTTTATAATTATTTAAAAAAAGAAATTAAAAATATATATATAGAACGATGTTAGTTGACGAACTTTATTTTGCTATGATCGATGTAGGCTACACTGCCCTTAAACACCGTATAGCTGGCGCAAAGGGTATGATTCGTCTGGCCCGAGATTCTCTCGAGACGTGGCGCGAGGACAAAAAAGCGGCCACCCTTTTCGCAAAGCGGATGTTAGATTCCTCCCAATCTAGATTGGATGCATTAGATTTTCCCAAGTTCCTTCAGAACTTAACCTCCAATCGTGATTTTACTTCCAACAAAGGTTTATTATTAACGACACAGTTACCGGACGATCTGGCGAGGGCATGTTGGAGATTGTCCAATATATTAGAATACTTCGCATACGATGAACACGCGCAAACTTAATACCAAACTATCGGTTCGCCTAACGCGCAAGTTAGCAAACACATACTACAGCCCCCGCGGCTACTGGAAGGGACTCGCGGCCATCAAGAACCTCGCCGCGGCGACCAAGATTTCCGAAAACACAGCCAAGAAATGGCTCAAGAAGCAGGCCATCTGGCAGATCTATTTACCCTCGCCTCACAATATTCCGCGCCCGAAATTCGACGTGCCGGTGCCTAACCAAGTTCACCAAACGGATCTCCTGTTTCTCCCTCACGATCGCGTCGGTCGCAAGACGTAGAAGTACGCACTGACAGTCGTTGACGTAGCGAGTCGTTATAAGGGGGCTGAGCCGTTGGCCACTAAAGAGTATAAGGAGGTGGCCGAGGCTCTTTCCCGAATATATAAGAGGATTCCTCTCAATTGGCCGAATCTTCTCAAGGTCGATCCCGGCCGCTAGTTCATGGGCGCGGTCTCTCATCTATTGTCTAAGCACAACGGTTCTGTCAGACACGGCCGCGTCAACATCCACCGAGACCAGGGGATCGTGGAGCGCTTCAATCGAACCCTGGCTGAGAGACTGTTCGGTCACCAATACGCCAAAGTACTTGTAGACCCTCATTCGCGATCGACCGAGTGGGTGGCCAGACTGCCCGCCGTGGTCTCCGCACTGAACGGAGAGGTGACCAGATTGATCGATAAGAAACCCGTAGATGCTATCAAGTTTAAAAGGGTGACGAGCATGCCCTCTGCCGTCTCGCGCGGGCGACCCGTTGGTTTAGAGGAGCAACGGCTTCCATCAGATGTTGACGTCCAGTACCTCTATCAACCTGGAGAGCTTGAAGGTGGTCGCCGCCGCGCGACTGATCCCGTGTGGTCTTTCATTGTATATGATCTAGATCGATCTATTACCAAACCTGATGAGCCCGTGCTCTACTATTTGAATGATGGGCCATCTCGCGGGTTTGTTCGCAAAGAGCTTCTTATGGTGCCTTCTGACACCCAGCTACCCCCGGATCATCAGAGTCTTTAGATTGATTTATTAATAAATCATTAGAGAGGTTCTGTATGTATTCCGTCTGGTAACACGTGTCTTTTATCGTAGTATGCCGAGAGTCCTAATTTTTGTTGACAGTACGTTTTCATAACGCCGTCTTTCATTTTAAATCCTCTATTTTGTGCTACATCTATAATGTGTTTTCCATCTTCTGTAGTTTCAATTAGTACTCGTTTATATCTATCCCAATTTAAATTGTTAGTTCTCTTGGACATTCCTTTCGCAGAGTTTTTATTAATTAATTCTTTAGAATTATCAAAATTAGTGGAATTAAATTTTTCTACAAAATAACACTTACTAGATAACGCTATCGCCCTATCTCCGCTAAATTCCATTTTGAAAAGTCCGGGCTCTCTTTCGCTCCATTTATCCCAAGCCAACCATTTCCTTTTTTTATTTTTCAAACTCGTCTAGTAAGTTAGGTCTAATCAATTCCTCTATTGTTTTTCCACTAACTCCTATATACATACTATCCGTGTCCATCTGTATTAATTCAAAGTCTTCTCTTTTTACGTATTTGTCTAGAAATTCGTAGTAAAATTCCAACATTCTCAATTTAGCTAGTTGATAAACCGCTATTCCACAATGGAATGGTCTCTTTACCGCACACCTGGGTTTTCTTGAAGATATTTCGTACGCATCTCCTATCTCTTCCAAATCGTCAAAGAATGCAGATCTTAATGCTTTGTCAACACCGGTTTCGTTTTGTGTATATGTCGTATTTAAATGTCTCTCCGTTGCCTCTATCATTTTTCCACAACACGAGTTTCCTAATAATTTCATTATGTCGGCTACTGGTTTCTTATTTGGTTCTACATCGCCTGTTCGTCTTGCGGCTGTAACTTCTTTTGCGAACCATTCGAATGGTTTTCCACTAATATAATCTATAACACGATGAACTCCAGTTATTTCTAGGCCGTGTTTTAAATACCATTTCAACAGTGGCGCGTACAGCAATACTTTAGTGGCGGTCATAGATCCCACCAATTTGTTTCCATCTCCTCTTGTTCGGCCAGTATCTTTTAAATATTTTAACATGTGTGCGGGAACTTCATCAACCTCTACTTCTCTGTTTATAAATATTGGGGACATTTCAGAAAACTGATCTTTTAAGTTGTGTGGAACTTCTATATCCACCTCCGCAAACCCAAACCAGTCTCCAGATAAAACTCTTTTACAAAACTTTTTAATAAATTTAGGGTTATGTGGGGTATCTATATGGTGTATAGTTTCTCTCCCACACTGCATCTCTTTATTTAACGTAGATAAATATAACGCATTTGCATCGTACCCCAAAACAGCCTTGCAAGGTTTGGAACCCACTCTAATATTTGAAACACCAGCTTCTGCATATCGTGTAAATACTATTGATGGACCGCCAACTAGAGCGTCTTTCATCATTTCGTATGTTTCTTCTTTTGGTGCATATAGAGCATCCTCCGGTATAATCGTCTTTGAAGATTTCTGTTCTTTAATGGTTCCTCTCAATAAATATTGTATAGCTGTTCCACCGCTTCTAGGAACGGTGCTACATCTAAATCGTTATAATATTTCAACCAATCTCTGAAAGTTTTCATATTATTTTCTTCGAAAATTCTACGACATTTACTTAATTCTGTTTCATCTATTAACATTTTCCCAGATAGTTTGGAATACCAATTCTCTATATCAGGCAGTCCTGGGTAATCCAGTTTGTCTGGAGAATCGAACCACTCGTAAGGAAAGAAAGATTTCTGTCCTTTGCAGTCGTAGGCTTTTATCCAACTATCGTAACTTACACCAGGTCCTAGATAAAGTATTACATCAAGAAATCTAAACTCTGGAGTAAATAGAAATATTGTTGCGTTTGCCCGTTTTCCGACCATTACTTTCTTTGTTGTTGATGCCAGTTCGCCTACTAGATATTTCTTTATTAAGTTTACATCGTACTTACTGTTGTTAAAACCTATAATCGGTACTTGCTCTATCCACTGTTCGATCTGTGTAACTTGATTTTTACGTAAATGTTCTGTATTAAACCCATATCTTGACCATACTTCTTCTCTTATAGCTTTTCCCCTGACTTTCAAATCTCATACGAATTTTTTTAAAAGTTTTGCGGGATCTTTATCACACATATGAGTTACTGTTCCTGAGAAATGATCTCCTATATTAACGCTTACCGGAACGTGCTCAGCTTCGTACTCTAGATTATTACCGAGAGTTTCAAATTCTGGGTTGAGATATGCCTCAAAATCGAATACTATCTGATATGGATAAAGAGTAGTGTCGCAACCGATTTTTATGTCTTTACCCGTTCTTTGAAATTCGCATTCCCACAACTACTAGGTTGAATTCTTTGCTTCTAATACATTTATCTCTTCTCAGAGTGGATGCGCGTTCTTCTTTTCTATGCTTTGCATGAATCTCGCACCAGTGCCAGTAACAGTCGTGATATTGATATACTGTATTGTTTTCTTGACAGTATCCATCTACTGGAGCTCCTAAAATCCATCTTTCACTCCATGTCCACACTGTTCGTGGTGAATGTGAATTCCTTCCTGCTTTTCCACAGAGTACATCCAATCGATAGCCCCATAACTGTTAGAACTTTTTGGGTAAAACGCTTTCTCGAACGACGAACGCGGGCGCTCTAAATAATTACCATCACATATTACTTTTGTCTCACCTTTCATACATTTTGGTCCGTGTCTCTTCATATTACTCGCTTTCGTGAATTTCTGTTTGCAATTATCGCAGGCGTAAATTTTAGATAGGTTTTTAAGATTTTTTATCAGAAATGCGTGATTATTAAACAGTCCTATTGTCATTGGTTTATTACCTATTGCCTTATAGTGCGCTATTACCTTTTTCAACCACCAAACTCCACATTCGGTGGGTTGATATACTTCTATACCCATTTTAAAAAACTCTTCAACCTTTTTCAGATCTGAAAATGGAATTGGTGAAATATTGCTTACTAAATTCTTTCGCTTTTTCTGTACATCTGTCTGGCCTTGCACTTGTCATATGCATAGCTAGACACATGAACAGACAAATGTCGTCATTATACTTATCTAAAGAATACATACCTTTTCTATTCTTCAACCATTCTGGAAGTTCTCCTCCTGCTGCTTCTTTTGATTGTAGTCCTAAATCTATTCCCCTACTGCCCTGTATTAGCTTTACAAAAACCTCTACCCATCTTACAAACTTCCACTTTGTATTTGGTCTGTCTATTTTATCAGACATTATTCGTGTTTGCTCCTTATCTGACAACCATTTTTTAACGGTTTTCATTGATGATAGTGGTTCGCTACCGAGATTTTTGTGAAATATTATAGTTATAGGTTTTCCATTTTTAGTTTCCTCCATATGTTCTAGCTTGTAAGAATATGAATATCTGAAAAAAAATTGGTTGTTAGATAAGGAGCAAGTTTATCGGACATGCGTTCAGACTCGTTAATGTCAATGTGTTTACGAAAGGATAATGTAACTACCCGCCTTCCCTTTTCTACCTTTTCCAATGTTTCATCGTGAGCCCCCAATATTTCTTCATCTTCTGCCACTATCTAGCGAACGATAGATTTGTTCTTATTATTTGGTATTGGGTCACCTGTGCGTCTAATTTGGGAAAAATTATTGATGCTTGAAGGTTTTATTACACTAGCCTTTCACCCCACAATACATTCTTTTTTAATTATGTTACCAACTTCCTCTGCTAGTGAGAGGTTTTTAAAGGCTCCTCGTTTGTGGGCGCGGGTAAACCGCTTCATAAACGCCTCATTCTTTGTGGCGTTTATCAGCTTTGTCAACCCCCTAACTCTCAACCGTTTACTATAGGTAATCCCTAGAGATTCGGCTTCTCTTCTCAAACTTTCGATTTCTGCTCTAGTTTCTGGCGTTATCATACTTTCTGTATATAACCTATGAAATTTATCTGTTCAATTGGACGTGAACAATTTACATCATGTTTTTTTCACGTCCAATTGAATATAAACATACACATATACATATATAATGGAGTGTGTGATTTGTTGTAAGACTTTTACGTGTAAAGAATATCTACGAAGGCATCTATCGAGACGTAGAAAATTTCCTTGTGTCGCCCCGCAATTGCAATGCCCCAGATGCCCTTGTAAATTCGTTAGTGCCCAAACTCTTTGTAGACATAAGCAACTGCGCTGTCAGGTGGCTAAAGGTGAACGTGGTAGACTAGAGCTGGTATAATTAGTTGCTGATCAGCGAAATAAATTAGCTATATTGGAGGAGAAAAATGGGGTGTTGGAATATAAACTATCACTCGTTGGCACATTGAAATTGCATTAATGATTTTGACTTTTTTATCGTTCAATACCACCACCAACTTTTGGTTGGAGGTGGTATCATTTTGACTCCGAAAATTCATAAATTTGCTGTAGGGAGACAATTTCATCGTTAACCAATTTTTGGGTTTTTCGGGGGTGGTAGGGGTAGTATATAGGGGTGGAAACTGATGCCACGGTAGGTGGTATCATTTTGACTCCCTATATACTACTCATACATACATACATACTATGTACATTATAAACATGCATACAATACTTGTGATTTACAATTTGGTCAAGATTAGACATTGGTATTGAATAGGCAAGCAAGAAGTCTGTCCTTGCCTTGCCGTATCTGGGAGATTGTTCCAGATTCGAGATCCAGAGTAGGCTAGGGATTTTCGGAATATTTCTCTATGTGGCTTTGGTACATAAAGTAAGCTATTTACAGACGAACGCAGATTTAGGTTATGACTTTCATGTGTATAAGTGAATTGTTTTCGTAATTTTGTAGTTGTTAACCACATTTTTACATAAGCATTGTTACTCGGACTAAGTAGGTTAGTATTTTATGTCGCCAAGTAGAATGATTTATTTGTTTTCTAGAAATACCTTTTCTAGAATAGCCTCAAATTGGTATATCCAACTTCGGGTGGCAGACGGTGGCATATATACATAACCTAGTAGAATTGGACATTGTTTATCAAGTTTATGTTCCAACCATATAGCCTGTAATCCATCAATCTCCAGATCGAGTCGCCAGTGCATGGTATCTCTTGTTTTGAGTAGATTACTAAACCACCCCCATGAGTGTTTCTGTCTTTTCGAAAAAGTTATTAATTGTCAAGATATAGTTCAAACTCATTAAACTCATCATGTAGGAATGTTTCACACATACAAGAAATATCCAAGTTTACTTGCTCATTCATAAGTATTTTAACTTCACAACATTTAGAATACAGGTAATGAATGTTGAGATGCATGTTTAGACCTGTTTGTGTAAACCATGACTCGCCGACAAATCCAGCAGATGAATGGCTATTATCGTGGAATGTATGTTCCGATGTAACATTTGAAGAATATTTAGCACCAGTACATACATTATCACTCCCACATACATTGTCAAACATACATACATGTGCACTGGCCTCAGAGAAAACATGTTGGTCTAATCTGCAATGTACATGTGAGGTAATGAGAGTACCGGTAGTTTACAAAGAAGCACATTGTGAGTTACATTTTCCAGTGTCATTATCATTCCGTCCTTCACAAACATTGTAATCACTGTGTAAATTCCATTCCTGTTCCTGCACAATGTCGCTTAGTTCGGATAGGGTGACGGGTACCATGGTGGGTAGAATGTCATACAAGGCGGCATGTACATGTTGGGTGGGGGCCCGTTCATGTAGGTTGGTGTCATGTTCATGTTGGGTGGTGCCCTGTTCATGTTGATCAGGTCTACATCTACATGATCAGGGTCTACATATCAATGATCAGGGCCTACATCTGAATGATCATGGTTTTCATATGAATGATCATAGTATACATCTGAATGATCAGGGCCTACATATGAATTATCACGGTCTACATATGAATGATCATGGTCTACATCTGAATGATCAGGGCCTACATCTGAATGATCATGGTCTACATATGAATGATCACGGCCTACAGTAGCGCTTTACGGCAGGTCAGCTATACGTACTATACCAATACTATACGTATACTGTACCAATACGATATGTTTTCTATACGATATACATATAATATAAACGTACAGGATGTTTGTACCGTACATACCAACCAATATCGTATAGATATACCATTCAAATCTTACGTTTATACGGTTTTTATACATGTGTATAAGTCTGGCACGTTTGTATCATACAAACATACCAGATTTGTGTAAGGTATAAATGTACCAGAATACCGTAAATGTATACGATATATTAACGGTGTTGCCGTGTACAATTTTCCCTAATATTTGGTCCGCCCATAATATTTGGTCCTCTTTGGAGTCGAGAATTTCTTTAAAATGAGAGGTGTTTTCAGTAGAATGAAAAGCCACACTTCGGGTATGGTATATTCATACCATATCCGTACGGATATATCGTATATACGAACGAATATCGTATGTTTGTATAATATTCGTATAGTACGTTTGTATAATGTAAACAAACTGTACTATACGATGATACGGTACAAACATACCAATATTATATGATCATACGATATGCTCATTAAATATACCAATACTATGATATTAGTATATACAAATAGGTAAGGAGCAGAAAGGCGCTACTGTACAACTAAATGATCAGGGTCTCCATCTGAGGGATCATGGTCTACATCTGACTGATCAGGGTCAACATCAAATTGATCAGGTTCTACATCTGAATGATCAGTGTCTACATCTGAATGAAAAGGCCTACATCTGAATAATCAGGATCTACATCTGAATGATCATGGTCTACATCTGAATGATCAGGGTCTACATCTGACTGATCAGGGTATACATCTGAATGATTAGGGCCTACATCTGAATGATCAGGGTCTACATTTGACTGATCAGGGCCTACATCTGAATGATCAGGGTTTACACCTGAATGATCAGGGTCTATATCTGAATTATCATGGTCTACTCTACATCTGAATGATCAAGGTCTACATCTGAATGATCAGGGCCTACATCTGAATTATCAGGGTTTACACCTGCATGATCAGGGTCTACATCTGAATGATCATGCTCTATATCTGAATGATCAAGACTTACATCTGAATAATCAGGGTCTACTCTACATCTGATTGATCAGCGTCTACATCTGCATGATCATGCTCTATATCTGAATGATCAGGACTTACATCTGAATGATCAGGGTCTACATCTGAATGATCAAGGCCTACATCAGATTGATCAGGGTCTACATCTGAATGGTTATGGTCTACATCTGAATGATCAGGACTTAGATCTGAATGATCAGGGTCTACATCTGAATGATGAGGGCCTATATCTCATTGATCAGGGTCTACATCTGACTGGCCATGATCTACATCTGAATGGTCAGGGTCGACATCTGAATGATCAGGGTCTACATCTGAATAATCAGGGCCTACATCGGAATGATCAGGGCCCACATCTGAATGATCAGAATATACATCTGAATGATCAGGGTCTACTCTACATCTGAATGATCAGGGTCTACATCTGACTGATCTGTTTTGACCTTGATTTTGAATGTTTGAGTCCGAAAATAATGGCACCCGGAGTTTTCGGATATTTGGATCCCAGATGAATACAAAACCACTAACAAAGAAACATTAACATGATGTGCATGATTCTGAGCAATTGCCCCCAGACTAAGATGGTAGATTACAGAAATTCCAGCACACATCTTAAACGGACCCCCGGACACACGGTGCAAAACTATCTGCCATAAAAATATGCATTAATGTATGCTGAAGTTCAAAATTCCTAATGTGTGCCTACCTAGACTTGAGCACTCTGGTGACCTCGTCTCCTGGTGCGGGACTACTAAACCTGTCCAAATGTTACGGCCATATAAGCAATGCAAACATAAAGATTGTTTTCGATTTTAAATTATAGCAACATTTAAGAATGAACCATCTTTTTTATTTAGTGAAATTTGGTCCAATATTAATTTTATTGCGAAAAACCAATTTCTCCATATTAGATCCTCATAGACATTTTTACAGAGTGATTTTTTCTTATTTTCAAAACTTTTGTTTGCTTAGATCATAATCAAGCTATTTAGCCAGACTTCCGAGACGATTTCCAAAAAGTTTCGTTTTCGACTCGTCCTGCAGGTTCTCCAGCTATTTTCCACAATGTTAAATCATTTTTCGTAATAAAATCATTAATGGACCAAATTTCACGAAATAAAAAGAAGGCTCATTCTTATATTTGTATCAAATTTAATATTATTGAAAATATATTGTGTTTGGATTGTTTATATGGCCGTACAATTTGAGCAGGTTTCGTGACAATTATGTACCTGGCGACCTTTCGAGTCGTTGCTTGACGAGGACGGTGATTACTATGATTATCAAGAAACAAGTGATGACCGCAACTAAAGTCAGGCCCCGCTTCTTATCATCCACCGGCAGGTGCGTGCTACCCCTATCTGGAAACAAGAGTGGAACAGCTCCAGACCAGACACCACAAACCTCCCCAGTGCCACGGGTGTCATGCAATTCACCTTTAATCACTAATTCGCCTCTAATGTCCAGATTGTCAAGAAATACAAACTGCCTGTTCCAACATTGTTCTGCCTAAACATCTAAACACGAATGATAAACATGTATACCACGTTTCGTTGTAGAACAAATTTGATTATGATCCGTTATGTAGAACTTGAGTTATTGCGTGGACAATGGTACAGTGTGCGAAAATTAAAAATGGCCGCCAATGGGAGTACATCATCGGAAAGTTTTGAAAATCAATAGGCTTCTTCGTCTTTCCGTGATAAACATGTATACAACGTTTCGTTGCAGTCAATCAAGCATAGTTCTAGTTATTGCGTGGACAAGGATACAATTAAACAATTAAAAATGGCCACCAAGAAGAGCTAAGTCATCAGACTAGGGTTCTTCGTCTTGCCGTGATAAACATTGGGATAGGCTGGTTGTCATCTTTTGTAAGGACCTTTGTCACATCCTGGCAGATTATCTTATGCTTAACAGTCATGTTGTTCCGTCTGTTCTGGTTACTGTACCAGCGCAAAGTGGTGCCATTTATTAAAACGTTTTGTTGCTGCACTTACTATGGACTGTACTGGCTAATATCCATTTATATCTGCTGCAAACACCGACTGAGCAAATGATTTGCTGATGATATGTGTATCACACAAGTGGACCAATATTACATTCCTCTAGTTAAGTACATGTTATTACTTATTAAGATGTGTATATAATGCATACAAAACAAATGCTAAGCCTTACTGGATTATTCCTGTTTCTATACAGCTCCTTCCCCTCTCCACATACAAAATATGTCGAATGTTATACAGTTTCCCATAACACCATTTACTACAATTACCCTATTTGAAATATTTAAAGGACAATATACTAAAACACTGTTTACCACCCATTTCAGTTGGGCTCGCTGCTCAGTAATTTCAGTACTTTGATTATCCATTGAATGGAATGGAACTTTATTAAGTAAGACTTGAGAGTAGGAGCAGAATCTCCGAAAAAAAATGTAATCATTATGTATCGCCGTATGGCAAAATTCGGCGATGCAATGATGCAGTATTAAAACAATAACAGTATCGAAATATGTTATTTTCTCTCAATGAACATGTATTGGCAGCACACTAGAATCGTCTACTAAGACGATTATCATGTTTTGTCAAACTATTTATAGTCAAACTGTTTATAGTCAAACTGATAATCGTCTCCTGAGACGATTTGTTCGTGTCCTGTTAGGGACATGTTACACTGTCGAGTTTTCCCGATCTCACGAAATCGAAAAGGAAACGAAAACGGAGATTCTATCATATTCAATCTTGCATTTTGGCAACCTCATGTTTGATCTCGCGTGTTTGCTTCGCGATCTTACAAATGTGTTGGAATTCCGTTATATAGACACGCATGTGCAATTTCAACATGCATGATTTCGACATACACATGAGCAAAACTAACCGGAATTGTCTGTCTGTAACACAGGGCAAGTCGGCCTGCGCTACAGACAGAACATTCGGGTTAATTTGTTTCTTTATTATTTGTTTGTATATTGATGTTTAACGGCCTACCAACAGCTAAGGTCATGTAAGGCTGGGCAAACGGGTTCGGGTTCCCGCATTTAACATGCTGCATTGGAAAAATATATTCAGCCCTGAAATTAGAATAATCTGACCTGGTGCCAGGCCCATACCACACCAAAGTCACTTGGCCCCTTCTCCTAAAAGTAATAGGATTATGAATAATCGCAATACTCACATAAGGGGTATAAAAAAAACGGATTCAACTGTCGCATACGAGAATGCCAACGACGTACGTGAGGCCAGATCGCGAAAACGAGAGACGATTCTCGTGTTTATAGGAGACGATTCTCATGTTTTGTTCTTGTTGATAAACATGTTTTGTTTTTAATAAACATGTTTGTGATCACATAAGAAGCGTCTTCTAAGTCAGTTGTCTTTATTTTTGTAATATTGGTGCGTTTGTCCATAGTTTTTCGATTTCTTAATAAAATATGATTTGGGAACATGAGAATCGCTTTTAGAAGACGATTTTCATGTTTAATCAAAATACGTTTTAAGATATATGTTTTTTTTTCTAATAAACGATGTCACAGAGGGATAATGCGGTCATAAAGTTAACAAATAAAAACATTTACAGATCTATTGACTAAGGATATGTATGACCATACTTACGCTGTCTGCAAGTTTCGATTGAAAACATATATGTATACATACAAACATAATAGTTATCCCCATGCAACCCAATTGGCATTGGTAATAAGCGCCATGTTGTTTTGTGATGTTATCGAGACGCTGCGCGGTACTGGCCAGACAATGCACGGTACTGGCCGCGTTTCACCTAGGTGTTTTACCACATACCCAGCTCGATTTATTTCACCTGATAGACACCCACCTTGATGTATTTCACCCAGGAACCCACGATGCAAACAATTGAGTTTTAGGAAAACCCCTCCATGCACACAATTCATTTTTAGGAAAACCCCACCATTCACAAAATTCATTTTTTGGAAAACCCCACCACCCATCCAAATTTACTTAGGGTGCCGTCCAAACCCTGCCCGCACCCCCCCCCCCCCTCCCCCACCCCCGTGTTGAAAATTCTGGGAAAACCCTAAATTCCATCTCCAGTCCCCGTCTGCGTGTAGACATCGCTTTTAAATAAACATACGTTAAGCCATTTCAATCAATCAATCTCTCTCCATTCTTCAGGTGGGACATAAAACAATATGGGAAGTATAATACATATACATATTAGATCACAAGAATTTATATTTTAATTTGATTATTTAGACAGACAGACGGACAGATACATAGATATATAAATGGGGTTTTACCGCGTAACGTCCTCTGATCTGCAAGGTATACACGGAAACGGTACTTAATACAGAAAATAATGCTCCTGGGGATATATTAAGTAAATCACTTCTATGTTAGGTACCTATTCATCGAAAGGTGCTTCTATAGGAGGATGGACACGACAGAAATACGCTTCTATAGGGGGACGGTCTAATTTCAAATTACCACCCCCCCCCCCTGTCCATATGTTTAAATGGAATAGCCGTAAGGATTATTTTCTTAAAGATCTGAAAAATGCTGAGAAAAATGGCAGATACTGCTCGCGTATCAGTTATGCCATTCTCAATCGCATGCAGCTAATATTCTACTTCAGAATATTAAATTTGTCGTTGAATTTTAAAAAAAAGATTGCTCTTGCTAGTGATGCTTTTTTATCTTCAGATAATACTACGCAGTTATGAGTTATAACAAAAGTCTTCTGTTTTTATAGTTACATAACTTCCAAGCTGTCTATGCAGGTTTCAGAGCCACTTTCCAAACAAAATAGTTCACTCCCCATCTCTCCCCAGCTCCTTTTTGCCCTGTGCTAAATTCCAATAGGAAATTAATTATTTGCAATAAAATCAATATTTGATGGAAGTTCATCAAATAAAACAAATTGGGATGGTGACTTTGTGTTATTAAAAAGTACTTACATTTGAATAGTTTTATTCACCCGTTTAGTACCCCAAATTGCAGCTCCGTATGATATAACAGACCATTCAAAAGAGTCATATAATTTCAAATAAACTATGTATGGCATTCCACCCATTTTCCTAAACTTTGCAATCAGAAGACCCAAATACCTAATAGCGCACTGTGCTACCATTTTAGTGTTGGTTTTTATTATAATTTCGAATACATTATGTATGGCATTCCACCCATTCTCCTAAACTTTGCAATCAGAAGACCCAAATACCTAATAGCTCACTGTGCTACCATTTTAGCGTTGGTTTTATAGTCGAGAAATTCATTCAAAATCAAGCCAAGGTATATGTACTTGTCAATATCATCAACAATGTAATCTCCGCATTTAATAATGTCCGCGTTTTTGGTAAAGCATTATGTCTAAGATGAACGACATTACTTTTGCCGTGATTTATGTTCATATTGGTCGTGTTACACCAACTTGCAACAACATGCATTGTAGATCAACTTCACTATCTGCAATAATTACAACGTCATCAGCATATACTAACACAGATATTCTTTCATTACCGATAGGTATACCTTTTCCGAGGGCATTAATCTGTATTGCCCAGTCATTGATAAACATGTTGAACAGGAGTGGTCATAACGAACAATCCTGGCGCAAACCGGAAGTTAGTCTAAACCAGTCACGTATAAACCCATTAACCAGTACGCAGGCTGATACACATGAATATACAGATTTGACTGCATTAAAACTTTTGTCAGTTAAACCGATATTGATCAACTTTTTCCATAAAATGTTCCTATCTATGCAGTCATATACTTTTCTGAAGTCAATGAAAGCGCAGAACGTTGACATACGTTTCCTTTTGCGTGCTTCAATGATTGTTGTAAGTGTAGACAAATGATCAATCGTACTGCGCTTTTTCCTAGAACCATTTTGGTAAAAATGTCATTAACTTCTCATTTGCGTCAACCCAATCAGTCAACAGCTCATTTAAAATCGAAGCATACAAGTTATATAATATAGAGGATAGGGTAATGACCACTATAGGAAAGTGGGTCTCTATGATCCGTGGTGACTGACTTCGGTATATGATTATTGATACCTTTCCCCCAATCTGAAGGGACTTTTCCAGACTATAGACACATGTTAAATAGTATATGCAGAAAGGATACTGCTGTGTCATTACGTATTACATCTGACGGTATTCTATCCGGTCCACAGGCTTTACCTGTTTTCGCTCGGAATATAGCTTAACGTACCTTAACAACGAACTATCGTTAGATAAAGCGGTGTTTATTTGACTACCTGGTTGTAGTGTACATTACATTCAGGAGAGACCTAAAATAATTGTTCCATTTGTCTAAAATAATATGTAGGTCATTGGAAACAGAACCATCGTCAAGCACCACTTCCATAGAGCTACACTTTACCTTATCTTGAGCAATACCAGCATTGCCAATATTTTTCCAAAGCTCGTTTGGGTCTGTATCGACTGTTGCTAACAGCACCGATTGACACTTGTACCAATATATTCGTTTCGCTCGCTGTACCAATCGATCAAATTGTTTTCGCTCCGAAACATACTGTAATTTCAGTGTCACTTTCCTGTTCTTATCAGTGCATCTCAACCATAATTTATTCTTAGAACAAACATTATTCCATGCAACCGTGAGGTCCACACTCCACCAGGGTCTACCAGTTCGTCTCCGTTTATTACAACCTCGTGAAAGGGGTCGTATGTGTTTAAATGGAAAACGTTCATACATTTCAGCTTTCACAATATCACACACTTCACTATTGGCTTTATTAATGTCTGACTGTACTCTGAAACTCGATTCAAGCCCGTTTATAACAGAATTGACATCCCTTAATAGTTCGTATAAAAACGTTTCCGGTACAGTGGATACGCCAAACATATCGTAAGCTGCATCATCAGTACCGGATGTCGTCAATTGTGAAGACTGTGTGTTATAATCAAGAGTCAGTGACCACGACAAAATAAAATGTTCTGGGATCGATGATGGAGCAAGGACCTCTGCTCCTACATAATCTGATACAAGCTCGGTAATTTTTGATACACGAAAATCGGAAAACAGTGCCAAGTCACTGTGACTCACTAGACAATAGTCAACTACTGAACACCCATTAGTTGACACCGAAAGACTAATAGAGTACCCCCCATATATGTTTGTCTTAAAGTCAATAGCATTTGTCGGTAGGAGTTCAGTAACCCCGGCGATACAATCGTCATTATCGCCACATCTTGCATTAAAATCACCGCATCTAAAAACTATACCATTGATTTGATAGTCATGTATATCACTTAGAAGAGCATCAAAGAAGGCATTAACATCTACCTGCCAAGTGCATCCATCTGGAGGTAAGGCACAAACACAAGTGTATATACGTCTCTCTGTGACTTTATGTGTAAGACACATACATAAAATACCATCAACGTTAAAGTATATTAGTGAAACATGAAACGTATTACAAATGTTATCTTTTATAATAAAAAAAATAATTTCCAGATCCCCTCTCTGCACGCACATGTACAATATTTTTGTTTTTTTCCAAACCACTTGTAATTATCTATTTGAAGTTTATCTGATTTTAATAAATGTGTCTTTGCTACACATATGATATCAGAATTAAGCATGTTAATGCATGATGCCCTGATAATATGATTGTCTGAGTGTGTATCCTTAGAGCAGCCATTCACATTCCCAAACCCTATGCGCACCTAACTGCGGTTACGTCCATTTTCACTACCTCGGGCAGAATTAGTGCGACGTGACGTGGATCTGTTCGATGGACTGGTATGTATATTGCGGTTGGAACCAAGACCGTCGTTACTTCCGCGCATATCTCGGGTGACTGTTTCCGATTTGGCGGCATTCCATCGTTACCCGCCTGTTGATGATTGTTGACGGACGATATGTGGTTCTGACGTTCGACACGATCCCCGCGATCCATACGAATGCCTCGATCCTCGCGATCCATACGATTACCGCGACTCATTCGTTCCTCGCGATTCATTCGATCCCATCGATCCCCGCGATTCCAACGATCCCCGATTTGTACACGATCCTCTGTAGCGACCCGGGATCCAATTACTGAGATGTTAAAGTTGTTGTTGCTCACCGCATCGACAATGACCCTCAAGTTGGAGGCCGTCAATAGTTCCTCTCTTGATTGGTCGTGGTGAATGAAGACGCGCTTGAAATGATTAGAGTGTCTAAGCTGCGACTTGGCATGCATTACCTTATCTTTGTCCGTTTTGGAAGAGAAGTTTGTAATAATGACACCAGCATTCCCGCGATAGTCTGCTTGTTTACGTTGGGCGGCGAGCATTCTAATATCCGATATCTTCAGTCCATCACGAATCAGAGCTTCGACTTCCACAGACAGATTCTCATTTACACGTTCAGGCAGATTGGGTATATGGTTAACACATCACTCCTACCCGATTTCTTACGACGGTTCATCAAGCTCATGGACTTATGTATCGTATCCAACCGGGTTGTAAGCGATTCAATGTCGGTGTTAAGATCTATCCTAATGTTATCAAGTCGTTCATCGACACGTTTGTGCATGTCTTTCATCTCTATATTCACTCGCTTACATATGATGTTGGCGATCTTAGATGACAAATTCGTCGCAAAAGCGTCCATGCGTTCAGTAAGCACTTGGAACGATGAGTTTAAGGCTGCATGGGAGAAACACACGAATAAACCCGGAAGCTATATATAAACACTACATGTTAGCGTCGTGTTGTGCCATGCTAGCTGTGTCATCGATAAGCGAATCGCATGTGCAAACACATCGTGTGAGTTGTGCGAATTAAACCATTTCGATTTATCTCCCTTAATTTTAGAAACCGGAAGTTGCCAGGGTATTGCACAACACACTGTTAGCTTAATATATGTGGAATTAACACATGCAACTTGTCTTGGGGGACGCCCTTGACATATTGGACTGGTACTTGTGCCACACTTTGCATATCTACCAGAGAGTCTAACAGTTTTGCCATATGTGGTTAGGTTCATCGAAGGCTGGGGGTGCTGTAGATTGTGGAGAATACCACCTCACTTAGTCGAACAAAAAATAAAAAAACAAGGCTAACCGGGGTGGACACAGAAGGGTTTTGTCTGCGGTCGTTCGAACCTAGAGCATTTGATTCTATATTTATTATTATTTCATTATTTTTATAATGACAATCGGGCTGCTCATATGCAAAGGAGTGTAGGTGTTGGTATTGTCACCACCATTGAATTTTCAATGAGAATCCATTGCTAAGTTACTTACTCTGCAAGGGGCATGTCTATACCATTATTGATGCTGATATCAGCAGTAAGTAGAGGTTGCATGTCATTGATTTGTTCCTGTTTGCGCTATTGCTCTAAACTGTCGCGCACGATTTTTGCTTTTAATCTTCAGAGAGAATATTTTTCCAAAGTACCGTAATCTCTCCAACGTCTTTTCTTGGACACCGTATCATCGGTGTCCAAAATATGTCTGATGCGTGCAGTTTCATCATCATTACAATCTCCAACAAATTATACACGGAATTCGTTGGACGTTGCCCATATGGCTCGACAGTACATCATACCATTCCTTACTCTATTGCAGTCGATGCTGGTAGTCCTGTCACGAGTGTGAGGGTAACGAGCCGGTCCACGCCTCCAGTATGCACAGTATGCTTAACACCCCATATGGTGTCCAGTTTGGTCTCAACGGCTTCAAGTCGGGCTTCAATGCGGTCAGAGAACTCTGGATACTATTTACCATCACAGTTATTTTGGCAACTTCAAGGGCACACCCTTTCTTATGGTCATCACTAAGTGGTTTGATGAGGATGCCCAACGGCCGGACGGCGATCTCGTTTTGAAAGGAGCGAACTCACAACCCACTTCTCCGTAGCGCGGTGCCTTAGTCCACACAACCACCAAGGTAGGGTTATGAACATGTGTGTATTTATAGCCGAGTGTATTTCGAGGTTTCGTGTAGACGTTTAATTGTAAACCACATGCTACAAAGTATCGAGACACGCTATATATATATAGCGATAACTCGCTGGTGTATTACACAGCTTTAAGCGATATGTATGGTGGTGACGTTACCACGACAGTGTACTTGTTTTGTGTATTGGTTTAATTTTGAACCACATGTGACAAAGTATCGAGACGCACTATATATATATGACGATAACTCGCTGGTGTATTACTCATCTTTAAGCCATATGTATGGTGGTCGGTGGGTGAAGTAAACATGGTGGTGTATGATGGCGGGATTTCCCCAGTCGTCAGACACGCGAATAAGCATATCACGTTCCGAGGCGAGCGAGTAGATTTTTTCTCTCGTCGGCCCTCCCCTCCATGACGAGTTTTGTCTTCGTCCGCGAGAATTTGTGGTCGGACCTTGGACCGGATCGCGCCCTTTAACTCCTGGTACCTGGCCATCTCTTCTACTACCAGTTTGAACTCGTTATCTGATACATCGTTGTCGGCTATCGCTTTCGACACGATAACGTCGATACTGTTTTTCTTAGACGTCGCTAGAACCGCTATTCGGTCGTGCTTTGGACTCTTGGCCTCTAGTTTTCGACTCACGAGTCTGGCCGTCATGCAAAGCAGTCCCGCCCCCGCCGATATCGCACTCAATGCCACCGCGACTGGCGCAGCAACGATTGTTGATAATAAAGACACACTCCCCACGCCGCTTTTAGCGGAAGCTGAGGCTAACGTGGTGCTCACCCCCTCGAGTATATTGACTGCTCGCCTATATCTTTTCGCATGGCCCGTCCGCGTCTCTCCCTCATGCTGTAGAATCTGCTGTATCTCGACGATCCTGGTCATCCTAAAGGATGCCGGGTCGGCCGTCCCTGAAGGTGAGTGTGGATATAGTTTCTCGTCATTCATCATAAATCAAATTCTATTAACAGTGTCACTACAGTGAAGGAACTCCCTCGGTCGGCAACTTTTGTTACAAAGTTAATAACACTACCGGACGAAACTTTAATTGCATCTTCATCAACGAATATCGTAAACCCTGACCTCTGCCCCGCGTGCTTGGTGACGCCAAGCTTCTGCTCTACGCCGTTCAGGACGAGATTCACTCGGACTTCGGCAGTAGCGTGTCCCCTAAAGTTGACCGAGCAGACCGACAATCGCAGAACCGTTCCGGACGCTGTCATGGTGTATCCCCCATATCTGTTGCTCGCGTTGGAGCCGAATGAATATTCGTAGGCCCCCGCGCTCAGTTCACCCCGCTCGTCGGCCCAAAGTGTTATGGAGGGTTTTGGAGATTGAAATCGCTGCACGTATGCAATCGCCGTAGCGGCCTCTGTGCGGACCTGCGCTATCCTTCCCTCCAGCCTTCTCATTGTGGCTTCATCGTTGCTGGCTGCGCTCGCGACGGGAACGTCCTGTTCTGCGCTGGAACTACCTGGACTGTATATGCTCATGATTAATATGTAAATATATATATTATGTTTAATCGGTTATTTCGAGAACGATCGAAATCGGGTAATCGTTCTTTAACTCTCGCGCTTTATCATCTAAAATATAGATCTTCAATTCGTGGATTCCAAACGTTTCATCTCGGGGGTTGGGAAGTCTAAGGTCAGGGTCTCGCCATAGAAACAGTCGCTGGCGTGCACGGTCTTAAGGAGAGTGCTGGGGGGGGGGGGCTCCGTCTAACATGTTGTACGATGTGTTCAGCTGATCCAGGTGCACCCTGAGAGATTTCGTGAAGGCTAACCCCACTGGATCGTTGCCGACGTGCTCACCTGGGTCAAACCATTTTACTGTAAAACCGAGTCGCATTGCCAACGCCGGGGTGACCATTACCAGGCTGCCGGGATCGACGGTCAAGGTTGCGAGTCCGGTGGCTTTCGAGATTACGAGGCTGGCTCGACCATCAATCTCCGACGAGACAAAAGCTTGGAGCTCTCTCAAACTCCAAAGACCGGGGGTCAGCTTTCGAATACCGGTGGTCCGTCCTTCATGTAGCACAACCCTTCCTTCTCCCCCACGTTTCGCCATCCGACCGTGAAGGTGATTAATCTGAGGCCGGCCCGCCGTTTCCCGCTGCAGTTGTGGATTGAATTCTGAAGCGTGCAAGCAAACCTTTGAACATTAATGATCGTATCAAACATGGTAATATAGTTTTGATATCAATGGATACCAAGACGTTTGGCTTTAATTATGATGCAAAGTACGTGGACGGCGGGGTATACGCCGCTAAGGCTGGCGCTCCCCGGCCTGTGCACCCCACTATCCAAGTTCGCGGCGGAACAGGCTTTCAAACCAACTTTCACGACATCTTTGAACACTATAGGCTGCCCAAGATTACTACCATGGAGGCCGTGAACGGGTGGAAAGCAACACCGATGCAGTTTTGGCACAATCAGCTCAGTATGGTGCACAACAGCCGGTATGGTGCACTCTCAGGACCATTTGGCCTCGGAGGATCCCTTCTTGAGGGCCGTTTACGACTTTCACGCGTACTACACTATTAGGCGGCTTATCAAAGAACAGAAAAACTCAGAAAGCATTTCCTAGCAGCACTGGCCTCGGTGACGTTCTCATTTGGGGCCACGGGATTTGGACGCAGACTGATTTTAGACACGATCACTCCGGCGACCACATCGTCAGTCGGAACGCCGGGAATTTTGATCCCGCGACGATGACCTTCGGGCCGGAAGTGTCTGGTGGTCGGCACTGTGGCGTCTCATCCTGTCATTGGCTACCTCCGAAACGAGCTCACGTCGATTACATACAGCAGGCTGCTGCGGTCCAGGACGCTTGGGGTACATTTACGTTAGATAAGGTTCTGGGATTCACGCAGGCCGGGGTTCCTCGCCTCAACGATTCCATTCGCACATACGTCTGTGCCATCCTCGGTGCACAGGCGCAAGCGCGCAGCGCTATACTGGGCACGGGAACGGCGTTCGATACCCAGAAACAGTTCTTGGAAAATTTCTAGGACGCCATCTCATCTCCGGTGGACTCCCGGCGGCGATCCAGCGGTATCAATACGTTTTGCAGTATGCCGGCACCCCCAGTAGACTATGTATTTGGACGACCGGGTTGACGGTTACACTAATCAGATCGTAATCGCCACCGTCAAACAAAAGATCGGTCATAACGGAAACATGAACGCGGATATCATCAAGCACACAGCACATGGAACCGATTTCATAAAACCGCAAGCACCCACCCCAGCGCAAAGTGTCACAGCAAGTTCCACAGTTGTTCCAACTGGTGCAATATGACTTGACGCACCAGCAAGCTCCTTCGGAACTAGTATCACAGCCCATGAGCCTGAACAATTAGGGCTCGTCGTCGCCCTCGTGGCGGTCGAACAATTCGCGCTTTGGTTTTAGGAACTCTCGGGCGGCGAATAGTAGGAGACCGGCGATCGCCACGATTAAAGCCCAAACATTTTCGGCAAGCCATCCGGCCGTTTTTGATAATATAGATAGCAAGTAGGAGACGAGACCTCCAATCAACCCAGGCAGTGCGGCAGCCGCCTTTCCGGCTAATTTAGCCAGGAGACTGGCGAGGGCTTTTAGTTGGTATTTTTACCCACTCCTTGGCTCCGCCGGATGGTGCACCACCGCCTCCAGTGATAGCTAGAACTAGGGTCGATATAGTCATGCCGACAGCTCTGAGGATGCTTACTATTGTGACGCCCTGCTCTCTGAACAGAGTTCGAAGACGCTCACCGAGTCTCGTGTCCTCGTGCAGAACTCACGGTTAGTCGAGGTAGCCTCCAAGCGAGCTTCTCTTTCATCCCGCAACGACCGCAGGCGTTCGGTGATCCGCTCGATAGATTCTCTATCGTCACGGGCTTCCTCCAGTTTTCTTTCTTCTAGCGCGATATGTTCATCCAGCCCCGTGAGTTTGGAGAGGTTAAGAACCAGTTCGCCCCGGACTGTTTGAATAGCCTTATCGCGTCCACGGAGTTCGCGAAGGCTCAACGGTGGGTCATCCATCGTGCTGAGTATTTCGTCTATCTCGCTTTCGCTGATATCCATTGTGCGAATAGCGTCGGTGGCTACACGACCTCGCTGAGCTCGACCGTTTCAATCGCGGCGGCCGTGTTCGCCATCGTTTCGTCGGTAGACTGTAGGGTCTCTACAGCGCGGGCGGGCATAATTGTTTTACCCCTCTTCCAATCTACGAATCCTAGTTCGTTCCTTATGATTTCGCCACCGCCCCGACTTCCGGCAATGGTACTAAGCGCTAGGGGTTTTCCGGTTGTCATGTTGACGAACGGAACATTTGATGCTTTTAGTCGCTTTTAGTCGCAATCTTCCGGACCGATCCAGTTCGAACTTGGAGTAGTCGCGGCCGATAGATGGGACCGTACCTTCTTCTGACCAATAGAGAACCCGAGCGAGGGTGTGACGATCCAGATAGCCAAAGAGGCGGACGTAACTGGCGCATTAAACGTGTACCTATATATAATCACAGATGCGCAACTGAACATCGAAGATGGCCGATACGTCTTTCCTTCATACTAAAACTCTGGGTTTTACGAAGGATGCCCACTCTGCCATAATATGTGGGCAGACAGGATGCGGAAAAAACGGTTTTCATCCTGGACTTGCTCGAGGGCTCCTACCGAGATGACTTTCGATACATTGTGATCCTGTGTCTGTCCCACTGTGCGGCACAACAAGACTTGTCAGCGGCGCCCGTGGGTGGATATGGACCGACCCTGAGGTATACGTCGTTGACACCGGCGGCAGGCTTCACGATTGGCTGCGTGGCTTCTACCAAGTCTTTCAGGGCGAGCCCACCCTATACGTGATTGACGACTGCTCGGCCAAGGCGGCGATGACCAAACAGAAGGACATGCTATCCGAGCTCGCATTTTCGGGCCGGCATGCGGGGCAAAGCGTATGGATCTCCACTCAGAAGTACAACGCCGTCCTCAAGGATCTGCGCGAGCAAACAAAATGGGTCGCCCTCTTTCACTGCAAGGACCGAGACTCATTCGATGACTGTCTTCGAGAGAACGACGTTATCCCAACACGCGAGGAGCGCCTGGAAATTCGACATATGCTTTCGGAAATTAAGCACGCCAAGCTTCTGTTAAAGACTGATCAACCAACTGCTTGCAAGGTAATAAGCAATTATTAAGCGCAGCTTACATTGTGCTTAACGATCGTTAGTAACTGCTGAGCAATTGCTGAACAATTGTTTAGCAAATGCTGAGCAATTGCTGAACAAATGCTTAACAATGCTTAACAATGCTGTACAATTGTTAACAAATGCTGAGCAATTGCTGAACAAATGCTTAACAATGCTTAGCAATGCTTAACAATTGTTAACAAATGCTGAGCAATTGTTAACAAATGCTTAACAAATGCTTAGCAATGGTTAACACGTGCTTAACAATGCTTAACAATGCACAACAAATGTTGAACAAATGCTTAACAATGGTTAACAAATGCTTTACAATTGCTGAACAATGTGGGAATCAATTTGTTGCTGCGTTGCGAGCATAAAGATTATCATAATTATCGGGTGGTGCGCTTGGCAATATGTTAGACTTATGAGGCCAGTCAGAATAGCACTGCTTGTGATAAACAAAATAAACTGCGACGAACTCAGCTAATGGAAGAAACAGTCGTGCCGATTGTCGGTACGACTGCCGACACGGCTGGAACTGTAGGAACGACTGCCGACACGGCTGGAACTGTAGGAACGACTGTCGGCACGACTGCCGACACGGCTGTCGGCACGTCAGAAACCGCGACTTCGCAGCGGCGCCAACGGCTCGCTGCACTGGTTGCAGGGGGGCAGGCCAAGCAGTATCTGGGGCGAGACGCCTCACACGCGACCAGGTGGATAAGATGTCAGACGCAGAGATTGAGAAATTGTATACCCGATACGAATCGCGGCTAGGCGCGGTGATGACGAAAACCCTAGGGGCGGCAGCCTTTCAGCTCTACGTTTCTGCCAATGCAGAATCAATCGGGATTGGTCGACGACGATCCCTTTGTCGGACACGCGCTCAGAACAGCTTGCTGCGTAATTTACCACAAGTTTGGCATGTTCTTAGCACCGCTGACAACTGCATTGACCACAGCTAATCACTGTCAATTTGGACATATATGCCCACGAACTATAATATCAGAAAATGATGACACAAGACGCACCTGCTAGAGTGACGGAGCAGCAATCCCCGATTGTTCCACAGGAACTATTCCCGATTGCACCTCAGGAGCAAACTCCGGTTGCACGACATAAAATCCCGAACAGACAGGCAGCTGGGCGGGCAGCGGCTGCTTCCCGAAAAGCTAAACAAGATAAAATATTGGCCGAGCTTCGAAAGGCTAAGCAGTAGTTAGTTGTTCCAGCTGCTGTTGAAACAGCAAAACGCCCGAAGGCTGTTCCAGCGGAACATCCGAAGGCAGCTGCGGTTCACTATCCAATAGTTCCTGCGGAACGTGCTCCGACCTGGATCATCCCGTGGGTTGTTGGTGGTGGTCTGGCAGTTGCAGGCACCCTGTGTGTGTTCCAACTGCGGAACTACCTTTCGCGACAACCAGCCGCGGTTCAGAAGGAAGTTCTGAAACCGATTACGCCCTATTTAAACACTGCTCGCGATCCCTTTTATATGCAATAACTGTATAGTTATCACTATATGTAATGGCTGAATACTATGGTAAAATAATAGTGAATGCGGTTTATCACGCCGTGGTGATATCGAACCTCAGTATCGGGTTTGCTCGACTATCAAAGATTGTCTTCGGAGGGCCCGCTCCAAAGTTGGACTGCGAGAGACGTAGGTCTCGTGACCCTATATGTAGCGGCCGCAGTTGGGACCCGAGATTATCTAGTTAAAGCTGGAATTATACCGGTTAATATATGGAAATAATTGCTTCGATCGCAATGCTCGTAGGTTGTGCGGTGGTGAACGCATTGGCGTTCAGCGGTAGCAACTTTATATTCTCGAATCTGCGACGCTCGGACGTAGATGAGGAGCGCAAGCGTCACGATTTAGCTGTAGATCAACTTCAGAGCGAACACGCAGCATGGTCACGAAAACGAACCGCCCGTCTGGACTGGATCAACGAAGATTTTCGTCGCGAGAATCACGCCGTGCAAATTTTCCGGAGAATGACGCCGCCATCCGCGAGTACGCGCGGACATATCCGAAGAAAAGTCTGGCGCCGCTGGATCCCGAGCCCCAGCTTTCAGACTTCTATGTGCCGTCAGTGGCCCAAAGAGACCGCGATAGCACGTTCGTCGTCTTAGGAATGGTTACGACATGCCTCGTCAGCTACTATATTGCAAAGCAATAATTGCATAGCAATAAACATTTGAACTGTTTTATATATATATATAGAACGATGTTAGTTGACGAGCTTTATTACGCCCTGCTTGATGTAGGCTACACGGCCCTTAAACACCGTTTAGCTGGCACAAAGGCTCTGATCCGTCTGGCCCAAGATTCTCTCGAGACGTGGCGCGAGGACTAAAACACGGCCGGCCTTTTCGCAAAGCGGATGTTAGATTCCTCCGAGTTCCTTCAGAATTTAACCAGCAGCTGTAGTGAAACTTTAGTATTGACGACGTAGTTACCGGACGATCTGGCGAGGGCATGTTGGAGACTGTTCGATCTACTTGAATACTTTGCATACGACACGCACAAGCTTGATAGCAAACTATCGGTTCGCCTAGCGCGCAAGCTAGCGAACACATACTACAGCCCCCGCGGCTACTGGAAGGGACTCGCGGTCATCAAGAACCTCGCCGCGGCGACCAAGGTTTCCGAAAACGCTGCCAAGGAATGGCTCAAGAAGCAGGCCATCTGGCAGATCTATTTACCCGCGCCGTACAGTATTCCACGCCCGAAATTCGACGTGCCTGTGCCGAACGAAGTCCACCAAGCAGACCTCCTGTTTCTCCCTCACGATCGTGTCGGTAGCAAGACGTACAAGTACACCCTGACAGTATTTGACGTAGCGAGTCGCTATAAGGAGGCTGAGCCACAGGCCACGGCGGAGTCCAAAGAGGTGGCCGAGGCACTTTCCCGAATATACAAGAGGAGCCCTCTCAAATGGCCGAATCTTCTCCAGGTCGATCCTGGCCGCGAGTTCATGGGCGCGGTCTATCATCTGTTGGCGAAACACGACGGTCCTGTCAGACACGGTCGCGTGTATGTTCACCGGGACGAGGGGATCGTGCAGCGTTTCAATCGGACTCTGGCTGAGAGGCTGTTCGGCCACCAATATGCCAAGGAGCTTGTAGACCCTCATACGCGATCGACTGAGTGGGTGACCAGGCTTTCCGCCGTGGTCTCTGAACTGAACGGCGAGGTGACCAGATTTATCGGTAAGAAGCCCGCGAATGTCATCAAGGCAAACAAAGTGACACATAAGCCCTCTGCCGTCTCGCGCGGGCGACCCGTTGGTTTAGCGGAGCAATGGCTTCCATCGGATTTTGCCGTCCGGTAAGGCCACAGCCCGCATGTTGAGCGTGCCTAGGTTGTTTCAGGTTGTATATATGTGGTTATAGATACATGTACATGGTACTTAAAACGTTTAAATCAAAATTCGTAAAACCGTTAACGCAATGTAATTTCAGATTGACCTTGTGTATGAAGGCCAAATTAATGGTCTATTGAATGGATGGTAACAAAAACACGTTTGACGTTTCAAGTTGACGCGACCTAGTGTTGCAGATCCACAGATGAGGTAATTAAAAACAAAACGGAAAGTTTGTTAAAAAACGTAAAACGTAATCTGATTATGATTGGATAGATATATGTGATGTAAATTTCAGATGGACACTCCCACTGACGGACGTACATATGTCACTATGATCAGTATGTCTCGCTTTCCACGATGGGCTCGACAAACACTTACTTTAGCTTTATTCTGGAATTAATTTGCATTAACTATAAGTGTGTGCATAATGTTTCAGAAGTATATTCCTTTTACCATAATTACATTTGTATACGAGTACATTGTAGACATAACGATACATTTCATGCGAAATAAACAATTATTTGTGTGGAAGCAATCGTTGTTTTGCCTGTAAGCCTTTATTTGTATGCATGTATGCATAAGATATATATATATATATTTTATAAATTATAATACATATTCAAGGTTCAGATAGCATGACCTTTTCAGGCGGTTTCCATGGATATATATTGTTTTCAGTAATGCAAGTTATATATTTTGTGTAATGCATATGAATTGCAGGGGAATTTATACATTATATAAGTACACACTTTTAAAATCATACAATACTGAACTTTAATTTCCATGGAAGTATGTGACACACTGTCTATGTCTCTACACCGACGTTTAAATAGTCTCGCGTCAGTGGGAACATGTTTACTCTAACTGACAAGCTATGGGCGCTAGACTGGGAGCATGCGACGGGTATGTTAGCGGTGCGGCTTATCCTTACCATAGTCGTGATATCCCTGATTTGGCCATCAGTTACACGTTGGATTTCTTGCACGTGAGTGCTGAAGTCGGTTGTCACAATTGTACGTGTAATAAGATTCAATTAGTGTACTCCGATTACGTTTAGGGACTGGGACTAAGTGACTCTCTTGCATTGAGTACCTGGCACCAGAACCAGGATATTCTCAATTGATGGCTGAAGGTATATTTTCTTGACTTGGTGTGATCCACTAGCCCGTGTTGTTGTGACATGTTGTAACCTATTAACCCGTGTTGTTATGACATGTAGTGACCCACTAACCCCTGTTGGTGTGACACCGTGTGAATCCCTAAACCCAGTTGTTTGACATGCTGTAATTCACTAACCCTGTTGTTGTGACATGCTGTGACTGTCGCGTGACACGTGTATTCTTGTACATTCTGGAATCCGTATAATTGTATGTTTGTGGTGTGTGGTACTGTGTTGTATTGTTGTGCGTATTATTGGTTTCACATCCCTGTGATTCCACATACCTGTGGTTTCACACACCTGTGGTTTTTGCACACCTGTGGTTTGGCATGTACATTTGCCATGTGCAATGTGCGTGTAATAAGGGGGCTTATGTTGTATTGGTGGAGATACGTTTATGCGTGTCCTATTTATGGATTTAAATATACGTCTATTTTATGAGCAATGTTTTACTGATGTCACGCCATATTTGCCACAGACTATGCATGTGTGTGGTAGAGAACTCGTTGACTGCGTGTGCTGGTTTCGCTAGGGAAAAGATACCTTTTAGTATTACGGATGTCCACTGTCCGTGCCAGCCGAGTTTGTCCGCGTGTCAGTTGTTCACCATATAAGGGACCTTCTGTAGGTGAAGCCAGTATATAGCGCAGACCATACCATGGTCTGCCCTGTTATGTATGCTACGGGTTAGTGTTTCATCATAGCCTGGTACTGGCCAACACGGATATATCAGATCCCATAATGGTGATGTTTTGTGTCGTGATATTTCCGTAAATGACCACGATATTTGAGTTTAGTATGTGCTACACTCATTTGAGTGTATAGCCGTAGGACCGATATGGAGGGGTTTGGCGGGGCCAAGAAGCGACCTTCGCATTGTCGAGACCAGTCGAGTAGATTTCGGATTATGAGATCTGGGTCTATAGTGTGCAGATTTATGGTAGTGTGGGGTATACCATGTTGGATGGTATTTATTCCACGAGGGCTGTACACTGGTTTGGTTGAATTTAAGGCGTGGGAACATATATTTATGCCAAATATAACCCACGGGTGACATGGCAAAAGCCATGGTTTTGTAGTATTTATGTGAGATGTCGTACGAGGGGTAGGCATATCCATTATTCCGTGCATGGTTTCACTGGTGCGTATATAAGCGATGTCTCGCTATGTGTTGGCGGGACACATATTTTCTGGTTACAGAAGACTAGTACTGTATTCACCAGTGACACGGAGGATTTTGGTATGTACCTAGAACATTTTTATTTCAGCTGTGATTTGCCGTTGTTCGATTCCCGTTTTAGTCTGTTGTGCATCCTGTCTGTCTGTCTGTGCGTATTCGTCCAGATAATTGGAGATTCATTTCATTTTTGTAGCCTCTTGAGAACGCTCCAGCGAGCCACATTGGACGTTTTGGTCCACTCGTTTGAGGGCAGACCCCAGTCAGTGCAGAGTATCGGGTCGTCCGAGTGTCCGTACGTCTGTCTGGCGCAGTGTGTGTAGCAGCTCCGGGTACAGGCCTGTATAGAGCAGTGTGTGATAGCTACCTCGCGTTCAGCAGACAGTCACAGCCATAGTTTAGTGAAGTGAAACGCCATACACACATATCATATCATTATACTACCACCGAGTTGAATGTCACCTAAGTGAAACTTTTCCCGGCGTCTTAGCCAACGTGATAATCGCCATTTTGTATTATATCGGAACTTTACATCCGGTCTACCACTTCCGGTATTACAACCCATTGATTCACCATGGATACTTTACATCCGGTCTACCACATCCGGGTTGCTACAGTCGAGTGATACCATAGGAACTTTACATCTGGTCCACCATTTCCGGAGATAATACTACCTGTGGAACTTTACTTCCGGGAACCAGCTTCCGGAACATTATCGTTATTGACTATCATGTGATGTAACCACATCCGGCTTTGACTTTGACATTCATACTTTGGAAATATATTGCATAGGCAATACATATGTATATTTTGATAGTATATGGTAATACTCCTATCATGGCATATCATGGCTAAAGGATTGTAGTAAGACTACATATATTGTTTATGGATTAATCCACTTGAAGTTGGATTATAGCCATATTGTTGACTAGACCTCATATTGCGGGTGAGGCAGACCTTGGGACCTTGATACTCAGAGGTTACACTATCTATTGAGATACGCCAGCACTGGGGTAGCTCAGATGATTGTCATTTGTCCTCCAATGTTAATCATCAAAGTACTTGTGCATTCATACTATTGTCCACTACGGGACCATTGAGATACCACATACCGAGTTTATTCGTCTATAGCTTTTAAGTTGCGTTAAAGTATAACAGTCGATTGGCTTACAACCTTGTAGTAATTGAATAGTATCATGCACAGTACAGTGATGTTCGCATATCAATGTATCATGTATTCCTGTGTGTTCCCCATGTAATATAGTGTACATTATAAGTGATTAAGTGACTACGTGTACTTATCTACTCTGGCCTATCCCTTACACTTCAACTACATTGTTACCACTTTTCGTTCGTCAGATCAAGCTATATTGGCCATAACGTCATAACAATTGAAGTATACTTGGTTCATATGATAATTGGGGGAGACAATTTGTCTCGATCATTCCTGACCTTGGTAATGACCTTGACAATGGTGTCAGAAGTGGGGTTTGGTTTCCTCTTTTTATAATCAGTTTCTTCAAAGCAGTTGAAGTAAGGAGGCTAGAATAGCTGTACCCCTAGCGTCGTCAAAATTCAATTTTGTATTTGTTTGCCTTGGGAGTTAATGTAAGATGCACTCCAACACTTAGGCACTAATACATCACCACATACATGATTTGACTACCTAGGTACAGAAGTATAGAGTTGAGACGATCTGGTGATATAGTGGATGTAAGGGTCATTGTAACTTTGGATTTGTTGAATAGTACCTCCCTGTGATGATGGCACAGCGGGTGTTCTAGGTTAGCACTAGACACTTCTGCATCTGAGGCGAGGTTACTATCACTATTATATTGTGTATGAACAATACTATATCCTGCCAGGTGTCTATAACCAGTCCCCAATATTTGTGTCCAGTACCATAGAGAGGGAATTGTAAATATACCATTACATTAGACTATACATATACCGGATTGACTTACCCGAATTGAGAAACTTATACCGTCGTTATGAGTAGAGACCGGATTGATTTACCTTAACCTTATAGACGTGAAGCAAGAGACTCGCACAAATCACCAAGTGATTTGAGTGCTAGAGACCTTGTGTACCGTCGGGTAAAGCGTGTAAATCGATAATCCGGAGTTGAGTTGAGAGTGAGAATGTCGTCCATTAAGGAGCTAATGGACATAGGCAAAAGCTTAGGGCTAGCAGATTCAGAGTTAAGGGCCTTTGTAAAAGAAGAGCAGGAGAGAGAAAGACAGGAAAGACTAGAGGCTAGACAGGCTGAGAAAGATAGGTTAGATGCTGAGCGGTTGACTAAAGAGGTTGAACGACAGATGGAGAAAGATAGGTTAGATGCTGAGCAGTTGGCTAAGGAGGTTGAGCGACAGGCTGAGAAAGATAAGTTAGCAGGTGAGCGACAGATGGAGAAAGATAGGTTAGATGCTGAGCAGTTAGCTAAGGAAGTTGAGCGACAGATGGAGAAAGATAGATTAGATGCTGCGCGGTTAGATAAAGAAGCACATCGGTTAGCCAATGAAGCACAGTTAGCTCTAGAATTTAAATTGCGAGAACTAGACACTAAGCACCAGGTAGAAATGGCAAAAGTAGAAAGGGGTGGAATAGTAGATGAAGATAGACATGATAGGGACAATGGCAGAGCATTCGGTCCGAAGCTGCCACATTTTGATCAGAATAATGACAACATGGATAGCTACTTAGCTAGATTTGAGAGGTACGCAGCAATTCAAAGGTGGGGGAGAGATAAGTGGTCACTACACTTGAGTGCTTTATTGAAGGGCAAGGCATTAGATGTATATTCTAGACTACCTATTGATGATGCTCTTGACTATGATAAGTTGAAATCCGCATTGTTGAAATGTTTTGATCTAACAGAAGATGGTTTTCAGACGCATGTTCAAAAACACCAAACCTGATCACAGTGAATCATTTGTGCAATATGTCAGTCGGTCAAAGAACTATTTAGATAGATGGTTTGAGTTAGGTAAGGTGAATAGAACATATGAAGGAGTACTAGACTACATGATCAGAGATCAGATGTTAAGTATATGCAGTCGTGAGCTCTACTTATTTCTCAAAGAGAAAACATTTGACTCGATAGATCAGATGGCGGTTCAGGCAGATTACTTTGCAGAAGCTAGAGGAGGTAGCAAGTATGTAGTTCAGAGGAACAGTACTAGCAACAGAACTGAGTACAGGTCAGTAGATAACCAGAGGCGCAAGGTAAGTAGTGCGGATAATCGATCCAGAGATAGTTGTCGAGATAGGGACAGATATCAGAATAGAGACCACAATAGAAGCCCAAGTAGGGGTAGTTATGATAGAAGCCCGAGTAGAGGCAGTTATGACAGAAGTACCAGCAGGAACGGCTACGATAGGCATCGCGGGACATGTTACCATTGTGGCAAAGAAGGTCACATGTCCTACGATTGTCCTAAGCGTGACCGGTCCTCAGCTTACAAAGCAGCAGCAGTCGAGGAAGAGAAACATGTAAGTTTTGCAGATAAAGAACAGAGAGGTCGGTACAGAGGTAGAAATAGAGGTAGAAGTGGAAGGCACACTAGAGGCAGAGGTAGAGGTAGATGGCAAAACACGGAACAACCAGGGGAAAACCAAGGAAATTTCTGTGTTGGTTGATACCGACACCACTATTGTATGTTCAGGTAGCGAGATACAGCCGGAGTTGATTAACGGATGTACATTTGGTATGGATAGGCTACCCGTAGCAGAGGGCACATTAAATGGGAAAAATGGGAAAAAGGTCACAGTAATGCGAGATACTGGGTGTACCGGGTGGTCGTCAGGGAAAGCTTAGTACAACCAGATCAGTTTTTAACAAGCAAAGTTTCAACATGCATGCTGGTAAATAGGAGCAAAATGAGTGGAATTCCTACCGCCCGGGTAGATCTAGATACACCTTTTTTCAAAGGTCAGGTAGAAGCCCTTTGCATGACAGATACAATGTATGATGTTACCATAGGTAATGTAGACGGGTCAGAGTTACCGGTGATATCCGATTTTAGAGGCGCTAAATCGTGCGCAGTTGAAACTAGGTCACAAACGACAGCCCGAGACGAATCATATAAGACCCTCAAAGTCCCTACCGCAATCGCGAACGTATCACGCGATGAATTCAAAGAGGCGCAGGCACATGACGTCACATTGACGTCAGTTCGAAATAATGCAAAAGACGGAACGGTACGGTCAAGTAAGAACGGAAACAAATCGAAATTCGCATACCGAAAAGACTTGTTGTATCGTAATTTCGAATCGATAGGGTCAGGTAGGATGTACCATCAGCTGGTAGTCCCAAAAACACTTAGGACTACCGTGATGAAAGTGGCACATGAATCAATCATGGCGGGCCATTTAGGGATTAAGAAGACAACTGATCGAGTGTTATCAGAATTTTATTGGCCAGGCGTGGGCAGTGATATTACACGGTTTTGTAGGTCTTGTGACATATGTCAAAAGACTGTGTCAAAGGGACACATCACCAAGGTTCCGTTAGGAACTATGCCGTTGATAGACACTCCGTTCAAACGAGTCGCGGTTGACATTGTAGGGCCAATTTTTCCAGCTACCGATCGGAAGAATCGTTACATACTAACGTTAGTTGATTATGCAACTAGGTACCCAGAGGCGGTACCACTACCAGGCATCGAGGCCGAACGAGTCGCGGAAGCTCTCGTGGATATGTTCAGTAGACTGGGTATCCCCGAGGAGATGCTCACCGATAGGGGTAGTCAATTTACGTCGGCAGTCATGGAGGAAGTTAGTAGATTGTTATCGCTGAGACAATTAACCACGACACCGTACCACCCACAGTGTAACGGTCTCGTGGAACGGTTCAATGGTACGTTAAAGCAAATGCTTCGTAGAATGGCCAGCGAACGTCCCAAAGATTGGGACAAATACATTAACGCGCTCTTATTCGCGTATCGCGAAGTCCCTCAAGAAAGTTTGGCTTTCTCACCGTTTGAACTATTGTACGGAAGGACCGTTCGAGGTCCGATGAGCATACTAAGAGATCTGTGGTCCGAGAAGGACATAGAGGACAACGTCAAAACGACGTATCAGTACGTCCTCGACTTGCGCGAACGGCTCGAGAAAACGTGCGAAATCGCGCATGAAAACTTGAAGAGTGCGTCCAAAAAGTACGCAAAGTACTACAACCGCAAGACTCGTAGTAGGCAGTATGCAGTGGCAGATCAGGTACTTGTACTACTACCGACAGACAACAACAAATTGCTTCTTAGGTGGAAGGGACCATACCCCATAACAGAGGTAGTTAATGAGTGGGACTATAGGGTTGACATGGGAGGGAAGTTGAAAACCTTTCATGCAAACCTGTTAAAGAGGTACGAGACTAGGCCTGAGCACCCGGGGAAGGGAATACTCACTGTAATAAATGCGGCCGTGATAGAAGACACAGTAGAGGGGGATCCTAGTCCAAGTGGGTGTAGTGCCGAAGAAAACATGTTATGTCCCAGGGGATTAGAGTCCGATACGGAGAGCAAAGTTGACCTGTCGCCTGATTTAGGCAAGAAACAAAAGACGCAAGTCAAAGAGATCTTACGGGAATTCACCCATGTCCTGAGGGACGCACCAGGACACACCCATATAGAGAAACATGAGATAAAGTTGTCAACGCAAGACCCATTAAGAATTAGGGGGTACCCTATCCCATTTAAGGTCAGGGAAACAGTCAGCCAGGAAGTAGAGGAGATGCTGAAGCTAGGTGTCATAGAACCTTCAAATCACCCTACTCATCCCCCGTAATTCTGGTTAGGAAAAAGGACGGGGGGCTCCGATTCTGCATTGATTTCCGGCAACTTAACAAAGTCACTGTGTTTGATGCGGAACCAATGCCAAATATTGAAGAGATGTTCTCTAAGTTGGCGGGACATAACTACTTTTCAAAGCTGGACCTGAGTAAGGGCTACTGGCAGGTCCCATTGGATGAGAATTCCAGGGAATATTCCGCTTTCGAGGCACCCCAGGGTCTATTCCAGTTCAAGGTCATGCCCTTTGGAATGGTCACGGCACAGGCCACTTTCTGTAGACTCATGAGGAAAGTATTAAAGGGGGTCCACAATGCAGACAGCTTTGTTGATGACATCTTGATATTCTCCCATACGTGGCAACAACACCTGGGAGCTCTGAGTGAAGTCCTCTCCCGATTGTCCGATGCAAATCTAACGGCAAAACCCTCCAAGTGCAGCATTGGGTACAGGCAACTTGAGTGCCTGGGACATACTATCAGCAGTAAGAAAGAACTAAGGGCCCATCCCGAAAAGGTCAAGGCAGTTCATGAAGCTAATGTCCCTGAGACAAAGAAGGAGGTCAGGGCTTTCTTGGGGTTTAGCCGGGTTCTATAGGAAGTTCATGCCCAACTTCGCAGAGATAGCGAGCCCGCTAACTGACCTTACTAAGAAAGGTCAACCAAACAAGGTCAACTGGGGGGCACCCCAACAGAAAGCTTTCGTTACCCTCAAGGGATTATTGACCAGGGACCCAGTTCTGAAACTGCCCGAACTAGACAAACCTTTTGTGCTCAGGACGGATGCTTCCGACATTGGGTTAGGGGCAATACTGTTGCAAGAGCAGGATGGTATCCCACTTCCGATAGCGTATGCCAGCAAAAAGATGTTGCCAAGGGAACGCAATTATTCGGTAGTTGAGAAGGAGTGCCTGGCAGTCGTGTGGGGGTCGAGAAGTTCCACCGTTATTTGTTTGGGGGGGAATTTATCCTAGAAACGGACCACCAACCGTTGGTTTACCTAAACAAAGCCAAGGTTGCAAAATTCCCGACTAATGAGGTGGGCCTTGATACTGCAACCTTACCGAATGCGTATTGTTGCGATAAAAGGGGCCGACAATCTGGGGGCAGACTACCTGAGCAGGATATCTGGGTAGATTCAGCTGTGCCAATGTGTCTCGCGATTATGCACGAAAGTGTAAACACTTTTTGTTTAGGGGGGAGATATGTCGCGTGACACGTGTATTCTTGTACATTCTGGAATCCGTATAATTGTATGTTTGTGGTGGTGGTACTGTGTTGTATTGTTGTGCGTATTATTGGTTTCACATCCCTGTGTATTCCACATACCTGTGGTTTCACACACCTGTGGTTTTTGCACACCTGTGTTTGGCATGTACATTTGCCATGTGCAATGTGCGTGTAATAAGGGGGCTTATGTTGTATTGGTGGAGATACGTTTATGCGTGTCCTATTTGTGGATTTAAATATACGTCTATTTTATTAGCAATGTTTTACTGATGTCACGCCATATTTGCCACAGACTATGCATGTGTGTGGTAGAGAACTCGTTGACTGCGTGTGCTGGTTTCGCTAGGGAAAAGATACCTTTTAGTATTACGGATGTCCACTGTCCGTGCCAGCCGAGTTTGTCCGCGTGTCAGTTGTTCACCATATAAGGGACCTTCTGTAGGTGAAGCCAGTATATAGCGCAGACCATCTGCCCTGTTATGTATGCTACGGGTTAGTGTTTCATCATAGCCTGGTACTGGCCAACACGGATATATCAGATCCCATAATGGTGATGTTTTGTGTCGTGATATTTCCGTAAATGACCACGATATTTGAGTTTAGTATGTGCTACACTCATTTGAGTGTATAGCCGTAGGGCCGATATGGAGGGGTTTGACGGGGCCAAGAAGCGACCTTCGCATTGTCGAGACCAGTCGAGTAGATTTCGGATTATGAGATCTGGGTCTATAGTGTGCAGATTTATGGTAGTGTGGGGTATACCATGTTGGATGGTATTTATTCCACGAGGGCTGTACACTGGTTTGGTTGAATTTAAGGCGTGGGAACATATATTTATGCCAAAGATAACCCACGGGTGACATGGCAAAAGCCATGGTTTTGTAGTATTTATGTGAGATGTCGTACGAGGGGTAGGCATATCCATTATTCCGTGCATGGTTTCACTGGTGCGTATATAAGCGATGTCTCGCTATGTGTTGGCGGGACACATATTTTCTGGTTACAGAAGACTAGTACTGTATTCACCAGTGACACGGAGGATTTTGGTATGTACCTAGAACATTTTTATTTCAGCTGTGATTTGCCGTTGTTCGATTCCCGTTTTAGTCTGTTGTGCATCCTGTCTGTCTGTCTGTGCGTATTCGTCCAGTAATTGGAGATTCATTTCATTTTTGTAGCCTCTTGAGAACGCTCCAGCGAGCCACATTGGACGTTTTGGTCCACTCGTTTGAGGGCAGACCCCAGTCAGTGCAGAGTATCGGGTCGTCCGAGTGTCCGTACGTCTGTCTGGCGCAGTGTGTGTAGCAGCTCCGGGTACAGGCCTGTATAGAGCAGTGTGTGATAGCTACCTCGCGTTCAGCAGACAGTCACAGCCATAGTTTAGTGAAGTGAAATGCCATACACACATATCATATCATTATACTACCACCGAGTTGAATGTCACCTAAGTGAAACTTTTCCCGGCGTCTTAGCCAACGTGATAATCGCCATTTTGTATTATATCGGAACTTTACATCCGGTCTACCACTTCCGGTATTACAACCCATTGATTCACCATGGATACTTTACATCCGGTCTACCACATCCGGGTTGGCTACAGTCGAGTGATACCATAGGAACTTTACATCTGGTCCACCATTTCCGGAGATAATACTACCTGTGGAACTTTACTTCCGGGAACCAGCTTCCGGAACATTATCGTTATTGACTATCATGTGATGTAACCACATCCGGCTTTGACTTTGACATTCATACTTTGGAAATATATTGCATAGGCAATACATATGTATATTTTGATAGTATATGGTAATACTCCTATCATGGCATATCATGGCTAAAGGATTGTAGTAAGACTACATATATTGTTTATGGATTAATCCACTTGAAGTTGGATTATAGCCATATTGTTGACTAGACCTCATATTGCGGGTGAGGCAGACCTTGGGACCTTGATACTCAGAGGTTACACTATCTATTGAGATACGCCAGCACTGGGGTAGCTCAGATGATTGTCATTTGTCCTCCAATGTTAATCATCAAAGTACTTGTGCATTCATACTATTGTCCACTACGGGACCATTGAGATACCACATACCGAGTTTATTCGTCTATAGCTTTTAAGTGCGTTAAAGTATAACAGTCGATTGGCTTACAACCTTGTAGTAATTGAATAGTATCATGCACAGTACAGTGATGTTCGCATATCAATGTATCATGTATTCCTGTGTGTTCCCCATGTAATATAGTGTACATTATAAGTGATTAAGTGACTACGTGTACTTATCTACTCTGGCCTATCCCTTACACTTCAACTGCATTGTTACCACTTTTCGTTCGTCAGATCAAGCTATATTGGCCATAACGTCATAACAATTGAAGTATACTTGGTTCATATGATAATTGGGGGAGACAATTTGTCTCGATCATTCCTGACCTTGGTAATGACCTTGACAGTGACCCTCCAACCCCTGTTGTTGTGACATGCTGTGACCCACTAATCCATGGTGTTGTGACATGGTGTGACCCACGAACCCATGTTGTTGTGACATGCTGTGACCCACTAATCCGTGTTGTTATGACATGCTGTGATCCGCTAATCCATGTTGTTGTGTCATGATGTGACCCACTAACCCATGTTGCTCTGCATGCTGTGACCCACTAACCCCTTTTTGTGACATGATGTGACCCACCAATGCATGTTGTTGTGACATCGTGTGACATGTTGTGACCCACTCACCCCAGTTCTTCTGACATGTTCTGACCCACTAACCCGTGTTGCTGTGACATGTTGTGACCTACTAACCCATGTTGTTGTGACATGTTGTAACCTATTAATTCCTGTTGTTGTGACATGTTGTGACCAACTAACCCCTGTTGGTAACCCACTAACCCTGTTTTTGTGGCATGCTGTGACACACTAACCCTGTTTTGTTTTACATGCTGTTACCCACTAACCCATGTTGTTGTGAAAGACAACCCCGGTTTAACCCGTGTTATTGTGACATACTATCCCCTGTGATTGTGACATACTGATGCATGTTGTTGTGACATGTTTTGACCATAGGTGACTGAACAATAATCGCATGTCAGTATCGTTTCTAGTATAAGAGTAATTCATATTTGAAACTTGATAATCAGGTAATTTTTTCTGATGCATGTGGCTATGACACACTGACCCTTGTTGTTGTGACAGTATATGACATACTAACCCGTGTTGTTGTGACATACTAACGAGTGTTGTTGTTACATTATGAAACTAGATGGTCGGTAAATCCGGCAAATGTTCCCATATGACGCCTGGATCGAAGTTCGAAGTCATTGACCCTGGTATCGGTGTACTAAATAGTGGTAAATGTGTGAAGTTTCACATCATAATCTCAATGGGTAACAGAGATAACTGTTAGAAATGTTTAAGGAAATGTTTTGTTTATTAGTCACACTCAATTTGATTATGCTAATTTGGATTGAATTGAATTTTTATTGTAACACTGTAACAAATGTTTAAAGTCATTTGACCTTGACCTTGGGCTCCTAGGCAGCATGTGTAGCGTATACAATGAACATATGGATGACGATCGCTGCGTAAATGAATTTTCAAGTTGATATCGCAAGTGGTCACAGATATAGCAATTTAAAATAACTTTAACGTAACGTTTAACTAACAAACAGTCATTTGAACTTGACCATGGGCTCCTGTGCAACATTTGTAGGGTGTACAATGAAAAAGGTGATGGTGCTCAATGTGTATATCAAGTTTCAACTTGATATCCCAATCAGGCATAGAGATATATCAATTTTAAAAACATTAACGTAAAATGCGGAAGGCGGACAACGGACGCCGGACAAAGTGGTAAATATATGCTCCCCTGTGTTGTTGTGACATGTTCTGACATACTAACCCGTGTTGTTGTGACATTATGTGACACACTAACCCGTGCTGTTGTAACAGACAACCCCGGCGTCATCAGAGTGTCTGCAGTCGTTGTTTCCCCATCCCATGTTTCTACACTGCAGCAGTGAGGCCTCCGTGCCCGCACACCTAATTTTGTCTAGGTAGATCTCGCCTGCCCCCGCCCCGTACCGCGCCGCGCCAACCGCCACCTGTATGGGATACAATTATACTTATTGCTAGTCAATATCTCGCTAGAATATTTGTATGCAGTCAAACTTCTCTAAATCGAACACCCTGGGCGTCCCCAGGGTATCCGGCTTAGAGATGTTACACTGTTATTTATTTAGAGATACGAGAAGAAGGGGCCACATTTTTGTGTGAAATGCGACCCTTAACAAACTAGTCCGCCAGACATATCATGCAAGGGACCCGGAAATGGCGTTTATACAATAGATATCATAGAAATCAAGAACTGGCATCATTAAATAAAGCTAATTCCCACGCTGGCAGCCTTGATAATAAAACGAAAGACATGAACAAAACTTTAAATCGTTTGCCTTACAAATAAGGTGAATGCCGGGGCGTTCCCAAAGGGTGTTCAGTTTATATAGATTGCACTGGAAACGTATACGTACACCCCAGACGTAGCCAAGCTGTCGACAGGCCACCGTGGCCGCAGTCTTCACCCAGCCATCGTCACATACTGTGCCCCAGGCGGACGAGTTGGAGAGTCGCACTTCCAGCCGCCCTGAATATGGCGTCGGTCCATCAGCCAGTCGAACGTCGAGTCCTGGCGATAGAAACCGTCATGTATGTGTCTATCATCTCTTGATGGGCATTATTGAATTATTAGTTGATTGAATCTGGTTTAGTGTCCCTTTAACAGCAAGGTCGTGAACACACGGGACTATTTCTACTCACGAGAATATTTCAAATTGCAATACCTTTTAACCACTGAATCTACAATATCCCTATCCAGTGCCAGATGCCCTTACTACCATACGCATGATCACATGGTTATCTAATCCCCACCCCTGGTCAACATGTATATTTATCAGGTAACGAGATATGTATTGACCGAATACGTACTGACTGATAACATAATGTCGTATCAGGCATTGACCTGAAGCGAATATCAGGGTTACAACGAATTGAAAACTAACGTTTCATTGGACGAACTGACATCAGTGTAATGACGCAAGACAAAGACAAGTCCGTGTTTTTTTTTCAACGAAAACCACGTCATCATTGTTCATTCTGTAGCGTAAACGTTGCTTGATAAATATAATAACGTGCTATCGTCTTTAATATCACGTTTATCAGGCTCGGCTCGGAAACGGAGGGAATTCCTACGCATTTCCTAGCATTGCCGGATAAACCTGATATCAAAAGACAGTAACGTGCCTGATATTTTCCCCGTGTATCACCGATCATGGCACATGCAGATTAACCACTCTACATTTCGGACCTGGTGTTGATCAGTAACGGTTTTTTGTTAGTTATGATATATCCTATTTCGAAAAATCTACAACGTTTAATGGAAACAGTAATAAATGCGTTTCCTAGCACTAGTCGAGTAGATGTCTGGGTTGTTGTTGTTGTTGTTGTTGTTGTGGAGAGAACATTCATGTACTTTCATGTGTTACACACAATGGTAATTTACTGTACATTAACACATATTATTGAACAGCATACTACATTAAATTTAATAAAATTATTTTTTATATTGCCTGAGACTGATTTAACATACCAGGTTACGTGATCCGTCCATATACAATGAATGATGCAATGAATGTGATCTATCAATTAAGCTGATTTAATTTTCTTGTTTCCTGTGAACTCAAACAGATAACTCGTTCAATATGTAATGTATTAAGTTTGTAATCAAAGCAATAGTATTGTCTACCCTAGTTGCACGACCTATGACAAACAGCATTTAATCTCAATTAATAGCATATTGTGACGCTTTTGCGAATATCCATTAAATTAATAATTAAACTTTCAGCCGCTATATTTAGAACTGATATTACGCCTTGTTGTCATCAGTTCACGAGACGCAAAACATATTGCCGGCCACACAGACGCTCATTTCGTGCCAACCAGCCAATCGCATTAACATGTATCCAAGCAAACCTGAACACATTAGGACTGTACATCGAGGAAACAAGTTCGAGATAGAAAATAGTGAAAACACATTGTTTTCATAATGCTGAAAGTTCACATAGAGACAAGTTGTTCCATTGTGTGGTGTTTGGTTACAAAACATACTTACCACAATACCAATTACGGTGTCTGGTTCCGTTTGTGTTACATCATACAACACAATCTGGGACAGTTTACTGTCTGTTTCATGAAATCTGACCACATTTTACGGCTGTATAAACAATGCAAAAACAGTATTTCCTTATTTCTTATTGTAAAATACCTAACTATTGTGACACACTGACCCGTGTTGTTGTGAAATAGCATCCGTGTTGTTGTAACATACGAACGCGTGTTGTTTGCAAATGTTGGGACATTATAACCTGTATTGTTGTAACTTGTGACATACTGGACTGTGTTGTTGTCACGTACTAACTAACCCGTGCTGTTATAACATTGTGTCACATACTAATCCGTGTTGTTGGGACATTTTGTCACATACCAACGTGTGTGCAACCTGCATGGTGTTGTGACATGGAGTGACCTACTAACCCTGTTGTTGAGACATGGTGTGACCCAATGACCCCTGTTGTTGTGACATAGTATGACCCACTAACCCGTGTTGTTGTTACACGGTGTGATCCACTAACCCCTGTTTCCGTGACATGCTGTGACCCTCTAACCCCTGTTGTTGTGACATGCTGTAACCCACTAACCCATGTTGTTGGGACCTGCTGTGATCCATTAACCCATGTTGTTGTGACATGCTGTGATCTACTCACTCATGTTGTTTTGACATGATGTGATCTACTAACACTCTGTCTGTGACATGCTGTGACCCACTACCCCATGTTGGTGTGACCTGCTGTGATCCACTAACCCATGTTTTTATGACATGCTGTGATCTACTGACTCATGTTGTTGTGACATGCTGTGATCTACTAACCCTCTGTCTGTGACATGCTGTGACCCACTAACCCATGTTGTTGTGTGCTGAGACCCTCTAACCCATGTTGTTGTGACATACTGTGACCCCCTAATGCATGTTAATGTGACATGCTGTGACCCAATAAACCATGTTGTTGCGACATGCGGTGACCCTCTAACCCCTGTGGTTGTGACATGATGTGACATACTAATCCATGTTATTGTGACATACTGTTACCCTCTAAACCATGTTGTTGTGACATGCTGTGACCCTCTAACCCCTGTGGTTGTGACATGATGTGACCCACTACTCCATGTTATTGTGACATGCTGTGACCCACTTAACCATGTTGTTGTGACATGCTGTCACCCTCTAACCCCTGTTGTTGTGACATGATGTGACTCACTAATCCATGTTATTGTGCCATGCTGTGACCCACTATACCATGTTGTTGTGACAGGCTGTGATCTACTAACCACTGTGCCACTAACCCCTGTTGGTGTGACACTGTGTGACCTACTAAACTTTGTTGTTGTGACATGCTGTAACCCACTAACCCTATTTGTATGACATGCTGTGACACACTAACCCTGTTTTTGACATGCGGTGACCCTCTAACCCGTGTTTTTGTGAAAGACCACCCCGGTAACCCATGTTGCTATGTCGTACTGGCCCGTGTTTTTGGGGCATACTAACCCGTGTTGTTGTGATATACGGACCCATGTTGTTGTGACATGTTGTGACCACAGGTGACTGAATAATAATCGCATGTCAGTATCGTTTCTTGTATAAGAGAAATTTATATTTTTGAAACTTGATAATCAGGTAATTTTCTGGTACCTCTGGTTATGACACACTAACCCGTGTTGTTGTGACATTATGTGACATACTAACCCGTGTTGTTGTTACATATTGTGACATACTAACCTGTGTTATTGTGAAATGTTGTGACACACTAACCCGTGTTGTTGTGACATGTTGTGACATACTAACCCGTGTTGTTGTGACATTATGTGACACACTAACCTGTGTTGTGACAGACCACCCCGGCGTCCTCGGAGTGTCGGCAGTTGTGGTTGCCCCATCCCATGTGTTCACACTGCAGCAGTGTGGCCTCTGTGCCCGCACAATTCACATCGTCTAGGTATATCTCGTCCGCGCCCGCCCCGTACCGCGCTTTGCCAACCGCCTCCTGTATAGGATACAATTATACTTATTACTGGTCAATATCTCATCAGAACATGTTTATGCAGTGAAACCTTTCTAAACCGGACACAGTGGGGGTCCCCAGGGTATCCGGCTTAGAGATGTTCACTGTAATACAGATACGAGAAGAGGGGGCACAAGTTTTTGTGAAATGCGACCCTTAGCAAAGTAATCCCCCCCCCCCCGACATACCATGCAAGGGACCAGGAAATGGCGTGTATACAATAAATTGTATAGAAATCAAGAACTGAACTGGCATCGTTAAATGAAGCTACTCCCCACACTGGCAGCCTTGATATTGAAAAGAAACAAATGAACAAAAAAAGCATTAACATGTTTGCCTTACAAATAAGGTGAACGTCGGGGAGTTCCCAAAGGGTGTTCAGTTTATAGAGCTTACACTGGAAACGTATACGTACACCAAAGACGTAGCCAAGCTGTCGACAGGCCACCGTGGCCTCCGTCTTCCCCCAGCCATCGTCACATACTGTGCCCCAGGCGGACGAGTTGGAGTGTCGCACTTCTAGCCGCCCTGAATATGGCGTCGATCCATTAGCCAGTCGAACGTCGAGTTCTGGCGATAGAAACCGTCATTTATGTGTCTATCATCTCCTGATGGACATTATTGACTTATTAGTTGATTGAATCTGGTTTAGTGTTCCTTCAACAGCAAGGTCGTGAACACACGGGACTATTTCTACTCACGAGAATATTTCAAATTACAATACTTTTTAACCACTGAATCTACAATATCCCTATCCAGTGCCAGATGCCCTTACTACCATACGCATGATCACATGGTTATCTAATCCCCACCCCTGGTCAACATGTATATTTATCAGGTAACGAGATCTGTATTGACCGAATACGTACCGACTGATAACAGGCATTGACCTGAAGCGAATATCAGGGTTACAACGAATTGAAAACTAACGTTTCATTGGACGAACTGACATCAGTGTAATGACGCAAGACAAATAAGTCCGTGTTTTTTTTCAACGAAAACCACGTCATCATTGTTCGTTCTGTAGCGTAAAACGTTGCTTGATAAATATAATAACGTGCTAGCGTCTTTAATATCACGTTTATCAGGCTCGGCTCGGAAACGGAGGGAATTCCTACGCATTTCCTAGCCTTGCCGGATAAACCTGATATCAAAAGACAGTAACGTGCCTGGTATTTTCACCTTGTATCACCGATCATGGCACATGCAAATTAACCGCTCTACATTTCGGACCTGGTGTTAATCATTAAGGGTTTTTTGTTAGTTATGATATATCCTATTTCGAAAAATCTACAACGTTTAATGGAAACAGTAATACGTGCGTTCCATAGCACTAGTCGAGTAGATGTCTGGGTTGTTGTTGTTGTTGTTGTTGTTTTATGATTAATAGCATATTGCGATGTTTTTGCGAATATCCATTAAATTAATAATTAAATTTTCAGCCGCTATATTTAGAACTGATATTACGCCTTGTTGTCATCAGTTCACGAGACGCAAAACATATTGCCGCCCACACAGACGCTCACTTCTGGCCACACAGCCAATCGCATTAACATGTATCGAAGTAAATCTGAACACATTAGGACTGTACATCGAGGAAACAAGTTCGAGATAGAAAATAGTGAAAACACATTATTTTCATAATGCTGAAAGTTCACATAGAGACAAGTTGTTCCATTGTGTGGTGTTTGTTTACAAAACATACTTATCACAATACCAATTACCAATTACGGTGTCTGGTTCCGTTTGTGTTACATCATACAACACAATCTGGGACAGTTTACTGTCTGTTTCACGAAATCTGACTACATTTTACGGCTGTATAAACAATGCAAAAACAGTATTTTCCTATTTCTTATTGTAAAATACTGACTATTGTAACACAGTGACCCGTGTTGTTGTGAAATAGCATCCGTGTTGTTGTAACATACGAACGCGTGTTGTTCGCAAATGTTGGGACATTATAACCTGTAGTGTTGTAACTTGTGACATACTGGACTGTGTTGTTGTCACATACTAACTAACCCGTGCTGTTATAAAATTGTGTCACATACTAATCCGTGTTGTTGGGGCATTTTGTCACATACTAACGTGTATGCAACCTGCATGGTGTTGTGACATGGAGTGACCTACTAACCCTGATGTTGAGACATGGTGTGACCCAATGACCGCTGTTGTTGTGACATAGTATGACCCACTAACCCATGGTGTTGTTACACGGTGTGATTCACTAACCCCTGTTTCTGTGACATGCTGTGACCTTCTAACCCCTGTTGTTGTGACATGCTGTGACCCACTAACCCATGTTGTTGTGACATGCTGTGACCCTCTAACCCCTGTGGTTGTGACATGATGTGACTCACTAATCCATGTTATTGTGACATACTGTGACCCACTAAACCATGTTGTTGTGACATGCTGTGACCCTCTAACCCCTGTGGTTGTGACATGATGAGACCCACTACTCCATGTTATTGTGACATGATGTGACCCACTAAACCATGTTGTTGTGACATGCTGTGACCCTCTAACCCATGTTGTTGTGACATGTTGTGACATACTAACCCGTGTTTGTGTGACTTTGTGTGACACTTACCCGTATTGTGACAGACCACCCCGGCGTCCTCGGAGTGTCGGCAGTCGTGGTTGCCCCATCCCATGTGTTCACACTGCAGCAGTGTGGCCTCTGTGCCCGCACACATCACGTCGTCTAGGTATATCTCGCCCTCGCCCGCCCCGTACCGCGCCCCGACAACCGCCGCCTGTATTGGATACAATTATACTTATTACTGGTCAATATCTCATCAGAACATGTTTATGCTGTGAAATTTCTCTAATCCGGACACAGTGTATCTGGCTTAGAGATGTTCCACTGTAATACAGATACGAGAAGAGGGGGCACAAGTTTTGTGAAATGCGACCCTTAGCAAACTAATCCTCCCCCCCCCCCCTCGACATACCATGCAAGGGACCCGGAAAAGGCGTGAATACAATATATTGCATAGAAATCAAGAACTGGCCTTGATAATAAAAAGAGAGAAATGAACAAAAAAAAACATTAACATGTTTGCCTTACAAATAAGGTGAACGTCGGGGAGTTCCCAAAGGGCGTTCAGTTTATAGAGCTTACACTGGAAACGTATACGTACACCCCAGACGTAGCCAAGCTGTCGACAGGCCACCGTGGCATCCGTCTTCCCCCAGCCATCGTCACATACTGTGCCCCAGGCGGACGAGTTGGAGAGTCGCACTTCTAGCCGCCCTGAATATGGCGTCGATCCATTAGCCAGTCGAACGTCGAGTTCTGGCGATAGAAACCGTCATGTATGTGTCTATCATCTCCTGATGGGCATTATTGAATTATTAGTTGATTGAATCTGGTGTTGTGTCCCTTTGACAGCAAGGTCGTGAACACACGGGACTATTTCTACTCACGAGAATATTTCAAATTACAATACTTTTCCAGCACTCAATCCACAATATCACTATCCAGTGCGAGACGCCCTTACTACCTACGCATGAGCACATGTTTATATAATCGCCACCTCTGGTCAACATGTATATTTATCAGGTAACGAGATCTGCAATGACCGAATACGTACTGACTGATAACATAATGTCGTATCAGGCATTAACCTGAAGCGAATATGCGGGTTACAACGAATTGAAAACTAACGTTTCATTGGTCGAACGGATATCAGTGTCATGACGCAAGACAAACACGTCCGTGTTCGTTTCAACGAAAACCACGTTATCATTGCTCATTCTGTAGCGTAAAACGTTACATGATAAATAGAATACAGTTGATATCACGTTCAAAGTTTATCAAGCTCGGCTCGGAAACGGAGGGAATTCCTACGCGTTTCCTAGCCTTGCAGGATAAACTTGATATCAAAAGACAGTAACGTGCCTGGTATTTTCCACTTGTATCACCGATCATGGCACATGCAGATTAAACACTCTATATTTCGGACCTGGTGTTGATCAGTAAGGGTTTTTGTTAGTTATGATACATCCTATTTCGAAATATCTACAACGTTTAATGGAAACATGTTGGGTGACAGTAATAATTGCGTACCCTAGCACTAGTCGAGTAGATGTCTGGGTTGTTGTTGTTATTGTTGTTGTGGAGAGAACATTCGTGAACCTTCATGTGTTACATAAAATGGGAATTGACAGAACATTAACACATTTTATTGAACATTATACTACATTAGATGTAATACAATGATTTTTTATATTGCCTGAGACTGATATAACATACCAGGTTACGTGATCCGTCCATATACAATGAATGATGCAATGAATGTGATCTATCATTTAAGCTGATTACATTGTCTCGTTTCCTATGAACTCAATCTGATAACTCGTTCAATATGTAATTTATTAAGTCTGTACTCAAAGCAATATTATTGTCTATCCTAGTTTCTCGACCAAAGAAAGAACAGCATTCCATCTCAATTAATAGCATGTTGTGATATTTTTTGCAATATCCATTAAATTAATAATTCAATGTTATATTTAGCACGTTATATTTAGCACTGATTTTACCATCAGTTCACGAGACGCAAAGCATATTATCGCCCACACAGTCGCTTACTTCGTGTCACACAGCCAATCACATTTAATTTAACATGTAGCGAAGAAAATCATAGCAAATCAGGACTGTACTTCGAGGATACAAGTTCGAGACAGAGAATAGTGAAAGCACATTATTTTCATAATGCTGAAAGCTCACATAGAGATAGTTGTTCCATTGGGTGGTGGTTGTGTGACATCATACAACACAATCTGGTACAGTTTACTGTCTGTTTCCAGAAACATGCCCACATTTTACGGCTGTATAGACAAATTGAATGCAAAAACAGTATTTTATATTAAAGAAAAATTTAAGAATGAGCCTTCTTTTTAGTTGTGTTTGCGAAAAACTTATTTGTCTATGGGAATTTAACATGGGAGAAAATGATGTGGAGGAGCTGTGGGAGGAGTCAGAAAGCGAAAAAAATTGGAAATTGACACCGAAACCTGGCTAGATACTTGTACAAGTACCCGCGCATGTATATCCACCGATACCTAACAACAATACCCCTACCTTTGGACACACGACCTCGAGTCAACGAAACCCTATGAGATATCTATACAATAAGTTAACCTCATGTCGCAGTCAAGAATGGAACAAGTCTGCCGTCCACCTTCGTAACTGCACCGTTAATTTTGACGAAATTTGGCTTACATCTTACGTCTCTATATACAGTGGAACCAGACAACAAGAAAACGTATGCAATCATAATGTTGATGGGTGTCTTGGTCATTTATCTCAGGTGATAATGCCTGTTCGTGATCGTATAGCACACAAATATGGCTCGGTTTACAGTGAAACCTCTCTACAGTGAAACCTCGATGGGGACCTCCCAGGGTGTCCGGTTTAACGATGTTTCACTGTACTGTAGTTAACAATACTGTATGTAATATGGTGTCTCGTGTTGGCCATCGTACTATCGTCATCGTACCGTCCTTATATCGAACTATCGTCATCGTACCGTCGCGATATCGTACTACCGTCATCATAACATCGTATTATCGTTCTCGTAGTATCGTACTAGCGTCATCGTAGTCGTAGTATTGTAATACCAGCTAAAACATATTACTTGCAGACATACACTAAAGCCATAAGTATACACGTGCATGGATATAACTAGTTAAACTGTTTCCGATTCCTAACAACGGACGGATGTTATTGCTATATAGTGTTACGAACTGTCGCCGATTATTTTCTTTATCATCCATTATTTGTAACACGGGTCACACAACACTAGTCTAGAGTACAATAATCATGATAATCGAATAATCTAGTACCGACTATCGAATAGGTATTCGTGTGTGAAAGATCGCTCCAGGGGAATATGTCACGCCCGGGTGACACCGGGATAGTTTACTGAAGGGATGGAACACCAAGCACGTTGTGGACAGAGACAACAAGGTGTATGTTTACAATGATGATGTATTTACATAAAATGAAATGCACAAACAATGGATGGTAATGTCAGTACGGACAACGTCCCTAGTAGTAACCGCAAAAAAGCACTCGCACAACCAAGGCACCTCCACGATTCTGGAACAGGTAGGTATAGTTCAACAGTATACGTCAACATGATCAGGATCAAGATCCAATGTTAGAGTTCCGTTAATTAACTCCGGCTTCCGCCATGATGGTAGTGACGTTCTAATGACGTCGTAAAGTGACTTGTAACTATCAGATACAGCCTACTTGGGCGGATGGGGCCAATAACACATAGGTGAACGTCCTTAGAGATTCATCTCGTCCTTGGACGGAATGACGTCACCGGAATGATGCCCCACTCGATACGCCCTTGGTCCACGCGGAGCAGAGTCCCCGCTGGTACACGGTGTCGTGTTGTGTGGACTCCAGAATAAATTGATATGTGTTGCGTACTGGTTATACGCATACGTCGCTGGTTGCTGACTGGCTGGCTGACTGCCTGGCTGATGTACTGGCTGGGACAATTCCCAGTGATAGCTTGCGATCCAATGTGTCACAAGAATGTAATTGAGTGTCCGACTGCTAGAATATGGTTTTAGATCAAATATATATGCCCACCCTAGCGCATAACTGTCCTCATGCAGTCTGCCTGTCAATGTAAAAACTATGTGCCAACATTTGGCTTACAATTTTGCGTAAGTGGACTAATGTTCTAACAGTCAGTCTAGCTCATGAGATATCTGGTAAATTAATCTGAAATACTTCAGTCATAAGTAGATATGACCTACTAGTTAATTAGGCTAGCATACAAGTCTGCATAAACAGTGTAAATCACCCAGATATAACTAGTGCAAAATCAAATACTGGTGGTCAGTGCACGGTTTCGGATAAAGCGCTATTCTCTCCAGCGGTGTATTTATTCCACGGGAGCGATATTTCACACACGAATACATATTCGATCGTCTGTACTGGAATATTCGATTATTGTGTTCTAGACTAGTATTGTGTGACCCGTGTTACAAATAATGGATGATAAAGAAAATAGTCGGGTACGATTCGTGACAGTTAGTAAGCTGCAATAAGGCCATGATGTGAAGTATAATTTATTTCAATCACTGATGCTCTGGGTCAGCCTGTGGAATCATACAGTCTGATTAGTACAGTGCTTTATCATTAGTAATGTAATAATGTGAGTCTGCACAGGAAAATACTTGGCACAGTTGCTCTTTATTAAGTTAGCGCAGTTGGCCACGGGCAGTCTGATCAGGGTAAAGTCTGTCGCAATTAAATTTTTGTTTACTAATGGTAAATAACTGTGAATGACGTCTGTATTCACATGTACTGATGTGAAGATATATATCGTTGGGTACACTAGATATAGTGGCTGTTCATTAATGTGTTACATCACATTCTCTGACATATGAATTATATCAGCCACCTTCTTCCAACTAGTGAAAATATATGTGTGTACATTACAATTTATCATGATTCATCATTGTAATTTACGAGGTTGCTTAGTATTGCCATACAATCATAATAATGATTTCATGTGCACTACTGTGACTATTATTGAGACTATAACACGTTACATTCTGGTAACAACACCGTTGGTGTTTTGTAGTCCCAGCCAATAAGCCAGCCAGGCAGCAACCAGCGACGGCACGTCCATCTACGCGTAGAACCAGTACGCAACACCTATTTATTCTGGAGTCCACAACACGACACCGTGTACCAGCGGGGACTCTGCTCCGCGTGGACCAAGGGCGTATCGAGTGGGGCATCATTCCGGTGACGTCATTCCGTCCAAGGACGAGATGAATCTCGAAGGACGTTCACCCATGTGATATTGGCCGCATCCGCCCAAGTCTGTATATTCTAGTTCCAAGTAACTTTACGACGTCATAAGAACGTCACTATCATCATGACGGAAACCGGAGTTGATTAACGGAACTCTAAAATCGGATATTGAATCTGATGCATAATGTTGAACTATACCTACCTGTTCCAGAATCGTGACGGTGCCTTGGTTGTGCGATTGTATCTGGGGGCTTCATCCAGGGGACGTTGTCCGTACTGACATTACCATCCATTGTTTGTGCATTTCATTATATGTAAATACTTCATCATTGTAAATATATACCTTGTTGTCTCTGTCCACAACGTGCTTGGTGTTCCATCCCGTCAGTAAACTATCTCGGTGTCACCCTTGTGTGACATATAGCGAATCATAAAGGTATCATGCCTCATTTGCATATGAAAATAGCCTGATACCACCGCGCGTCACTATCAATAAACTAAATATTACAGTTACTAAATGAGTATATCTGTATAGCCGGCACTCATAATTGGTATAACTGGTGGAATAGTAACACAATTGTGCATGTCCATCCGGAAGGCAATATCACGATGCTACGTACGATACTACGATGAATATAGTACGATACTACGATCACGATAGTACGATGACGATAGTACGATATTACGATAGTACGATATTACGATGACGGTAGTACGATACTACGATACTATGATGACGATAGTACGATATTACGATGACGATAGCCATATTACGATGGTCTAAACGGAACACCGTAATGTAACACGAATATGAAGTTGTTTACAGTGCCAGTCTGAGAGCATAGTACATAATTATTTCCTCCTTAGAAATCGGCTACCCGCCGCAATGTAGTTGCTTGAACATGGGTGACAAAATGTGTTCCAGGGGTGGATCTAGAGGGGGGTTCCGGGGCTGCACCACCCCCCCCCCCCCCTCCACCAGTTGGTGTCTGAATGTAATTGCCGTAAAACACAGGAAAGTGCATTTCAAAGAGCTCGAAAACAGGACAACCCCCTAGTTGCGAACGGTAACTCTTGCAATTACTCCCGTACATAAATGAACATATTTGTCTGTATTAGTAGCAAGAACACAGGGGCGGATCCATCATTTGGGGAACGGTGGGTTGTCTAGTTGCGAAGGTAACTCTAGTAGTATAAAGGGAGTCAAAATGATACCACCTGCGGTGGCATCATTTATAACCCTTTATACTACCCCCACCACCCCCGAAAAATCAAAAATTGGTTAACGAGGAAATTGTCTCCCACCAACCACGAAAAATTGGTCGTGAAAAAACAAACATAATGTTTTCCCGACAGTAAATTTATTATAAAATAATTATTTCAATGTGCCCACGAGTGATAGTTTATATTCCAACACCCCATTTTTCTCCTCCAATATAGCTAATTTATTTCGCAGATCAGCAACTAATTCTACCAGCTCTAGTCTACCACGCTCACCTGTAGCCACCTGACAGTGTAGTTGCTTATGTCTACAAAGAGTTTGGGCACTAATGAATTTACAAGGGCATCTGGGGCATTGAAATTGCGGGGGGACACAAGGAATTTTTCTACGTCTCGCTAGATGCCTTCGTAGATATTCTTTACGCGTAAACGTCTTACAACAAGTCTCACACTCCATTATATATGTATATGTTTATGTTTATATTCAATTAGAAGTGAAAAAAACATAATGTTTTCAAGACCAATTGAACAGATAAATTTCATAGGTTATACAAAAGTATATTACAGAAAATATGATAACGTCAGAAACTAGAGCAGAAATAGAAAGTTTGAGAAGAGAAGCCGAATCTCTAGGGATTACTTATAGTAAACGGTTGAGAGTTAGGGGGTTGACAAAGCTGATAAATGCCACAAAGAATGAGGCGTTTATGAAGCGGTTTACCCGCGCCCACAAACGAGGAGCCTTTAAAGATATATCCAAAGCGGAGGAAGTAGGTAACAGAATTCAAAAAGAAAGTATTGCGGGGTTAAGGGCTAGTGTAATCAAACCTGCAAGCACAAATAATTTGTCCCAAATTAGACGCCAAAATAACAATAAGAAAAAATCTATCGTTAGCGCGATAGTGGAAAAAGGTGAAGAAATATTGGGGGCTCACGATGAAACATTGGAAAAGGTAGAAAATGGAAGACGGGTAGTTACATTATCCTTTCGTAAAAACATTAACATTAACGAGTCTGAACGCATGTCCGATAAACTCGCTCCGTATCTAACAACCAATTTTTATTTGAGATATTAATATTCTTACAAGCTAGAACATATGGAGGAAATTAAAAAATGGAAAACCTAAAACTATAATATTTCACAAAAATCTCGGTGGTAGCGAACCACTATCATCAATGAAAACCGTTAAAAAATGGCTGTCAGATAAGGAGCAAACATGAATAATGTCCGATAAAATAGACAGACCAAATACAAAGTGGAAGTTTGTAAGATGGGTAGAGGTTTTTGTAAAGCTAATACAGGGTAGTAGGGGAATAGATTTGGGACTACAATCCAAAGAAGCAGCAGGAGGAGAACTTCCAGAATGGTTGAGGAATAGAAAAGGTATGTATTCTTTAGATAAGTATAATGACGATCTTTGTCTGTTCAGGTGTCTAGCTATGCACCTTGATAAAAAGATCAGACCTGACAGATGTACAGAAAAGGCGAAAGAACTTAGTAAGCAATATTTCGGTAGTAATGTGGTTTCACCAATTTCTTTTTCAGATCTGAAAAAGGTTGAAGAGTTTTTTAAAATCGGTATAGAAGTATATCAACCCACTGAATGTAATGTATGGTGGTTGTAAAAAGGTACCAGCGCACTATAAGGCAATAGGTAATAAACCAATGACAATAGGACTGTTTAATAATCACGCATTTCTGATAAAAAACCTTAAAAACCTATCTAAAAATTTACGCCTGCGATAATTGCAAGCAGAAATTCACGAAAGCGAGTAATATGAAGAGACACGGACCAACATGTATGAGAGGTGAGACAAAAGTAATATGTGATGGTAATTATTTAGAGCGCCCGCGTTCGTCGTTCGAGAAAGCGTTTTACCCAAAAGGTTCTAACAGTTATGGGGCGATCGATTGGATGTATTCTGTGGAAAAGCGGGAGGGAATTCACATTCACCACGAACAGTGCGGACACGGAGGTGAAAGATGGATTTTAGGAGCTCCGGTAGATGGATACTGTCCAGAAACCAATACCGTATATCAATATCACGGCTGTTACTGGCACGGGTGTGAGATTCATGCAAAGCATAGAAAAGAAGAACGCACATCCACTATGAGAAGAGATAAAGTTATTAGAAAAAGCAAAGAATTCAACCTAGTAGTTATGTGGGAATGCGAATTTCAAAGAACGGGTAAAGATATAAAGATCGGTTGTGACACTACTCTTTATCCATATCAGATAGTATACGATTTTGAGGCGTATCTCCAACCAGAAGTTGAAACTACCGGTAATAGTTTAGAGTACGAAGCTGAGCACGTTCCGGCAAGCGTTAGTATAGGAGATAATTTCTCAGGAACAGTAACTCATATTTGTGATAAAGATCCCGCAAAACTTATAGAAAAATTCGTAGAAGATTTGAAAGTCAGGGGAAAAGTTATAAGAGAAGAAGTGTGGTCAAGATATAGGTTTAATACAGAACATTTACGTAAAAACCAAATCGCCAAGATCGAACAGTGGATAGAGCAAGTACCGGTTATAGGTTTTAACAGCAGTAAGTACGATATAAACTTAATAAAGAAATACCTAGTAGGCGAACTGGCATCAACAACAAAGAAAGTAATGGTCGGAAAACGTGCAAACGCAACAATATTTCTATTTACTCCAGAGTTTAGATTTCTTGATGTAATACTTTATCTAGGACCCGGTGTAAGTTACGATAGTTGGATAAAAGCCTACGAATGCAAAGGACAGAAATCTTTCTTTCCTTATGAGTGGTTCGATTCTCCAGACAAACTGGATTACCCAGGACTACCGGATATAGAGAATTGGTATTCCAAACTATCTGGGAAAATGTTAATAGACGAAACAGAATTAAGTAAATGTCGTAGAATTTTCGAAGAAAATAATATGAAAACTTTCAGAGATTGGTTGAAATATTATAACGATTTAGATGTAGCACCGTTCCTAGAAGCGGTGGAAAAAATGTGTGAATTTTATAAACACAGAGGTGTGGATGTTTTCAAAGATGCGGTAACACTACCTGGAGTAGCTATACAATATTTATTGAGAGGAACCATTAAAGAACAAAAATCTTCAAAGACGATTATACCGGAGGATGCTCTATATGCACCAAAAGAAGAAACATACGAAATGATGAAGGACGCTCTAGTTGGCGGTCCATCAATAGTATTTACACGATATGCAGAAGCTGGTGTTTCAAATATTAGATCTAATTCCTCAAATGAAATTAACAAACCTTGCAAGGCTGTTTTGGGGTACGATGCAAACGCGTTATATTTATCTACGTTAAATAAAGAGATGCCGTGTGGGAGAGAAACTATACACCATATAGATACCCCACATAACCCTAAATTTATTAAAAAGTTTTGTAAAAGAGTTTTATCTGGAGACTGGTTTGGGTTTGCGGAGGTGGATATAGAAGTTCCACACAACTTAAAACATAAGTTTTCTGAAATGTCCCCAATATTTATAAACAGAGAAGTAGAGGTTGATGAAGTTTTCCCACACACATGTTAAAATATTTGGAAGATACTGGAAGAACTAGAGGAAATGGAAGAAAATTGGTGGGATCTATGACCGCCACTAAAGTATTGCTGTACGCGCCACTGTTGAAATGGTATTTAAAACACGGCCTAGAAATAACTGGAGTTCATCGTGTTATAGATTATATTAGTGGAAAACCATTCGAATGGTTCGCAAAAGAAGTTACAGCCGCAAGACGAACAGGCGATGTAGAACCAAATAAGAAACCAGTAGCCGACATAATGAAATTATTAGGGAAACTCGTGTTGTGGAAAAATGATAGAGGCAACGGAGAGACATTTAAATACGACATATACACAAAACGAAATCTGTGTTGACAAAGCATTAAGATCTGCATTCTTTGACGATTTGGAAGAGATAGGAGATGCGTACGAAATATCTTCAAGAAAACCCAGGTGTGCGGTAAAGAGACCATTCCATTGTGGAATAGCGGTTTATCAACTAGCTAAATTGAGAATGTTGGAATTTTACTACGAATTTCTAGATAAATACGTAAAAAGAGAAGACTTTGAATTAATACAGATGGATACAGATAGTATGTATATAGGAGTTAGTGGAAAAACGATAGAGGAATTGATTAGACCTAACTTACTAGACGAGTTTGAAAAAGAAAAAAATAAATGGTTGGCTTGGGATAAATGGAGCGAAAGAGAGCCAGGACTTTTCAAATGGAATTCAGCGGAGATAGGGCGATAGCGTTATCTAGTAAGTGTTATTTCGTAGAAAAAATTAATTCTAAAAGATAATTTGGAAAAACAAATTAAAATTAATAAAAAACTCTGCGAAAGGAATGTCCAAGAGAACTAACAATTTAAATTGGGATAGATATAAACGAGTACTAAGTGAAACTACAGAAGATGGAAAACACATTATAGATGTAGCACAAAATAGAGGATTTAAAATGAAAGACGGCGTTATGAAAACGTACTGTCAACAAAAATTAGGACTCTCGGCATACTACGATAAAAGACGCGTGTTACCAGACGGAATACATACAGAACATCTCTAGTGATCCGGGGGTAGCTGTGTGTCAGAAGGCACTATAAGAAGTTCTTCGCGAAAAAACCCTCGAGATGGCCCATCATCCAAATAGTAGAGCACGGGCTCATCGGGTTTGGTAATAGATCGATCTAGATGATATACATTGAGAGACCACACTGGATCAGTCGCGCGGCGGCTGCCACCTTCGAGCTCTCCCGGTTGATAGAGGGTACGGACGTCAATATCTGATGGAAGTGCAATCGGCGATTGCTGCTCCTCTAAACCAACGGGTCGCCCGCGCGAGACGGCAGATGGCTTGCTCGTCACCCTTTTAAACTTGATAGCATCTACAGGCTTCTTACCTATCAATCTGGTCACCTCTCCGTTCAGTGCGGAGACCACGGCGGGCAGTCTGGCCACCCACTCGGTCGATCGCGAATGAGGGTCTACAAGTTCTTTAGCGTATTGGTGTCCGAACAGTCTCTCAGCCAGGGTTCGATTGAAGCGTTCCACGATCCCCTGGTCCCGGTGGATATTGACGCGGCCGCGTCTGATAGAAACTTTATGCTTAGACAATAGATGAGAGACCGCGCCCATGAACTCGCGGCCGGGATCGACCTGGAGAAGATTCGGCCATTTGAGAGGACTCCTCTTATATATTAGGGAAAGAGCCTCAGCCACTTCCTTAGACTCTTTAGTGGCCAACGGCTCAGCCCCCTTATAACGACTCGCTACGTCAACGATTGTCAGTGCGTACTTGTACGTCTTGCGACCGACGCGAATCGTGAGTAAGAAACAGGAGGTCCGCTTGGTGAACTTGGTTCGGCACCGGCACGTCGAATTTCGGCCGCGGAATATTGTGAGGCGCGGGTAAATAGATCTGCCAGATGGCCTGCTTCTTGAGCCATTCCTTGACAGCGTTTTCTGAAACCTTGGTCGCCGCCGCGAGGTTCTTGATGGCCGTGAGTCCCTTCCAGTAGCCGCGTGGGCTATAGTATGTATTCGACAGCTTGCGCGTTAGTTTGGTATCAATTTGCGCGTGTTCATCGTATGCGAAGTATTCTAATATATCGGACAATCTCCAACATGCCCTCGCCAGTTCGTCCGGTAACTGCGTCGTTAATAATAAACCTTTGTTGGAAGTTTCGCTGCAGCCCCAATCGCGTTTGGGTTGGAACAGGAGAGGGGAATCTAATTCATTCAATCTCGATTGGGAGTCCAATCCCCCAGGATTGGTGGAGGAATCTAACATCCGCTTTGCGAAAAGGGTGGCCGCTTTTTCGTCCTCGCGCCACGTCTCGAGAGAATCTCGGGCCAGACGAATCATACTCTTTGCACCAGGTAAACGATGTTTTTGGGCAGTGTAACCTACATCGATCATAGCGTCATAAAGTTCGTCAACTAACATCGTTCTATATATATATATATTTATAAAAAAAAAATTGTTTTAATTAATTAATTTAAAATCTCGATTGAATATAATAGTCGACGAGACCCACCACACCCATTCCCACGACGATGAACGCGATCTCGCGGTCCTTTTGGGCCTCTGACGGATCCATTGGATCGAGACTTTTGTGCGGATATGCCAGCGCGTACTCGCGGTTGGCTTCTTCAACGTTCTGAAAAGTTTGTGCGGCGTGATTTTCGCGGCGAAGCTCTTCGTTGACCCAGTCCAGATGGGCGGTTCGTTTTTTCGACCACGCTTCCTTTGCACTATTGAGTTGTTCTACAGCTAAATCATGACGCTTACGCTCCTCATCCACGTTCGAGCTTTTCATTTTAGAGAATATAAAGTTGCTACCGCTGAACGCCAATGCGTTTACAAGCGCACCACCTACTATTACTGCGATTGAAGCCATTTATTTCCATATATTAACTGGTAGAATTCCAGCTTTAACTAGATCATCTCGGGTCCAAACTGCGGCCGCTACATCTAAGGTCGCGAGCCCTACGTCTCTCACATTAAAGTCCAATTTGGGAGCGGTTCCTCTAGGGCCATCTTTGATAGTCGAGCATACCCGATACTGAAACCCGATATCACCACGGCGTGATAAAGCGCATTCACTAACATTTTACCATCTTGTTCAGCCATTGTTATATTATTGCATATAAAAGGGGTCGCGATCAATGTTTAAATGGGGCGCATCCAAATCAACATTGTTGATGATTGGTGTTTAGTAACTTTCTTCTGAACACTGGCTGGTTGTTTTTTCGGGTATTTCCACACGCACAGGGCACCAACAACTGCCAGACTACCACCAACAAACCAACTCCAATTCGTGAATTGGGGTTCAGTCCAACTCCAACGGGAGTTGGTATTGGGTGACAAATTCAATGAATTTGGGTGTGCTTCTAATTCGTGAATTTGGGGTGAAGTTGAACCCGATTGCTCTGTCTTCAGATGTTTTGCTGTCTCCGTCCCCATCAATTCAGGAATTTGCTGCAACCCCAATCTCGATTGGAGTTTAGCCTCTCGAAGCTCGGCGAGTATTTTATCTTGTTTAACTTTTCGGGTGGCAGCCGCCGCCCTCCCAGCTGCCTGTCTTTTAGGATTTTTTATATGCGGTATGTCATCCAGTGGCGGAGTAACACTCTGGTTCGATTGTGTTGGAGCAATCTGGTTCAACTCCGTCACTCTCGTGGGTGTGTCTTGTGTCATCATTTTCAGGGCTTATAGTTCGTGGGCATATATGTCCAAATTGACAGTGTTTACCTGTGGTCAACGCGGTTGTCAGCGGAGCTAAGTACATTCCAAACTTGTGATAAATTGAGCAGCATGCCGTTCTAAGAGTGTGTCCTATAAAAGGGTCAGTCTCTAGATCGTGAATCAACCCTTCGATGTTTGGTATAGGGAGAAGTCTACTAACGGCGGTAGCGTACAAATGAATAGCCGCCGATCCAAGAGTTTTTGTCATCTCTGCTCCCAATTTGGATTCGTATCGCGCATACATTTTATCGATCTCCGCATCTGACATCTTATCCACCTGACAAACTGAGAGACGCCTACCTAGATAATGCTCCGATTGTCCCCCAGCAACCAGCGCAGCTAGACGCTCGCGTCGCGCCGCATTTTCATTCGGAGTCGTTGCACTCAACCCAATACCAACTGCCGTTGGAGTTGGAGTTGGAGTTGGAGTTGGAGTTGGAGTTGATCCCGATTGCTCTGTCGGATCATTATTGTTGGCAGTCGGAGTTGAGGTTTCTTCTATTAGCTGATCGAGAAGTTCGTCGCAGTTCATTTTTCTTAAAATTAATTTAACTATTCTAACAACTCTCATCACTTTAACATATTGCCAAGCGCACCACCCGATACTTATGATCACCATTATGCTCGCAACAAAGCTAGCAGCGGAGCACCAAATTGTTAACATTGTTAACCATTGTTCAGCATTTGTTCAGTATTTGTTCAGCATTGTTCAGCAATTGCTAAGCATTGTTCAGCAATTGCTAAGCATTGCAATAGCTTATTACTTTGTAATTTTCCTAATTTTTCAAAATTATTAATTAATTGATAACTTTATAAGCAGTTGGTTGATCAGTCTTTAGCAGAAGCTTGGCGTGCTTAGTTTCGGAAAGCATCTTGGCCGAGCAATCGTCAATCACGTATAGGGTGGGCTCGCCCTGAAATATTTGGTATAAACCACGTAACCAATCGTGAAGCCTATCACCCGGGTCAATAACGTATACCTCAGGGTCGGTCCATATCCACGGGCGCCGCTGATAAGTATCGTTGTGCCGCACAGTGGGACACAGGATCACAATGTGACGAAAGGCATCGCGGTAGGACTCCTCGAGCAAGTCGAGGATGAAAACCGTTTTTCCACATCCTGTCTGCCCACATATTATGGCAGAGTGAGCATCTCCAATCGTGAATTGGTATTGATTGATAGATTTCTTAATTTTTTCTTTAGAATTATGTATTAATAAATCGTTAGATGATTTTTTTTATTAAATCAGTAGATCGCTGATACGTATCGACCATCTTCGATGTTGAGTTGTGTGTCTGTAATTATATATAAGTACACGTTCAATGGCCCGGCTCCGTCCGCCTCTTTGGTTATCTGGATCGTCACACCCTCACTAGCGTTCTCAACTTGGCGTCCGCTACCGTGTATTTGGTCATCGTCGCTGGCTCGCATGTCTAGCCATAACGCGTATTTGGTATTCAGGAACTCCGCGAGGGAGACGGCCGAGAGATGCAGGTCTTTGGCAACTGCTGCAACCTCCGGAGAGCGCTTAGAGCCGGCAGCAAACTGCTTTCTTACTTCGTCCCACTGCTGGTGCGCGCGAAGACCGGCGCTGTAGAGTTGATTGGGGACTCCCTCGATCGTCACCTCTACCTTCGTGATTTTGGGGTTATAGAATCTGTCGGTTTTTCTAACACCGAGCGCTACCCGAGCCTCCTCGAACAACATCAGTATACCTTTCATCGAGCGGGCGGGTACGTTGACGTTAATATTCCACAATGTGTCGCCTTTGTCTTTCGTCATCTTGCGATGGCGAAGAACTCGGTCGTAAAGTATGGCAACGCGCCCGGCGTACTGGGTTCTGATCAATCGCGCGAGTTCGGGCATCGTGACCATGTCGTACTCCAGCGAAACATTATCGATCGTATACGTCGATAACATGTCGCTGGCTATGATAACTCGGCCGTAGTCGTTGAACGTTAGTTCGTATTCGAGGCGGTCAGCCAAAGCGCTCTGATAGTAGGGCATGTGACTCTCCAGCAACTCAAAGTCGAGCGGGATGTAGAAGCGGTTGCCGTAAGCGCCCGCGACCGCGTTGTCACTAGCGTTGTTATCTACCTTGTTAGCAGCCCCGATTCTAAGTTTGGTTACGTTCTTATTTTTGCTGGTGTCAATACCTTGATAGACAGCGTTTTCAAGCTCGTGTGACGTCTTCCACAGGTCCTGATAGCAATGGTAGACGTCGCTGTCGTCGATCGACATCACCTCATTACCAGAAATCTTTATCATGGTCTTCTTGACGATGGCGCGACCCAGGTTCTGAACGACGGTTCGGTCCGCGAAATAGTGAAAGCGAGGCGAACAGTACCCGGCACAATGACGTCGTGAGTTCCGAGGTTGGGGAAGCGGACTAAGAGCTGCTGGTTCTGGTCAATCGTCGATGGGTTGTTCGTAATAACGACACTCTGTCTCACGCCTTTTGCCCCGAGGGGCTCACGCAGTCTGCGGTATGGATTGAGTTTGCGACCGTATTGACTCGAAGACATAATTAATTTTTTCAAAATTATTGAAACTATTAAACCCGTATGGTTTTGTCTTTAATACATAATTAATTTTAAGAAAATTATAAATATGGCTGATTACGATGTTGAAATGGATGAAATCGGCAAAGGCGATTACCTCGATGGTGATGATAATATTTCGAGGATTCCCTCGAGACTCCAGTTCCAATCCAATCACAATTGGGTGGCGCTACTACTAGTCAAAGTCGGGAATTACTCGAGGGAGCTGTAAACGACTACTACAACAGTTTGGCAGAAAAAGGTCTGGTCCCCTCTGTCGGTCGCGACTACTCCAAGTTCAAATTTGATATGAACGGTTGATTGCGACTAAAAGCAGCATCAAATATTCCAATAGTCAACACGAGGACCGGTAAACCCCTAGCGATTGGCACCATTGCCGGAAACCCGGGCGGTGGCCGATTCATAAGGGACGAACTAGGATTCACGGATTGGAAGAGGGGTAAAACAATTATACCGGCCCGCGCTGTAGAGGCCCTAAAGTCTACCGACGAAACTATAGCGAAGACGGCCACCGCGATAGAAACGGTTGAGCTCAGCGAGGTCCCTCAAATAGCCACCGACGTTATTGTTAACACGATGGAGACCACGTTCAGCGTGCAATCACAATTGGGGAAAATACTCAACGATGACCCACCGTTACCTCTTCGAGAACTCCGTGGACTCGATAAGGCTCTACAAACGGTCCGGGGCGAACTGGTCCTTAATCTCTCAAAACTCACGGCGCTGGATGAACATATCGCGCTAGAAGAAAGAAAACTGGAGGAAGCCGGTGACGATAGAGAATCTACCGAGCGGATCGCCGAACGACTGCGGTCTTTGCGGGACGAAAGAGAAGCTCGCTTGGAGGCCGCCTCGGTTAACCGTGAGGCTCTCCGCACACAAATAAGTCGGATCCGCGAATCAATCTCGAGGGTCCTGCACGAGGAGACGACACTCGGTGAGCGTCTTCGAACTCTGTTCAGAGAGCAGGGCGTCACGATAGCAAGCATCCTCGTTGCTATCGGCATGACTATATCGACCATAGTTCTAGCTTTCACTGGTGGTGCGGCGCCACCACCCGCTCCAGCACCAGCACCCGCTCCATCCGGTGGAGCCAAGGAGTGGGTAAAAAAACAACTAAAAGCCCTCGCCAATCTTCTAGCTAAATTAGCTGGAAAGGCGGCTGCCGCACTACCTGGACTGATCGGAAGTATCGTTTCTTACTTGCTATCTATATTATCAAAAACGGCCGGATGGCTAGCCAAAAATACCTGGGCTTTAATCGTGGCAATCGCCGGTCTCCTACTATTCTTCGCCAGAGAGTTCCTACAACCAAAGCGTAAATAATCCGATCGCCACGAGGGTGATGACGAGCCCTAATTTCTCCTCCTCGTGTGTTGTGCTTCCAATTTCACCCAATCTGCGATTGGTGTTGATGATTGGTGTTTCTCCAATCGCGATTGGTCTGTTGATGGAACTCGATGGTGCATCCAATTTACGAATTGGGGGTACTGGGTTCGATTTACGAATTGGGGGAGGTGTATCCATTTTGTGTTTTATGAAATCGGTTCCACTGTTGGGGGTGCGCTTGATGATATCCGTGTTCACGTTACCGTTGTGGCCTATTTTTTGATTGGCGGTGGCGATTACGATCTGATTATTGTAACCGTCAACCGGATCGTCTCGTAGTATCATATTGCTCGGCGCCATATAAAGACCTATTCCAAATACATAGTCTACTGGGGTGCTGGCATTCTGCAAAACGTCTTGATAATTCTGGATCGCCTTCTCCAGGTCCACCCTAGCTGAGATGGCGTCCTCTACAAGTGCCAAGAATTGTTTTTGTGCATCAAACGCTGTTCCCATGCCCAGTATAGAACTGCGAGTTTGCTTCTGTGCGCCGAGGATGGCCCAGACGTACGTGCGAATGGAGTCGTTGACGCGAGTAACCCCGGCCTGCGTGAACCCTAGACCCGTATCTAACATAAATGTACCCCACGCGTTCTGAACCTCAGCAGCCTGCTGTATGTAATCGACGTGAGCCCGTTTCGGAGGTAACATTTTACAAGAAAACACGCCACAGTGCCGACCTCCAGACACTTCCGGCCCGAATGTCATAGTCACGGGGTCAAAATTCCCGGCGTTCCGACTGACGATGTGGTCACCGGAGTGATCGTGTCTAAAATCAGTCTGTGTCCAATTCCCGGACTGGCCGTGAATGAGAACGTCCCCGAGGCCGGTGCTGGTAGGAAATGCTTTCTGTCTCCAGTCCGCGTCTTTTGAAACGTTAAATTCGTTACACAGTCTTTCAAAGGCCATACGGTCGTATGCGTTGGAAATGGGATCCCAGGCGTCGTCTTGAGGTAGTGAAATACCTAGTTCTTTGAGAATCCTCCTAATATATAATACACGTGAAAGTTGTAGACACTTTGGAGCATGACATTCTTGGATGTCAGATGGTCTTTATATGAAACTCCACACCCGGCTGTTGCGCACCATACAGCGAAATTTATTTGGTTCTGCCAAAACTGCATCGGTGTTGCTTTCCACCCGTTTACCACCTCCATTGTAGTAATCTTGGGCAGCCTATATTGTTCAAAGATATTAGGGAAATTGGTGACAAAGCCGCTGTCCGGTCTAACCGTTACGGTTGGGTGTAAACAAGGGGGTTAACAACGTCTTTTTGTGTGTATTTACCTCCGACCGCGTACTTTACATTAGAGTTAAAGCTAAATGCTTTGGTATCCATTGAAAGATATTATTATGTTTGCTACTATAACTAATGTTCAAAAAGGGAGTTGTGAACTTCAAAAATTAATAGACAACTGCTGCGGAAAACGCCGGGTAGGCCTTAGATCAATCACCTTCACGGTTGGATGGCAGAATGTGGGAAGAGCGAAGGGTTTTACTATGTGAATGATGGACAACAATTAGGTGTAAAGCTGCCTCACGGACTGTGGGGAATAAGACAGCTCAAAGATTTTGTCAACTCAGAGCTTGACGGTATAATCAACCTCACAGTATCGAAGGTTACCGGGCTCGCAACAATGACCATCATCACTGATAATAAGGTAGTGGTCTCCCCGGGGTTGGGTATTCAACTCGGTTTTAGAGAGACATACTCCTCAAACAAAGGAGTGTTTACCCCGGGTGAGTACGTCGGTGATAATCCGGTGGACTTCACCTTCACGAAAACTCTCGGGGTGCACCTTGATCGGGTGAACACATCGTACAACACGGTAGACGGATCCCCCAGCACATTACTGAAAACTGTGCCCGCCAGCGACTGTTTCTATGGCGAGACTGTGACCTTAGATTTCCCACACCCCGAGATGAAAGTTTTGGAATCGGGACACATCCACGAGTTGAAGATTTCTATTCTTGATGATAAAGGGAGAGAGTTGAAGAACGATTACCCGATTTCGGTCGTCCTAGAAATTTCAAATTAATTAATTAATTTTAATAAAATTATTTAGAATTAAACGTATGTTCGTAATATATATTATCAACATTATGAGTATATACGGACCAGGTAGTTCTTCCGATTGGGTGACAAATTCAAATAATTTGGAACCGGCAGAAGGGGGATTCATCCCGACAGAGGGCGACTTTTTAACTACCCAAAAAACAAAGGCCTTGATCAATAGAACTATATCGAGGGCCACGGACGAGATTCACAAAAGTCTACTATCACAACTTAGAGAATATGCCCTGGCTGTGAATACACAAAGTCGTGAAGAAACGCATACGGAACTAAACGAACTAGGTAAAAAAAATAACCAAATTTAGAAAAGAGGCCCGGTTGGGGATTGATAAAGCCCGAGAAGACCGCCAGATTGACATTACGGCGGTTTATGATGCGTTGCGCTTAGAAGACTCTCTCAACAAAGAAGCTACACTTGCTGAATTAGACGGGGGGAAAATAATCTATTTTCGAAAAGAGGCCACGTCGGGTATTGAGAAAGCCCGAGAAGACCACCAGGCGGACCTTACGAAGGCTTATGAGGTGTTGCGCTCAGAAGACTCTCTCATCAGAGAAGCGGCACTTACTGAACTAGATAAAAAAATAACCAAATTTCGAAAAGAGACCCGGTCGGGTATTGATAAAGTCCGAGAAGACCACCAGTCGAACCTTGAGGAGGCCATTGCGGAGGCTTATGATGCGTTGCGCTTAGAGAACTCTCATAGTAAAGAAGCGACACTTACCGAACTAGACGGTAAAATAGCCGAATTTCTGAAAGAGACCAGATCGGGGGTTGAGGGGGTCCGAGAAGACCACAAAGAGGCTATTGCGGAGGCTTATGGGGCGTTTACGCTCAGAGGACTCTCTCAACAGAGAAGCGGCACTTACTGACATATACGAAAAAATAACCGAATTTAAAAAAGAGACCCGGTTTGATCTTGATGGAGTCCGAACGGGTATTGAGAAAGCCCTAGAAGACCACCAGGCGGATATTACGGAAGCTTATAGGGTGTTGCTCTTAGAGGACTCTATCAACAGAGAAGCGACACTTACCGAACTAGATGGAAAAATAACAGAATTTCAAAAAGAGGCCCGGTCGGGTATTGATAAAGCCTTAGAAGGCCACCAAGCGACCATTACGGAGGCTTATGATGCGTTGCGCTTAGAGGACTCTCTCAGTAGAGAAGCGGCACTTACCGAACTAGATGGAAAAATAACCGAAGTTTCTGATAAACTGAAACATGATCGTATAGCCGCGACCAAAGCTCTTGAGGAGGCCTCTTATGAGATTCGTACTGAGGCATATATCGCAAACAGGGCGCTTGCCGGAATAGTGAAAACAATGAAAACACCAAAACGTGTCATAACAGTTTGGGCTGAGAAGCGGGGCCCATTGGTTGTGGGGCACTATGAATATTCGTTCGGTGCCAAAGCGAGTAATAAATATGGGGGATACACTATGACAGCTGCAGGTGAAGTTATCCAAATGGCGGTCTGCTCGGTTAATGCTAATGGTAAACCTGTGGGCGCGGTCGCGATAAATATTGTAGTAGATGGGGAAGAACGGGGGGTTGGAGTCACTAAAATCTCTGGAGATAGTTCGACGATTGTTTCGTTCACCGGTAATGATCGAATTAGACTTTCCAAAGGTAGTGTTATTAACTTTGTTACGAAAATCGGTGACTCAGAGAGTTCTTCCACTATTGTCTCATTGTTAATTGAACTTATTGTGTAAATACTAATATATTGAAATAAATTTAACTATGAACGAATCACCATATCCAACTCTCAATACCACTCCACCAACACTGTATCCAATTGTTAATACCACTCCACCAACACTATATCCAATTAACGAAAGAAGTTCAGATTTTAGGTTGAATAATATCGTCGCTATGCAGGATATTATTTTAGTTAGAGAATGTGCAAATAGAAAAAGACACGCTAAAAAATATAAGCGCGCGGCAAACATAGCTGAAGCATCTAGTACGGTTCTGGCAAGTGTTTCTGTGTTGTGTGGGGCGGGGACTGCTGCAACGCTATCTACAATTGTAATGATTCCACTTGCAGGGGTTTTGAGTGGAATTACCGTTTTATCTGGAACACTTTGTATGGTAATTAGGGCGGTGGGTGGAAAACTCGAGAAAAAAAGTAGAAAACATGATAGAATATCCGTTCTCGCTAGGTCTAAGAAAAATAGCATCGACGTTATGGTGTCCAAAGCGTTGGCCGATAAGAAAATATCAAATTTAGAGTTTGAATCCGTGGTGGAAGAAATGGGGAGATATGAAGAATTAAAAAATGATATAAGGATCAAGGCGCGCGCCACCATGCCCAAAATTGAGTGTACTGATTGGGATAAATTTAGGGTAAAACTTGGAAATAAAGTCGGAGGAAATGTTACAGCACCATTATAAAATAATTTAAAAAAAAAAAAAATTTCTTAATTTTATAATTTTCCTAATTTTTTCAAAATTATATTGATGCAGTAAACAAATTTACATACCTATACAACATGTGTTTTTCACTGAGAATTATAAATTCAGTCGAGTATTACACTGTACACACCGTCTGTGTAATTGATACACTCGGCTCTGTTTACCTTGGCTATCAATTTACGCATGGTTCATAACCCGTGTAATTGATAATTGTACAACACTAGGTAATGTTTACCTCGGCTATCAATTTACGCATGGGCCATAACCCGTGTAATTGAAACATTGTCGTTACAACATAAATTAATTACTATGTAATAATAGGGGGTGTTCAGCTTTAAATTATTAAAAAAAAAATATAAAATTAATTATAAAATTAACAAAATAACGAACCAACCCATGTTTTCTTTCGCCAATAGGTATTAATAAATAATTATAATTTGCACACCATTTGTATGTTGTATAGGAAACTGATGAGTATATATATGTTTGTTGACCTTACAACAATTGGTCTCATCTCGTGCATGCCATGTTGTTGATCCGGTATGACGTCCGTCTCGTCTGTTTAATGGTAGCAGTCTATGCATATGTGTGTATTTGGCGATGTAATTGTGTAGCTCAAAGGTGCCGGCCTAAAAGATTTCTGCCTAAGAGCTTTGCAATTTCGGAAACCAAATTCACACATAGGCTCGCCTTACTTCGCTGGTTTCTCTTAATAGAGGAATTGGCAATGGGGTTCAAGGCGACCCAGAATGTGAGCCAACAGATGCGTGGGCTTAAGAAAGGTCCCAACACCCCAGTGGCTGGGTGCCGGCTAGAAATCTGCCCAGTCGCTGGGGGTGTTGTGCACGAGTGGAGGCTTTTGCTATTTTTTTTTTGTTTTTTTTAATTTTTACAAATTATTAATATCTTTATAAGCGATATCGTAGAAATGTATATTCGTAAACGAATCGTTGGGTTTTAACAATTTTATATAATACACCTTAGTTTCATATCCGATACGTATTATCCGTCTTAATGTTTGTATTTGCCTATTGTATAGTTGACATAATTGCCGGTATAATATTGTAAATGCAACGTTTTTATCGGAGCGTAATAAATTACGCTGGTATTTCATGTATTCGATATCGCCTAGTGTTCTCATTTTATAGAATTTATATATAGGATTATAACCCCCATAAGCTTCGTAAACTTCTTCAACACAGTTATTAAAAATTTTCAATTCCAATTGTATTGTATTATCCATTTTCTCTAATAGTTGTTTTTTTTCTGTTCAATTTCCAATTTCTTCTAATAATTTTCCAATTTCTTCGTTAAAAGCGATATTGTAGAAACGCATATCCGTAAACGAATCTTTGATTTTAAACTGTTTTATAAAATTAGTTTGATAATATTTCGGTAGTGTTTCTACGATCCTATTGATCCTATTTAGTCGCTTCATTACATAAATTTGAGACTTATACCGGCGACATAATTGCCGGTTTAATATTGTAAATGCAACGTTTTTATCGCAGCGTAATAAATTACGCTGATATTTCATGTATTCGATACCACATAGTATTGTCATTTTACCGTGTTTTAATACTGTAGAAACAGCGGCGTAAAATTCTTCAGCAAGGTCATTATACAATTCCAATTCGTTGAGTATTTTATTATCCATTTTGTTATAATATTTTTATTATAACCTATTAAATTTATATGTTCAATTGGACGTGAAAAAAACATAAGGTATTTATGACACCAATATAATTGGACTACAATTCGACATCGTCGAAATAAATTAGCTATATTGGAGGAGAAAAATGGGGTGTTGGAATATAAACTATCACTCGTGGGCACATTGAAATAATTATTTTATCATAAATTTACTGTCGGGAAAACATTATGTTTGTTTTTTCACGACCAATTTTTCGTGGTTGGTGGGAGACAATTTCCTCGTTAACCAATTTTTGATTTTTCGGGGGTGGTGGGGGTAGTATAAAGGGTTATAAATGATGCCACCGCAGGTGGTATCATTTTGACTCCCTTTATACTACTACTCTTGCAATCTACTCTCGTACACTAATACAGACACATATGTTCATTTATCACAACTAGAGGTACCACACCAACATGTGGATGATCAACAGACAGAACTAACTACATTTCACAGCAAGTATATTCGAAACGTAATAATTTGTCACAGCTGAGGACACTGTCTGGATATGCACTGGTCCCAAACCCAATAAGCCCCATTTCTCCAGCCACATCCATATATAATGGACGTACTATATCTCGCACACGCCTGGGTAATACCACAGGTTGATGCAACGGACCAAGGTTCATAAATACATTAAATATACACAAAAGCACAAATAAGTGAGAGAAAAATAAGCTAACATGTTGTAATTAGGACATATATATCACGTGCACACGACACATGGGTTTTGTTTCATGTTCGCCTGCATAAACATGTTGAGATTTGTAAAATCCTATGATATATTTCTCATCATTTTACAAAACGACGGAGCTTTATAATAGGGACTTGAGAAGATTAACAATTATCGAATTCGTTCTAACGCATTCAATTTCAATTTGATTATTTCTTCCTAACTAATTCACTTCTTTCGTTCTAATGCATTACAATTCGTTATAACGCATTATAATTCGTTATAATAACCCATTACAATTCGTTCTAACCAATTCAATTATTTCGTTCTAATGAAATCAAATTCGATCCAACTAATTCAATTATTAATTCGTTAGAACGAAATAATAGAATTGGTTAGAACGTATTAATAATGCGTTACAGCGAATATTCGAATTTGTTACAATGAATTGTAATCCGTTAGAACGAAATAAGTGAATTCGTTAGAACGCAATAATCAAATTGAATTTGAATTCGAATTCATTAGAACGAAATAATTGAAATCTTCAGAACTACAACGAAATAATTTAAATCGTTAGAACGAATTATAATACGTTAGAGAGAATCGAATTCGAATGCGTTAGAACGAAATAAATAAATTGGTCACAACATTTGTTTCTCTTCTCATGTCCTTTATAAAGCTCCGTACACAACAGATACAGACAAATTCTTACCCATTTGCTGATGGCCAGTTAAAAACAGTATCCAACACGCGTAACGTAATGTATAGTCGAGCCGCATGTTGGAAGTCGGTGGGGTCCAGTAATCTTCAGCGGAATGAAAGGCAGTGGGTCTCAAATATACAAATGGACTGATGAAAACAAATTAGTAAACAAACTGAGATGTGTACCGTATTTCTGAACCGAACTGTATTTTGAGTCGCCAGGAACCATTATCATGAATTGGTAAGATAAATGTTTAATATGTACTTATAATAAGAATAACTAGCGTTGCGCTTTGTAATCGATGATTAGTTAATTCACCTAGTGACGTGAATAAACTTCTATTTCTAAATGTGGTATAGCATTATTCCATTATTCCCTACCAGGACTCGCAATGTGTGAATCATTGCGCGTTGTACTTGTCAAATGATAATGCTATACCACCATAATTTTACTTGTCAAATGATAATGCTATACTACCATAGTTTTACTTGTCAAATGATAATGCCATAACAACCAGTTTTACTTGTCAAATGATAATGCCATACCACAACAGTTTTACTTGTCATCTGATAATGCCATACCACCATAGTTTTACTTGTCAAATGATAATGCTATACCACCACATTTTTACTTGTCAAATGATAATACTATAACACCACACTATTACTTGTGACATGATAATGCCATACCACCGCAGTTTTACTTGTCAAATGATAATGCCATACCACCACAGTTATACTTGTCACAGGATAATTCCATACCAACACAGGTTTACTTGTCAAACTATGATGCTATGACACCACAATTGTACTTGTCATATGATAATGCCATACCACCACAGTTGTAATTGTCAAATGATAATGCTATACCACCACAGTTATACTTGTCAAATGATAATGCCATACCACCACAGTTTTATTTGTAAAATGATAATGACATACAAACACAGTTTTACTTGTCAAATGATAATGCTACACAACCATAGTTTTACTTGTCAAATGATAATGACATACCACCACAGTTTTATTTGTAAAATGATAATGCTATACCACCACAGTTTTACTTTATACTGCTATTCCACCACAGTTTTACTTGATACTGCTATACCACCACAGTTTTACTTGATACTGCTATACCACCACAGTTTTACTTGTTAAATTATAATGCCATACCACCACAGTTTTACTTGTTAAATGATAAGGACATACCAACACTGTTTTACTTGTCAAATGATAATGCTATACCACCACAGTTTTATTTGTCAAATGATAATGCCATACCTCGACACTTGTACCTGTCAAATGATAATGCTATACCACCAGTTTTACTTGTCAAATGATAATTCTGTACTACCACAATTATTCTTGTCACATGATAATGCCATACCACCACAGTTTTACTTGTCAAATGATAATGCCATACGACCACAGTTTTACTTGTCAAATGATAATGATAAACTACCACAGTTTTACATCTTAAATGATAATTCTATACCACTACCACAGTTTTACTTGTCATCTGATAATGCTATGTCACCACAGTTGTAATTGTCATATGATGATGCTATACTACCACAGCTTTACTTGTCAACTGATAATGCCATACCACCACCGCTTTACTTATCAAATGGTAATGCTATACCACCACATATTTACTTGTCAAATGATAATGTCATACCACAATAGTTATACTTGTCAAATGATAATGCTATACCACCACAGTTTTACTTGTCATCTGATAATGCTATACTACTACAGCTTTACTTATCAACTGATAATGCCATACACCACCGTTTTACTTATCAAATGATAATGCTATACCACCATAGTTGTACTTGTGAAATGATAATGCCATACCATCACAGTTTTACTTGTCAAATGATAATCACATACAAACACAGTTTTACTTTTAAAATGATAATGCCATACCACCATAGTTTTACTTGTCAAATGATAATACCATACCACCATAGTTTTACTTGTCAAATTATAATGCCATACCATCAGTTTTATTTGTCAAATGATAATGACATACAAACACAGTCTTACTTTTAAAATGCTAATGCCATACCACCATAGTTTTACTTGTCAAATGATAATACCATACCACCACAGTTTTACTTGTCAAATAATAATGCTATAACACCACATTTTTACTATATTACTATTTACTGTATTTTGAGTCGCCTGGAAACATTATCAGGAATTGATAAGATAAATGTTTAATATGTACTTATAGTAAGAATAACTAGCGTTGCGCTTTGTAATCGATGATTAGTTAATTCACCTAGTGACGTGAATGAACTTCTATTTCTAAAGGTGGTATAGCATTATTCCATTATTCCCGACCAGTAATGTGTGAATCATTGCGCCTTGAATAGTTTTACTTGTAAAATGATAATGCTTTACCACCATAGTTTTACTTTTCAAATGATAATGCTATAACAACCACAGTTTTACTTGTCAAATTATAATGCCATATCACAACAGTTTTACTTTTCAGCTGATTATGCCATACCACCATAGTTTTACTTGCCAAATGATAAATCCATACCACCACATTTTTACTTGTCAAATGATAATGCTATAACACCACACTATTACTTGTGACATGATAATGCCATACCACCACAGTTTTACTTGTCAAATGATAATGCCATACCAACACAGTTTTACTTGTAAAATGATAATGCCATACCACCACAGTTATACTTGTCACAGGATAATGCCACACCCCCACAGTTTTAATTGTCAAACTATAAGGATATGACACCACAATTATACTTGTCACATGATATTGCCATACCACCACACTATTACTTGTGACATGATAATGCCATACCACCACAGTTTTACTTGTCAAATGATAATGCCATACCAACACAGTTTTACTTGTCAAATGATAATGCTATACCACCACAGTTATACTTGTCAAATGATAAATACATACCACCACAGTGTTACTTGTCAAATGATAATGACATACGAACACAGTTTTACTTGTCAAATGATAATGCCATACCACCATAGTTTTACTTGTCAAATGATAATGACATACCACCACAGTTTTACTTGTAAAATGATAATGCTATACCACCACAGTTTTACTTGATACTGCTATATCACCACAGTTTTACTAGTCAAATGATCATGCTATACCACCACAGTTTTACTTGTCAAATGATAATGCCATACTACCACAGTTTTACTTGTCAAATGATAATGCCATACCACCATAATTTTACTTATCACATGATAATGCTATACCACCACAGTTTTATTTGTCAAATGATAATGATGAACTACCACAGTTTTACATCTTAAATGATAATTATATACCACTACCACAGTTGTACTTGTCATCTGATAATGCTATACCACCATAGTTTTACTTGTCATCTGATAATGCTATACCCCCACAGTTGTACTTGTCATCTGATGATGCTATGCTACAATATATTTACTTGTCAACTGATAATGCCATACCACCACAGTTTTACTTATCAAATGACAATGCTATACCACCACAGATTTACTTGTCAAATAATAATGCCATACCACCACAGTTTTACTTGTCAAACGATAATGCTATACCACCACAGTTTTATTTGTTATATGATAAGGACATACCAACACAGTTTTACTTGTCAAATGAAAATGCTATACCACCACAGTTGTACTTGTCAAATGATAATGCCATACCGCCACTGTTTTACTTGTCAAATTATAATGCTATACCACCACAGTTGTACTTGTCATCTGATAATGCTATACCACCACCACAGTTTTACTTGTCATCTGATAATGCTATACCACCACAGTTTTACTTGTTATCTGATAATGCTATACTACCACGGCTTTACTTGTCAGCTGATAATGTCATACCACCACAATTTTATTTATCAAATGATAATGCTATACCAGCACAGTTTTACTTGTCAAATGATAATGCCATACCACCATAGTTTTACTTTTCATCTGATAATGATATACCACCACAGTTTTACTTATCAAATGATAATGCCATACCATCACAGTTTTATTTATCAAATGATAATGCCATACCACCATAGTTTTACTTGTCAAATTATAATGCCATACCACCACAGTTTTACTTGTGAAATGGTAATGCTATACCACCACAGTTTAACTTGTGAAATGATAATGTTATACCACCACATATTTACTTGTCAAATGATAATGCTATACCACCACAGTTTTACTTATCAAATGATAATGCCATACCACCACAGTTTTACTTGTCAAATGATAATACTATACCACCACAGTTTTACTTGTCAAATGATAATGCCATACCACCACAGTTTTACTTGTCAAATGATAACGCTATACCACCACAGTTTTACTTGTTTGATAATGCTATACCTGTACAGTTTTACTTGTCAAATTATAATGCTATATGCATGATGTAGCATTATTACACTCTTGCAAATTATTCGCACGAGTTTCGCTGCGAGAGAAAACCGGTTATCAACTCCTTAAAAATAATACACCGTGAAGAGAACACCCGTAATTGCGTGCCTGTTTTCTTGGAAACCACGAGCTACCATGCAAAATGTTTAATTTTTATTACAGTCAAAATAAAGTTATTTGAACATTTGGAAAGTGTCTCGACTAATCTTGAATGTTAATCTGATTGAACACATTCCAAACATGCACTAAAATATATCTGGCTCATAGAAACAGAGTTATTTGGATTTCAAAAAGTTTACCTGACGTCACATTTGACGTCACACAACGTAACGTCAAAACGCGGGAACAGACGTCATTGTATAACTATGCATGCGTACATCACAATTCATTGATTATAATCTCAGAAATAGACTAAATGTGCATATATATCCGCCGTGGAAGTGTAATAAATAGAATAGTACATCGTACATGTTTGAATAGCGGAAATAATACACTCGTGTCCGTCGGCGTCCGTGGAAGCAATTCGTTCGCTACGCTCACTCGTTGCTTACGCGGAAGCCGACGCACACTCGTGTATTATTTCCCGCTATTCAAAATGTACGATGGATTATCCTCTATTTATCATTTGACAAGTAAAACGCGCAATGATTCACGAATTGTGAGTCCTGGTAGGGGAATAGTGCACATTCATTATCACATTGACTCCAAAGTTTATCACAGTTTATCCAAAATTGCACCAGAGCGGCGATCGACTCCTCGATACATTCAATGTGATCAATGGCATGAACATAATTTATGAAAAATTAAATTGACCCCACCCCGGTTCTAAAGTACGAGTGCCCGCTATAAAGATAATCATTTAGTAACATGTATTTAGGAACACACTCATGCCGCCATTGTTTACCCGCATATTTTTACGGAAACACTTAACCAATTGTACGCGTCAAACAGTTTGTACAAACTTCTTTATCATGGTATAACTTTAATATTACTAGATGGATTGTTACAATAGCTGTACGCGTGATACATGTGAGCATTTGGAACACACTCATGCCACCATTAACATAACCTTGACCATTTTCACCTTCATAGTTTAGCGGAAACACTTGGCAATGTGTTTGCGTCAAAACGTTTGTACAAGCTTCTCCATCATGGTAGAACTTTAAATTACTTGATGGATTGCTTTACTATTTGGAGACTTGATATATGTGAGCATTTGGAAGACAATTATGCCGCTATTAACATCACCTTGACCGTTTTACCGCACATCCTTGCGGAAACACTTTGCCAGTTCTTGTTGCCGTGCAAGTTTCTTCACTATGATGTAACAGTAATATTATTTGACAGATTGCTTCAATATTTGGATATTTGATACATGTGAGCCTTTGGAAGACACTCGTGCCCCCATTAACATGACCTTGACCTCTTGTACATTCACATTATGTTTGCGGAAACACATAACCAATGTTTGCACCAAAAGGTTTGTACAAGTTTCTGCATGATCGTAGAACATTACTATTAATTTATGGATTGCTTCAATATTTGGACACTTGATACATGTAAGCATTTGGAACAAATTCATGCTGCCATTAACATGACCTTCACATGGTTGTAGAAACACTTAGCTATTTTTTTAGTCAAAAAGTTTCTTCAACCTTGACCTTTTTTGTATTTTAAACATGCAATTCTCTGACGGTTGATGTGATGTTTACTTTAGCACATGCCAATGATCATGTTACGGTCAAATGCCTCGGCCGCGACACCGCTTTCGTGGCGGAATGTTTGTTCGTCTCCAACGACATTTACAAATGACAGATGGCATTGTGGATCGAGCTCGTAATGTTACGACGGCCCGATCGTTACGACATATCGATTTATTACGTTAAGGCATCTCGGACGTCGATGTAAAACGTCGTCGAGCACCGCGAGAGAATACGGCATTTCAGGTCTAACCGAAAATGGCTGTGATAATGTAATAATTTCAGTATAATAAATATTTATAAATGTATTATTAAATTGAAAATGTCTCCCTCAAAGTATACTTTGCTAGATAAGTATACTTTGCAATGTTGGTGAACTCGGCTACAGATATGAACCCAGTTGAGCTTATGTAGGATCAATTGGGTAGAAAAGTAAGATATATACACGTGAACAACAATGTACGGGAATTATCCGAAGCCCTGGTCCAGGAATGGAATCGTTCTACGTTACCGACAGTATATGCGTAGACGCATACTGTCACATTATTGCAAAACCGATGTTGATTGTAACATCCGCCCAAACCGCATTTTTTATTCGAACATTTCAACTGGCGTCACATGAGAACCATTGAAAGAACCATTCTCAATTCATCATCGCCTTATGGCGCATAAACTTCCCTAAATTGTGATATAGCATATGTCATTCTCTGACATGACAGTACACAGTACATCCAAAATGTACCAACATATACAGTGAACACTTTCTGTTGTACTCATCATATTAATACCAGTGGCTACTATGAAAGCCAAACGTGTCATACACTATCCTAAAACATAAAACAGGTTCAAAATGAATATCATTTGCGGGCCGTTTTACATTTTACTACTTTTATTGTTATTATGGCGGCCATTTTGAATTTTGTGGCCATGTTGTGCTTAAACGATTTCCACCGTAATTAATTGTAATGCTTAGACTATCTAGTACAAAATCAAGAGAGAGTTTTCTTCTAGCAAAGATCAACAGCAAATGATGAAAATTAATTGCTGGCAGGCTTTGCATAAACGCCTGTAGAAAACGTGTATACAATATATTTCTGTAGATCTAAGTAACTATTGGTTATTGAGAATGATTTTTTTATTTTATTTAGATTTCCTTTCACTTTTCATGCGGCTGCCAAAATGGGCACGATAGCCGTAAGCTTCAGCCCGAAAAATTCAGCAAAAAATCCCGAGATTGGTGAAATAAATTGATTCTAAGACCAACTGTAATAATTAGTAATAATAGTTTAATAGATAATACCCGAGACGTTAAAAATAATTAATATATCTAGATCTCATTAATTATTATTAATAATTGACTTTCCATCCGTTTTATGTTAAAACTGTATTACACCAGCGTCCTGGACAGCGCTGTTGTAACCAAACGACGACAATGAAATTTATCGATATCTGATCATTTTGGTGAGAGACAGGTCCATTGTATGTATGGTCCCTGGCCCAACTCGCTCCCTCTAATGCACGTATGTTGAATCTTATATGTCACAGAAACGAATATATCACACGTAATTTCGTGTGTTTAGGTTTACAGTTGTTATGGTGATTATATAGAAGTGTGCAATGCTGACCAACCATAACTTGTAATAAAGCTTTTGCGAGCGGTAGTAAGTGGCATCATGAATTGCTGACTGGTTCTCTTCTCGCGGCTATTTTTTCCGCTAGATCAATGACGCAATAGGCATACAGTTTGTATAGCCAAGTTCAATTTAGCATGACATTTCATGGTGTTGAAGTTTATTACATCGGAAGCTGACTTTCAAATGCTATAATTATATAATGTGTATGGCCAGTGACAGGTTGCGGCGGTATTCATACAACATTCCATGATATATTTACACTTTTTTGTGAAATACATTTTCCAAAGTACCATTCGGTTTGCAATTATTTGTATTGGTACTTTACAACCAATATTGAATTTTGTGATTGGTCCCACAATTATGAGTTAATAATTCCAGCACAAAAATATTTACACAATTCCCTAACATTTGATTGGCCCGTAGCAAGTCTCTGTCCAAAATTTATATCCCAGTAAACTCCCACGCCGATCTACTTTCCGAACCGTGAGGCGCAGTTAAAATAATTCTTAAGAAAACGGAAAATAAACACATTTTCTTGATGAATTTATTTCAAATGCTGGAATTATAAGGAATGAATGGCCTTTTTGTTGAATTTATCGGGGATATAAACTTGGAAAAGTCGCGGGACTTTTCCAAATTTATACCCCGATAAATTCCACAAATAAACATGCATTCACGATTACCCAACGTATTGATTGGCATTATTATACTGTTTATATCAGACGCAACTTTCCGCACTGATATCAGGGGTGATAACCGTGTTTCCGTAAAATGTTAACGGACATTACTATTTATACTCTATTTATTGTTTGATGTGCAATTATCATACTTTCTAATATGTCGATAATGTTATTTTTCCAGGTGACGCATTTAATTAGTATAAATAATTAAAAAATACTATGCCTCATTTGCATACGAAAATAGCCTGATACCAACGCGCGTCACTATCAGTAAAATAAATATACCTGTATAGCGGGCACTGGTGGAATAGTGACACAAGTATACACTTATTTACTTCCTATACAGAACAGGTTGTGCCTACTGAGTGGGCATGTACCTTTAATATCATACACTGACATTTAAATAAAAAACATCGCATTTTAAGATATCATGTTTTGCAGTATTTTCCAAAAAGGATGTTGAAAATTGACAAGAAAACAGAATTCATGCATAATTATCAGAATCTTGTCAATTTTTGAAGTCATTTATATATAAAACAAATGTCTAGTTTTTAAACCATATATCGACGAAATACGGCACTAACCCAAGGGAGATAAGTTTACATCCAGTAGCCGATTTCATCAAAATTGCAAAGTATACTTTTCTAGCAAAGTATATTGAGGGAGTAATCATTTATTTTTCCTGAAATGCATTATTTCAAATAGAACTAACAAATGCATGTATTTCATGATTAAAAGTATGCAGAATTATTATACTGAATGTATTACATTATCACAGCCATAATGGCTGTGATAATGTAATAAATTCAGTATAATAAAAATTAATAAATTTATCATAAAATTGAAAATTTCTCCCTCAAAGTATACTTTGCTACTAAAGTATACTTTGCAATGTTGATGAAATAGGCTACATGTCCATATATCTTTTCTGCGATATGATAAAAGTTTAGTTTAAAGAAATCCACATCAAGTCAGTCAACACAACTGTCGATTAGCACATGTACAAACAAGTACGTATCCTGTTTTCAAAATCAAACCAGGTTAGTCCCATCACAGGCCTATATTTCAAATGCACCACTTGACAAAACTGCTGTTCCTGGCGACCAGGGTAGTCCCATCACAGGCATATATTCACGCCGTATGATTAGGGTCCGCAGTATTATCCATTACAGTTCTGAATTAGTTTTTGTCGTCTGCTGTTAATTTTCCATTTTCCATGAAAGAAAACAAAATATGAAATAACAGCAGACGACAATTATTGTTTCCCGTATTCCCAAGGTTAAGGACCCGTTCTATACCTGATCATCGCTTGATTCAAAGATAATTGCTACGTAAATGAGATAGAATATATGTGTTACATACTGTATATATGTGAATACTGCCTCGTTACTGTATCTTATACGGCACATGGAGTGGCCAAGTCGGCCATCTTTGTATGTTCAGCCATCAGCCAGTACTGCCGTTTGACAAAGGACTCAAAATGCGAAGTAGAACATGTGATATAATGTAGCTAATCACATGTAGAAAAGCCAAGAGAACGGACTCCTATCAATTACATTACACCAAACTGTAAAATATGTCAGTTTTCTGGACAGGGTTGTGCCTATGTTTTCAACAACATGAACCACCATTATAAATAACATCATACACAGACAATCGCACAGTGTATCACTTTTACATGTCAGATCACACAACACATACCATATATACCCACTACAGTACTGTGTTATTAGCTATCAACTCTAGTGAAATGTAAGCAGTTATCTGAGTGTATTGTCCCTGGCATCTACTCACCTACTATGCGACTAACTATGACTTTACATATGGGCAAGGTGTACACTAACATATGATGTGCATCAGATTGAACAGTTTACGCATCAACATTTCTTTTGAGATTGATGGGAGAAATGCTCAGATATCTCCTTTTTTGTATAGTTTGCTGGCATAATATTTATAGCTTGCCGTTGTGATATCTGTCTATTATGTATTGCACCAGATTTTATTTGGTTTACTGTCATATTATTTGCTGTATGTGTCAAACGCCCGAAGTAGTGAAACTGTACGATGGTTTGTACATACAAAGATGGCGGAGATGGCAACTCTATGCTCTATAGAGTATACAATAACAAGAAAATATTCACAAATGTTATATTCATATAGCACACCACTCTTATGAACAAGTATCATTGAAGTAGAGTGTATCTATCTATCACCTAATACCTTAACAGGTTAGTCTGTGAAGCCAGTTTGCTGTTTGTTTTAGACAAGCGATCATTGCTCGGACTACATCGCTGCATTCGAGGAACACTGGTCACAACATCAGCTGTCACAATCCTCATACTGTGAAATTATTGACAACCAATTTGATGTTGTCTCCGTACATGTACATCTACAGAGAATGTGAATTATTATTGTCGACTGCTGTTAATTTCCCATTTTTATCACCGAAAATAGCACGCTGTAACAGCACTTTAGAACCATTTCCGATGGAATTGATTCTAAAGTACGGCCAACCGTGTTTATACTGTGAAAGAAGACATAATATAAAGCAACAGCAGACGACAAGTTTCGTTTCCCGATTATAAGTGTTAAACGATTTCAGTAAACATTTGAATCGAGTGGAAACTGAGCGGAAACCTCGTTTGGGACCATGCACGAGAGCATGGACCGTACGATGTAGCATTCTAGCACTAGATGAGCCTGCACATCCACACATTTTGCATGATATTTACAAATACTTAAAATTAAAGTACAATGCCAGCGTTATATATTACAGAATATAATGCCATTAAACATGTTTATATGTAAAATAAACATACTATTGGGACTATTAACTTCGTACAACGCACCAAATAAGTGAACTTATTGATATCAGCTAATCACTGTTTTGTGACGTAGATGCATTCGAAATTGCTAAATATCTACATGTATATCTATTATGTTCTGTGGTTTGGTCACCGCATTGAAACTTTCACAAACAACATTTAATGCATTACAATACACAATACACTGATACACATCATGTGTTGCAGTCCAGGGACCCGTTTCACTAAACTTCGTACGACTAAAGTGTTCATAAGTGCAAAATTATGATAGTCTGTAAATTCCACATTAACAACGAGTAGTATATGGGAGTCAAAATGATACGAGTTCCCTCTGTCATACATATCTAGTCACCACCTCTGACGTACTGTTAGAGATAAGTTATCCATACGTTATACTCAGTATAATACAGCAATCTGTCATACATCCTGTCATACATATCAAGTCACAACCGCTGACGAACTGTTAGAGATAAGTGATCCATAGGTTATACTCAGTATATACAGCAATCTGCCATACATATCAAGTCACCACCTCTGACGTACTGTTATAGATAAGTTATCCATAAGTCATACTCAATATAATACAGCAATCTGTCATACATCTTGTCATACATATCAAGTCACCACCTCTGACGTACTATTATAGATAAGTTATCCATAAGTTATACTCAATATAATACAGCAATCTGTCATACATCCTGTTATACATATCAAGTCACCACCTCTGACGTACTGTTATAGATAAGTTATCCATAAGTTATACTCAGTATAATACAGCAATCTGTCATACATAGCAACAATTTACACCCTATTAGAGAACAGAAATCCAATGGTTATATTCATCATAATGCCTACCATAAAGCAAATGAGAGAGCAAGCTAAGAGCTAAGAGTTTGAAACTCAAGAAAGCTATAGCAGATAGGATAAGTGACGCGCGAACCGTCGTTCGCGAATAGAGGCTGTGGCGTGCGGTTTCGACCGGACGACTGCCTGCCGACCCCGAAAAACAATCCGAGAACGAGACGACGGCCAGTCTGCGTGCCACTGCTTACGCACAGCGTGTAAAATATGATCTCAGCGCTCGCAGAGAAGCACTCTTCAAGGTTGAATACAACAGGATTTATCAAAGTCTGATGGGGAAACCTCCTAGGAGGAGGAGAAATATCGCCAGAGCTTTGGTGGAGGAGGGGCCAGGATTATCGCCGAAGAAGCCGAAGCTTGGGACACAGTTGATAGGGGTAGGAGGAAGATAGTCTGGACCTTCGAGAAGGGGGTAGATGGGGAGATTGCTAATCGCATAATGAATAAAATTCGTCCAGAGATGACCACGGCATGTTATCTGAGGCATTCGTGCTCGTATCGTATGAGGAACATCGAGACCGAAACTACGATGATCTTTCACAAAAAAATCACCTGACAGTCCGTGGATAAACGAGATCGCCAAAGCTGAGAGTTGGATAGCCGATAGAGAGAAAGGTCGAATGGAGATCGACAAAGTCGATATACCAAGCACAAAATGGACCTTCTTCGTTGGATATCGGTCGAGGTGAAGATGATCATCGATACTCAACAACTCTTCATGGGAGCGGGAAAACTCCCCGATTGGTTAAGACAGAAGAACGGAATGTATTCCATCGACACGTACGACGACTACTTGTGTCTGTTTAGGTGCATAGCCATACACCGTGGAGGGAGACCCGACTGCTGTTGTAGGGAGGCACGAGCTCTGGCTCGCGAATACCTCGGTCACGATAACGGACCGGGTAGTAAGTGAATCCCCATGGACGATCTTAAGAAGGCCGAAGTGCACTTCAAGCTGGGAATTCGTGTCTACGAGCCCACCGACGACGGAGTGTGGTACCTCATAAAGTCTCCGGCAAACTACGAGGCGGTTGGGAAGACCATGACGATAGGAATTTTTGGAGGTCACTCGTTCCTCATCAAGAACCTCCGCAAGACGACGAACGAGTACGGGTGCACCGGATGTCAACAGCGGTTCACAAAGTCGTGTAACATGCACAGGCACGCAACCGCCTGCATGGGTGGGAAGACCGTGGTGATATGTCCGGGCAAGAAGATAGACAGACCGCAGTCGGCATACGAGAAGGCGTTCTACCCCACGGGGTCAGCGAGTGCGATGTCAATTTAATGGTTGAGTGGAGAGGCAAATAGGGTGGGAAAGCACATACATCACGCGATATGCGGTGACGGGGGCGAGAGGTGGGTGGCCGGTGATCCGATCGACGGTTACTGTCACGAGGCCAAGACCGTGTTTCAGTTTCACGGATGCTACTGGCACGGGTGTCCGAGACATTGCAGGAGAGATAACGCGAGATCGCTGTACAGGTGGACGAACATCCAAGACGACAAGATGGGTAAGGCGGGTTACGAGTTGGTGGTGAAGTGGGGGTACGCGTGGTTGAATGAGGGGAATCCCTGCGATCGAAGCCTCAGCAAGAAAAGATCGTCTCGTGGATCTACCAAGTCCCGGTGGTGGGGTTCAACTGCAGCAGGTACGACCTGAACCTCATCAAGCAGTACCTTGTCGAGAAGTTGGCGGCCACCGCGAATAAGGTGATGGTCGGAAAGAGGGCCAGCACGACGATGTTTCTGTTTACCCCGGAGTTTAGATTTCTCGACATCATCCAGTATTTGGGACCCGGTACCACGTACGACCGGTGGGTTAATGCGTACGACTGTAAAACGGTAAAGTCCCACTTCCCGTACGAGTGGTTCGATAGCGCGGACAATCTCGACCATCCGGGGCTGCCGGACTATCCCGAGTGGTACTCGAAGTTGAAGGGTGAGTACCTACTGTCGATGTCTGAGTGGAAAGAGTGCCATAAGGTCTTCCGAGCAAAGGGGATGAAGACGTTTCAGGAATGGTTGCAACTCTACAATGACTTGGAAGTCGGACCGTTCCTGGAGGCACTGACTAAAATGACGGAGTTCTACAGAGGGATGGGGTGGACATACTTAAGGATGCGGTATCTCTGCCGCGGGTTTCCCTTCAGTACATGCTCCGTGGGTCGGGTCGATCAATGGGGAGGCGGACACGTCCGAGTTGTGGTCACCGACGGGTCTGACTTACGCAATGATGAAGGAGGGGTTGGTTGGAGGTCCGTCCATAGTGTTCTCCAGATACGCCGAGGCTGGCAGGTCAAAGATCAGGGGTCAGGTAGGGAGTCAGGAGGAGAAGATGAACATGGCGGTGCTAGGGTACGAAGCCAATTCGCTGTACCTGTCTACCCTGTCGAAGGAATTGTCGTGCGGGGAGGAGAAGATATGGACGTTCGGCACCGGCACGTCGAATTTCGGGCATGGAATAATGCGCGGCGCGGACAAATAGATCTGTCAGATGGCCTGCTGCTTGAGCCATTCCTTGGCAGCGTTTTCGAAAACCTTGGTCACTGCGGCGAGGTTCTTGATGGCCGCGAGTCCCTTCCAGTAGCCACGGGGGCTGTAGTATGAGTTCGCTAGCTTGCGCGCTAGGCGAACCGATAATTTGCTATCAAGCTTGTGCGTGTCCATCGTATGCAAGGTATTCTAGTAATTCGAACAGTCTCCAACATGCCCTCACCAGATTGTCCGGTAACTGCGTCGTCAATACTAAACCTTTGGGGGAAGTTTTAGTACAGCTGCTGGTTAAGTTCTGAAGGAACTCGGAGGAATTTACCATCCGCTTTGCGAAAAGTGTGGCCGCGTTTTCGTCCTCGCACCACGTCTCGAGAGAATCTTGGGCCAAACGGATAAGAGCCATTGCGCCAGCTAAACGGTGTTTAAGGACCGTGTAGCCTACATCAAGCAGAGCGAAATAAAGCTCGTCAACTAACATCGTTTTATATATGTATATTAAAAAAAAGTTCAAATGCGTATTGCTTTGCAATTATTGTTTTGCCATATAGTAGCTGACGAGGCCTGTCGCAACCATTCCCACGACGACGAACGCGATCTCGCGGTCTTTTTGGGTATCTGACGGCACATAGAATTCTGAAAGCTGGGGCTCGGGATCCAGAGGCGGGAGACATTTCTTCGGATATGTCCGCGCGTACTCGCGGATGGCGGCGTCAACGCTCCGGAAAGTTTGTACGGCGTGATTCTCGGGCGAAGTTCTTCGTTGATCCAGTCCAGACGGGCGGTTCGTTTTCGTGACCATGCTGCGTGTGCGCTCTGGAGTTGTTCTACAGCTAAATCGTGACGCTTGCGCCCCTCATCTACGTCCGAGCTTCGCAGATTCGAGAATAGAAAGTTGATACCGCTGAACGCCAATGCGTTCACTACGGTACACCTACGAGCATTGCGATCGAAGCCATTATTTCCATATATTAACCGGTAGAATTCCAGCTTTAACTAGATAATCTCAGGTCCCAACTACGGCCGCTACATCTAAGGTCACGAGGCCTACGTCTCTCGCAGTCATGTCCAACTTGGGAGCGGGCCCTCCGAAGACCATCTTTGATAGTCGAGCAAACCCGATCCTGAGGCCCGATATCACCACGGCGTGATAAACCGCATTCATTATTATTTTACCATCGTATTCAGCCATTACATATAGTGATAACTATACAGATATTGCATATAAAAGGGATTGCGGGCAGTGTTTAAATAGGGCTCAATCGGTTTCGGAACTTCCTTCAGAACCGCAGCTGGTTGTCTCGAAAGGTAGTTCCGCAGCGGGAACACACACAGGGTGCCTGCAACTACCTGACCACCACCAACAACCCACGGGATGATCCAGGTCAGAGCCACAATCGGAGATTGCACCGCAGGAACTATCTCCGATTGCACCGCAGCTGCCTTCGGATGTTCCGCTGGAACCGCCTTCAGGTGTTTTGCTGTTTCAACAGCAATTGGAACAACTAACGACTGTTTGGCCTCTCGAAGCTCGGCGAGTATTTTATCTTCTTTAGCTTTTCGGGCAGCAGCCGCTGCCCGCCCCACTCCTGTCCTTTTGGGTTTTTATGTCGCACACTCGGAGACAGTTCCTGCGGTGCAATCTCCGATTGCTGCTCCGTCACTCTCGCGGGTGCGTCTTGTGTCATCATTGTGTGAGCTTATAGTTCGTGGGCATATGTGTCCAAATTGACAGTGCTTAGCTGTGGTCAACGCAGTTGTCAGCGGTGCTAAGAACATGCCAAAATTGTGGTAAATTACGCAGCAAGCTGTTCTGAGCGCCTGTCATACAAAGGGGTCAGTCTCGAGGTCGTCGACCAATCCCGATTTATTTTGGATTTGCAGAAACGTACTCTCCGCTGCTGTGTAGAGCTGAATGGCGGCCGCTCCTATGGTTTTCGTCAACACCGCGCCTAGCCCCGATTCGTATCGGGCATACCATTTATCAATATCTGCGTCTGACATCTTATCAACCTAGTCGACTGTGAGACGTCGCCCCAGATACTGCTCGGCCTGCCCCCCCCCCCCCCCCCCCCCCTGCAAACAGTGCAGCGAGCCGTTGGCGCCGTTGCGAAGTCGCGGTTTCTGACGTGCCGACAGCCGTGACGACAGTCGTGCCGACAGTCGTTCCTACAGTTCCAGCCGTGTCGGCAGTCGTTACTACAGTTCCAGCCTTGTCGGCAGTCGTACCGACAGTCGGCACCGGAGCCTGTCACCGGGGTCAACGACGTAGACGTCAGGGTCAGCCCAGATCCACGGGCGCCGCTGATAAGTCTTGTTGTGCCGCACAGTGGGACACAGGATCACAATGTGTCGAAAGGCATCGCGGTAGGAGCCCTCGAGCAAGTCCAGGATGAAAACCGTTTTTCCGCATCCTGTCTGCCCGCATATTATGGCAGAGTGGGCATCCTTTGTAAAACCCAGAGGTTTTTTATTTTTAGTATAAAGCTGAGACGTATTGGCCATCTTCGATGTTGAGTTGCGCATCTATTATTATATATAGGTAAACGTTCAATTCCCCAGCTCCATCCGCCCTCTGAGGCATTCTCCACTCGACGCCCATTACCGTGCAGTTGGTCGTTGTCGCTGGTTCGCATGTCTAGCCATAGCGCGTACTTGGAAGTCAGGAACTCCGCAAGAGAGACGTCCGAGATATGCAGGTCATTGGCCACCGCGGCAACCGGGGCAACCGGGCGCGCTTAGAGCTTGCAGCAAACTGCTTTTTGACTTCGTCCCACTGCTGGTGCGCGCGAAGGCCCTGGCTGTAGAGCTGTTTGGGGACTCCATCGATCGTCACCTCGACCTTTGTGATTTTGGGGTTATATAATTTGTCGCTTTTTCTAGCCCCGAGCGCTAACCGGGCCTCCTCGAACAGCATCAGTATGCCTTTCATCGAGCAGGCGGGGACGTTGATATTAATATTCCACAATGTGTCGCTTTTGTATTTCAGCATCTTGCGATGGCGAAGAACTCGGTCGTAAAGTATGGCAACGCGCCCGGCGTACTGGGTTCTGATCAATCGCGCGAGAATCGATGCCATGACAGTGGCTATGAGAACTCGGCCGTAGTCGGTGAACGTTAGTTCGTATTCGAGGCTGTCCGCCAAAGCACTCTGATAGTATGGCATATGGCTCTCCAGCAACTCAAAGTCGAGCGGGATGTAGAAGCGGTTGCCGTAAGCGACCGCGATCGAGTTGTCGCTCGCTACGTTATCTACCTTGTCACCAGCCCCGATTATAAGTTTGCTTACGTTCTTATTTCGGCTGGTGTCAATACCCTGATAGACCGCGTTTTCGCGCTCTTGCGCTGTCTTCCACAGGTCTTGGTAGCAATGGTAGATGTCGCTGTCGTCGATAGACATCACCTCATTACCAGAAATGTTATCGTGGTCTTCTTGACGATAGGGCGACCCAGGTTCTGAACGACGGTTCGGTCCGCGTCTGTCGACGTCAACGAAATAGTGAAAGCGAGACGAACAGTTCCCGGCACAATGACGTCGCTAGCTCCGAGGGGGCCAAGAGCTGCTGGTTCTGGTCGATCGTCGAGGGGTTGTTCGTAATGACCACGCTCTGTCTCACGCCTTTTGCCCCGAGGGGCTCCCGCATGCTGCGGTATGGATTGACTTTGCGGCCGTATTGACTCGAAGACATAGTTTCGATGAAACTGAACAATACTATTAAACCCGTATGCTTTTTTGTTCAATACATCGGAACTGGCTGGTCACGATATTGACATGGACGAATTCGATCGCGACGATCACCTCGATGATGAAAACATCGATGACGACGAAACACCTAAACTAAACTAAACGATAATACTTGCGAGCACGTAATTCCTTGCTAACCAGTCGATGAGTAGCGCGAGTGCAGCCTATGCTCAATAAATGTAAATCCAGTAATTGAAATTTCCAGACGATTCTAAATTTGCACTTACGAACATTTAAGTCGTACGAAGTTTAGTGAAACGGGCCCCAGAAGTTTTATATGATTCTACTCTGGGAATTCTGAGTTGCCAAAAAACATGTCTGTGGTTATAATTTACACGAATACTCGGATTCATGAATGGAGTGGTAGCTTTGAAGGTCAATATTTCAATGACATGCTGACTAGTAATTTGACCTTGACCTTGGACATGAAGGCCGCATAAGTGTCATATGGAATGAAAATATGGATGATGATAAGGAAGTACAAATGTATATGAAGTTTGAGGTAAATCCGACTTACCGTTACAGAGATAATGCGTACCTAAAACAATTTAAAGTTGTCTGTCGGACTGACGGACGGAATTACGACAACTATATACCCCTCGACATACTTTGTATGCCGGGGGCATAAATATAACCGAGAGATGTCCATACATTCAACAATATCAAGGTGTATGATCACGTGATTACAACAACAACAACAACAACAACAACAACAACAACAACAGGTACTGAACATTCCAGAAGCCCTCCGATTCAAAGTACGTATTATTTTATTTTGTCCTTATAATGTAACGGATTTTGACGGAATATGGCGCATCAAACGCGTCTTGTTAAGCTGAATTTGGTGATATGTGTACTGTAGCCCAAACTTCTGTCATTTTTGCGAAGAATCTATTTCCGTGTCTATTGACATGAAATCGATTCTTCGCAAACACGACATAAGCTCATCAAGACGCATTTGCTGCGCCATATTTCATCACAATCCGTTGCATATTAAGGAACATATGCAATAATACTTACTTTGAAGTGGGCGCGCTTTCAACACGTTCAGCCATTGTTGTCATTGCTCTAACCACGTGATCATGCGCCTTGAATATATGTCCCGGTTTGTTCCTTTTAGTGGTACCGATGTGTCAAAATGAAGGTCCTAATTCATGGACTAGTAGCCCCTTGTTTCCACTGACCCCTTCAATTGTAAACAATAACTGATATAGTTAAACGAAGATAATCCCCTCGGTGCGGGAGTAGATTGCATGAGTTACCGTACGCAACTACCGTACTCCCTGATCTGTGTCGAAGACGGTGCGGGAGTAGATTGCAGGAGTTACTGTACGCAACTACTTTACTCCCCAATATGTGCCGAAGACGGTGCGGGAGTAGATTGCAGGAGTTACTGTACGCAACGACCTTACTACTCGATCTGTGCCGAAGACGGTGCGGGAGTAGATTGCGGGAGTTACTGTTCGCAACTACATTACTCCCCGATCTGTGCCGAAGACGGTGCGGGAGTGGATTACAGGAGTTACTGTTCGAAACTACCTTACTCCCCAATCTGTGCCAAAGAAAGCATTTGTATAGGTGCCCTGGCGCTTGTTTATAATCGTTGTATAATAAAGTTTAATTTAATCAGACAAATATGCAAGACACAGGCGCACAATGATTTGAGCTTCTTGAAACTGGTACAGTGTACCTTTTCCCAACTGGAGGCCATTGTTTTCACATGTATGACACTTATGCTGAAGAGGGTAGGACACAGTTGAACCAGGAAGCGGACTATCCCTGCACACAATACATGGGGCGGCCGCTGTTAAAGCTAGGGTCCCACATGTCACGTTATAATATAGGGAGACAGATAGTTTTGTATATTCTGTACATATGACATTTTCTGGCAAAATAAACATTCATTCACCATTAATCCACGTATTGATTAGCATTATTATACATTTTATATCAGACGAATATTTCAATACTGATATCAGGGGCGATAAATGTGTTTCATTAAAATGTTAACGGACATTACCATATATTCTCATATTTATTGTTTGATGTTCAATGATCATACTTTATAGTATGTCGAAAATATTGTTTTTTCAGGTGACGCATTTAATTATTATAATTTTTTAAAACATATACCTCATTTCCATAGGAAAATAGCCCGATACCACCGCGAATCACTATCAATAAAAAACCCATTACTAAATGAATATGCATGTATCTGTACAGCTGGGACTCGTAATTTTTAGAAATGATGGAATAGTGATTATTATGCACTTATGTAATTGTGACTACGGAGTGGGCATGTACCGTTAAGGACTCCCTTTATAGAATTTTATAATTTGTATCAATTTATTTATTCAATCGTGTTTAGCGCCCTGTCAACAACTAAGACCATTTTAGACCGAGTTATCGGGGTTGAATCCCATAGTTCACCTGCACGGATGGGTGGGTTGAAATCCCAAAATCAGAACTGAAAGTAACGGTGCCGACGCTCTAATATACACACGACGTAACAAGCGTCCAGATATTAAGAATAAACCGTTTACAAGTTGCAAGGCAAAATTGAGAAATTCTAAGTCCGATAAGGGGTGATTGGGGAGGGGGAATAATCCATGACACGGGGTAGAATAAAAGATTCACTCTGCACATCCACACACCATAAGGAAGACTGACCATATATCAAACCTGCAGCTTTTACATTTTAATATTATTACTTCTTAAAAACTTAATGGAAGGAAATACGGATGCACGGACGGACGCCCATGATGAAAGAAATAATAATTAATTGCAAATACAGATAATCTTACACGTTCCAAAATAAATTTCGTATCCACTCTAATTATTGACGGCATAAAGGCTACTTCAGCGATTGAATACTGTGACCAGTGTAGTCCCTGATACAGCTATTTGTATGTGCAGGCTGATTCAGGGGCTACACTGGTCAAAATGTTCTTTAAAGTAATTAAATAAGTGTATAATTGTGTCCCTATTCCACCAGTTCTAAAAATTACGAGTGCCCGCTATACAGATATAATCATTTAGTAATATTTATTTTAATGAAAGTGACTCGCGGTGGTATCAGGCTATTTTCTTATGAGGCATGATCTTTTTTCAAACATTTATACTAATTAAATGCGTCATCTGAAAATATAATATTTTCGACAGATTATAAAGTATGATCATTGCACAGAAATAAATACATATAAAATGTATAATAATGCAAATCAATACGTGTGATAATGGTGAATGAATGTTTATTTTGCCAGAAAATGTCTCAGATGATGTATCTGATATAAGGAACAGTTTGTGCCTACTGAGTGGGCATGTACCTTTAACATCACTGATCTTACAATTGTAAGGAGACACGTTATGTGGTGCATAGCAGGGATAGCTGTCAATTGTGCGGAGCCCAAATACACCGTGACTCAACATCCATTACATGGGCGTCACCAGGATTTTTGAAAAGGGAATTCGACTTTCAGGTGTGAACCAACCGAAATCGGTAAGAGGCCCAGCAGGTTTCCCGTGGGCGGTCCGGGGGGGGGGTATCCCCTGGGCCCCTTACATATTTCGGTTGTTTCACAGACCGGAAGTTTTGTTATTTCTAGCAACCAAATAACTGCATGCGGGTATGTTTGGACAAAACTAGCACCTGGGCAAAGAGTTTCGGGTCAATTTACGAAGAGTATTTCTGAAAATTGGCATATTGCAATAAAAACAATCCTGCTGGCTCCAAAAAAGGGGGTTCGTACGAACCCATTGAACCTCCCCTGACGACGCACGTGCATTAAGTACATACATGTAGTGCATGGATACAGACATGTATCTTTCATTTCAAAACTACTTGCTACGGAGCCCCGCAGGGGACATTTATTTGTATTAATTCGTTCCATTGATGTCGAGTCAACCCTCATTACGCGGCAGACAGAAATTGTCGTCTACTGTTTTTCATTGTTGCCTAAATTCTTAACAAAAAAACCTGTGTTGACAGACCATGAGAATCGTCTCCAGTGGAGACGATTCTCATGCGCTATCAAAGCAGGTTTTTGTCGAGTAATATTTAACATAGAACATTATCAGCAGACGACAAAATTAAAGCCAGCGAGGTATAGGGTTGCAACTGTTTGTTTGTTTATTGGTGATTAACGGTTCATCAACAGCTAAGGTCATGTAAGGCCGGGCAAACTGGTTCGATCCCGTTTTAACCTGCGGCATTGGGTGGAATATCCAAAAATCAGAACGGCATATTTTCATTGAGAAAAAATATGTTCAGCCCTGAAATTAAAATAACCTGACCTGGTGCCAGGTCCATACCACACAAAGTCACTTGGCCCCTTCGCCTACAATAGGATTATGAAGACTCTTAATACTCATATAAGGGATATAACCAGATTCAACTGCCACATACAAAATGCAAAAAAGGCTCCCACCTGCCACCTACAGGGTTGCCACTGAACTGCTCAACCAAAATTATAAATTTTAGAAACTAAAGATACTAGGAGAAAGTAGATGGTGCGCCATCGCAAACTACCAACTTTTCCTGTGCCAATAGACAGTGAATTTGTAGATCATAAAAATGTGGATATAATCAATACCCGTGAGGTTGAATTAAAAATATAATATCTCTTTGTGCATCTACAAACCATAAGAATGCTACATGTACATACCAAGTTTCAAGTCTCTACCTATTACTGTTTTAAAGTTTTATGACAATTGCAAAGTTCCATGTCAAAAAGGGGGAGATAATCCATGAGGGGGGATTCAAAAATCAAAATTCACTTTGCGCATCTACACACCATAAGGAAAGCACAGACCAAGTTTGAAGTCCCTACCTGTTGCATGAGGTACAGACGGACATTCCTACATTTGGGAGTTATGAATTAATTCTTTTGTTTGAGATCAAAGGAATTAGCTCGTACATTTCAATAGAATTAGGAGTTTACGGAATGAATCAAATGAATCTATTGTCTTAGGCTCCGCCCCTTAACTCTTAACTCCTGAATGCTAGCCCGGACGGACAGACGGGCGGACACACGTGACGAAAACAATGTAACCAAATGTGGGTATAATGAAGTAACAAAATACATTTGAAAAGCGAAACACGAGAACAAACAATCCATGGTAGATACAATTAACCAAGTTCAAAATTACCAAATCATTATTGTCCAACACAAATTGTAGTAACAAGTTACTCTACTACTTGACAACAACACAACAGCGACTGCAACTATATATGAAGTAAAAGTTATTGAATGAACATGAAAAACAGATAACATATTCATAGAAACGACAATAATAATGTTGTAGTTTTACTCCGTTCCGGTTATAATTACCCCACCCCAGGCCAAGGGGGACGACATTATATCTGAGTAACTTTAGTGGGTTCTCTAGTTTTTTCTTGGTTCACGCTTTGAAGTGACCACTCCAAACACTCGGTGAAGAACGCGCCGTTTACCAGTTCGAAATCCCGCACGTGATGTCCTCTGCACATGTGCGATGCTCCGGGCTGGTCTATGACGAGGCTCCTGTGTTAATCGAGCTAAGGATTACTTGTCATAGACGATATCACGGCAGACTAGAGGAAGCCTAGTGCATGCCAAACACTGCATGCGGACCCCCACCCCCATTATATTTAAAAGGCGCTAAAGAGTGATGAGCTAAAACGTATCCCGTAAGACGTACACTTTAACAGCATACGAATATTAAAGAGACACCTTATAAGATAAGTGTGGGCATAATGTACTGGTTGGGTTCTCCGAAGGGAAAGTCTAATTCGGGTTTACACACTGATTTCTCCTTAGTCCAATATAACCAAAACAAATTACTATTTCCCAACTAATACTTTGTTAAAATCATGTATACATGTCGTTAAAGTATCAAATTAAACTTGTTTCCAGGCTGTTAACGTTTTGGTTCCGCCACTCAGTCCCATGTGCCTCAGTCATACCCAGATTCCATCAGGACCGGCTGTTCCCCCATCAAACAACCAAGCCCCTGAGAAAGTAGGGAACCGTGACTAGGCCCGACAGTGGACTATAAATCAACCAAAACGAGGAAACCACAAACTGGATACTTTAACAGCCATACACAATTATTACGTTCTGCGTGCATATATCGACAAACTTGGTCCATCTGACACCAATGTGCGGCGCGACCCGCTATGCCGTCATCCCAATCAGGGCGGGTGTATTGTATGCACTTACTTGTCTGAAGGAGAAGTCAGTGGCGTCCCTCTCCAGAAGCATCCAGTCCTGCATAACTGACCTGAGCCTGAGCACCTCTAATTTGTCATCAATTAACTGCGTGAAACCGAAATGGGTCATAGGGAATTTATTGAGCCATGCAGTAATAACTCTCTTATTGCCACAGAAACAGTGCACCTGCTTGATATTCGAGCATCCCAATACTTTTCAGACGTTTTATTCGGGCTACAACCAGAGCAGGTAGTCACATATTGTGCTATGTCCTTACCCATTTGGTACCAGTATACTTTCTGCTTCATTCTCGCCTTAGTTCTCACCACGCACTGATATATGACGGACTATTATGGCACTATGTTAGAGCTACTTATGGGAGACTAGAAGGCAGACCAACGTCTTTTTCGTCACTATCCGGTCTGTTCCGGAATAGCACACCATCAATGAGGGTGAACATGTGTTTCTGTCAGCCAATGTGCTTTGGCAGCCGGACTAGCAATGAACAACTCGTTCTGTGTTGGAACGACCCGAGTGTTCAGCCAATCTAACACCAAAACCAGATAATTGTCATTCCATTGTTCTTCTCTCATTTATTCATTAGAGAAACCCCGACATGATGGTGCATTCGGAACCACAGACTTGATTCCCGGGAGATGCCGCAAGCCAATATCTCTGGCACCCCATTCCGTGTCACCAACTCTATGTTCACGACTCCCTCACATTGCTCACAACAACATCCACCATGCTCCCATGGTAATACAAGATCACCAGCCATATCCTCCTTTGACAGGAGCTGGCTTGACAAAGATTTACATTCATCACTTGCCAAAGGACCGGCGGCCATGTCATTCGCGTCCCCAGTGCTCTCGTCTCACTGTTGCACTACTCTACTAGCATGGGCCCCATCCTCCCATTGTGTCGTAGGATTAATCTGACACGTGGTATCTTGATTGCCGTTGCTATCACAGCCTACAAGACCAGCTCGTTGCTGTGGCAATAACCAAGTATCTCGTGTCGGTCTACATTCAGCAGCACCTACTAACGTTGATGACCCAAGAATATCATCACCTTCCGCTCTACTGCCTGTTGGGCCTTCAGGCAGTGCATCAGTTCAGTTAATGGCTTTGTCTCCGAAGTGATTTTGGCCACACCCTGTCCGCATACATTTTTGGAAATAAATTATTGTGTGATACCCGAGTCTTCACTGAACTAACTGGATTGGCACCTTGGATATGGAGCGTCCCCCATGTTTATACAATGTCCCTCCCAGTTATATGTCCCTTGTGAAGTCCCCTCAGTTTTTGTCAGCCCTCGTACAATACTTACAGCCTCCACACGGCAGATCCTCTAATTGCACCCAATAGGAATGTGAATCGCACATCTCGGAAGCTGGTATGCGAGACAAAGAAGCCACATTCCCATCGTTTACACCTGCAGTTTTTGATCCTAGTCCTACACACATTTTCGCTTTCCAGTGATGCGATACATGGGTTTCGCCAATTTTGCCAAATTTGACTCAAACGTACAGTGATAATTGGCCAAACCCATGAACCGCTCCACATCTTTTGAACACACAGGCACGGGCCAAGTTTTACCACCTCAACATCTTTGTCAGTCATGGTAAAGCTATTGGAGCTGACCCGTCGCCCAAGGAAATCAATCTCTGATTGAAACAGGATTTTTTCTGGCTTTAGTTTGAGCCCGTATTCTTGGAACCTGGCTAATGCGGTTGCTAGGTTAAACAAATGTTCTTTAAAGGTCCCCCCTAGCACCACAATGTCGCCCAGGAATGCTAGCACCGTTTTCCAAGTTAGGCCTCTGAACATTATGTTCATTACCTTAGAGTATGTTGCGGGCGCGTTGCAGAGCCCAAAACACATATTTACATGCTCGTATAGTCCATACTTTGCAGTGAATGTCGCTTTGTGTTGGTCGTCAGCCTTGATTTTGACCTGCCAGTAAGCGGAGTTCGCATCAAGTTTGGAAAACCATACGTCACCGGCCAATGTATAAAGACAGTCGTGTACTAATGGTAAATGAAATGCATTCTTTCGATAAACGTCATTGAGCGCTCGGTAATCAATGCACCATCTGACAGGCCCATCGCATTTGCGAATTAAGACTGGTGAAGCGGCCCACTCAGATGTGGATTTTTGAATCACCCCTGCTTCCAGTGTTTTCTTCAAATGGGCTTCCTCCTCGCCTGCGAAGCAAGCAAGAGTTATACGTATGCGCTGCTGGACTGGTTTGGCATCACCAGTATCGATAGCGTGTTCTATTGCCTCAAATTGACCCAAATCAAATTCATTTGTGGCAAACCCATCTTCATACTGGGTCAACAATTGGCCTTGTACATTTTGTTCTTCGTCTAACAGTTGGCCAGAAGACGCGTGAACAACGGATCTAGGTGGTGGGGTATATTTACCTCAGTTGCCTGTGCCTCCTCATGCACCATCTGTACCCTAACAGGCTATTCTGGATTCCTCACAGTACTCCTCAACAACGTATGCATTAACTATCTGATGACCCTTCCGTACAAGCCGGTACCTATCTGATGGATTTACCAGGCACACAACTGGCTTATCCCTACCATTCCACCATACTCTCGGTTCTAGTAAATGTGTGTTCCCTATCGGTTCTACTACATAGTCCAGTAAGAGTGCATCCATCATTTAATTCACTTTCATTGCCGAGTTATGAGGATTAACATGTCTCTTATCTATCGTAACACTGGTTTCTACCAGCGGAGTTCCAGATCTACCCATCATATTAAAATATATTCCTGTCCGTCAAAATGCAGCTTGCCCGTCCCAAAAATGGAAGATCCACAGATGTATATGATATCAAACGTAAGTAGCATATCCTGATCTATGGACACCACATATACATTTGCTTCATACCACCGTGATCCTATTTTGACTGGCCCGGCAAAAAAAGCTTGCATCGCTAATTGACGGCCTGCTGTGAGTAATTTAACTTTTCTGAGTTTCAGAGGTCTCTTTTTCAAAGAGTTGTATACATTGTCAGGTATAATGGTTGCCTCAGCTGCGGTATCTACTACGGCCTCTACTACTATATCAGCAACTTGAATTGGCATACTGAACTGAGAGGCAGATCTTAGTTGACATAACGTCACACATTCCGGGTGACCCAACTTGACACACTCCTCTCCGCTTGCCTCATTCTGATTGACCGGAAGTGAATGCCCTGGTGCACCCTACACCATACTACCAGTGCGTGTGCTAAAGTCGATTGTCAATGGTTCCATTTTCACCACTTGAAGCACCTGATGTCTTATCAACTGCCACATGCGACATGTTTGTCTGAACACCAACTCAGTCCGAACCGATGCTGTTTATTCCACCATCTTGCGATTCTACAGAAACAAACAATGCAGAATTATTTGGAGTGCTCAATGAATCGAATACCAAATGTGACGTATCAGCTGGGGTGAGGGTGTGTAGGTCCACCAATGCGATACCTGTCTTTACTAGTGGCTTACAAGCAACGTTTGGTAGTGATGTACTGAGCACTGGGCAATGCATCAGTAAATCGTGCACTGTGCTTCGCCAGAGTGCCACCTGACGCACTGCTTTTTCTATTGTCATTTATTATTGCAACATTCTTGCAACATTTGGAGAGACATTTAACAATATGCTTTTTGATAGTGCGACATTTGACACTGTGGCGTCTGCCAGTGCAGCATTTTACACTGGGGAATTTGACATGTCATTTGATGTGGTATCATTTGGTGACCTGTCATTTAATGTTTGGCTCAATAATATTTTGCACGGATCCTATCGAGTCTGTTTTCAGTTCACCCTCCCCTTCGATGTTCATACTTGTACACCTACCTTGGACGACTGTCTGGACCCCATCTATCCCTATGGGTGGAATACTCTTACGTGCGAGTTTCGCCAGGGAACCATGCTCGCCTGATTCTTGTTGGACACTAGTTGCCCTATTGTTTGTGTCTATCCGGCCTACTGCTTGAGGGGGATCGAGGACCGATACTTGCCCGTTTAAACCCTCGAGAATAAAAAGGGCTCACCTACGAGTATTGAGATCGAAGCCATCATTTTATTTTATCGATCTGAGGCCGACGCGTCGCACCCCGCAACAGTTGTCAATCGGCTTCAGAGGCGTACAAGCCCCGCTTTGAACATTGGTAAGCGTACCAAACATAATATTAACAAATATCTTTATTACTCTATAAGATAATCGATACCAAGGCGTTGGGCTTCAATTCTGCTGCGAAGTAACAGCCCGATGGTTTCAAACTATTTTGACATTGAAACACGCAAGTAACAAATAGCCAGAGTCATCGGCTCTGACTCAGTGGTCAGATGAGTTAGAGATGTAGCTAATATAGAATTATCAAGGCAATCGTATGCACAATCTGAAACGACATCATGGTGCACACGTAATTCAAGAGTTAGCTGGCAACGTTGCTATTGCTCTATATTATTCGTTGAGGCATGTTCACTGAACATACGATGGTCACATATAAAATATGGATAATATAGAAATACTACACTCTAATTTAAAAATAAATGAAGTCTTAGAAAGTAGATGCATGCATATAAATTGCATGATGCCCTTGCCTGACAAACACGGACTATGGCAACAAACCAATGTAGAAACAAATGTGCCACATGCGCATTCGCTCAGTCTGATCAGGGACTAGGCTGCTCCCCACTTCATTATAAGCACCGCTTGTTATCTGAACAATAAATAAACACAATAAATAAACACAATAAATAAACGCAATAAATATATAAATAATTATATAAATAAATGTAAAATGTTTGAAATAGTACGTATATATAAACAATAATATCGCACAGAATTCTAATAAATTGCAGACGCAAACGCAAACGCAAACACGCAGTCTGATCCGGGTCTACGTTGTTCACCACTTCTTAAGCCTCGTTTTTCCTTGACACATTGGTGTTGTATTCACCATATTGCAGTGATCATACCACGTGTGCAGATGAGAGCCACAGTCAGCGAAAAAGTCTGAAATCATCAGAAAAAGGCTCATGCCCCGTACTCCCCTTGTAAAATACCTGCATGTGTGTAACAGAAATAAATAGCGCATATATAGTGGGAAGACAATTTCAATACTATGATTAATACTAACAATGTTGCATGTGCATTTGTGTACAGAAATTGAATATTTTTCTCTCTAGAAAATGTGTGTGGCCCTAAAAAGGGCCGTTTGTTTCTGTGTTGCAGAGTAAACAAATGTCTAATTATGTGCCTTGGTCTTCTTGGGCAGAAGAACAGCCTGGATGTTTGGCAGGACACCACCCTGTGCGATGGTGACACCGGACAGAAGCTTGTTCAGCTCCTCGTCGTTGCGGATAGCCAGCTGCAAATGACGGGGGATAATCCTCGTCGTATTGTCTCTCGCGGAATTGCCTGCCAACTCGAGTACTTCTGCGGCCAAATATTCCAAGACAGCTGCCAGGTACACTGGTGCACCGGCTCCAACTCGCTCGGCGTAGTTGCCTTTCCTCAATAGACGGTGGATACGTCCGACGGGGAACTGAAGTCCGGCCCTGCTTGATCGGCTCTTTGCCTTTCCCTTCACTTATTCTCTTTCCACGGCCTGACATGTTTACTGGTTGTTGTTCGGTGTACGAGATGATACGAATGATCAATTGTATTGAGCTAAGCTTATATACCTCGGCAAAACGGTGTGACCTACTTTCGGTAGTTTCGCCAATTTTCAGAAATTTCGACCAATCGGAAAGCGCGTTTCAAACGCATTTTGTGAACAAAGCCAGGACAAAAATATCAAATCGATGTCGGTTTTAACCAACTTTACAGCAACTTTTATGCTATATTGGAATATTTTCGAACACTCATGTAATAAAAATATGAAATATATGTGATTTTCAGTTGAATCAGAATACAGTTAGGTTATATACATATAGATTTACTCGGTAATAAGGGGCTAAATTCACACTGAAACGTGCAAAATATTACGTTGTATGCAATATTCGCACTTCATACTGGACAATGTCTATAGAACACCTCAGCGTGTTTTTAATATGTATTATAAAGAGCAGATACGTTAACAATGACTTGCATGTGCGCTATTGGGACGTACTAATATACGGATAATGTGAGAATCGAACAGTTTTCTTTTCAGGAAATATTGGTGTGCCCTAAAAAGGGCCGTTTTTTTTACACAAGTAAACTTGATCAGCTTACTTGCTGCTGGTGTACATGGTAACGGCCTTTATGCCCTCGCTGACGGAGTGCTTGGCCAGCTCACCGGGGAGAAGGAGACGCACAGCGGTCTGGATCTCCCGACTTGTGATCGTGGATCGCTTGTTGTAGTGTGCGAGTCTCGATGCCTCGGCAGCGATTCTCTCGAAGATGTCGTTCACAAAGCTGTTCATGATGGACATGGCCTTGCTGGAAACGCCGGTGTCTGGGTGAACCTGCTTCAACACCTTGTAGATGTAAATGCTGTACGATTCCCTCCTCTTCCTCCTGCGCTTCTTGTCCGTGCCTCTCTGGGCCTTGGCCTTGCTGGCCGCCTTCTTAGAGCCTTTGCTGGCTACTTTCGCTGGCGTGTTTGCTGATCAAATGTTGTCTGCAAATAACGTCGGGTTGTTGTTGTTGTTTATCGAATTTAAGGGTTTCCCGACACGGTGGCAGGGATTACCCGCGGATTGCTCCGCAAAGTTTGCTGTGTTCCTGGGTAGAACCAGTACTAGCCAGGGCTCCTGGTGAGGAACCAGTATGCCCTTTCCTGAATGTGGCCCGTTGTGACCAGTATGTGTGTGTGTACATGTGTTTGTCAGGCTTTTCATTGCATCAGGCTGATCATACCTGGACTATAGTTTTGAACTTTGTAACAGGCTTTCGTGACATCCGACTACCATAAGGATGTCGACTTATTATGCCTGGGGTGGATTTATTTGATTTTTCGTGTGATCAATGCATGTCTATGTGACCTATTTGTGTCCTAAGGGGACCTGCGGGACGTGCACATGTGGGGCTTGGGACTTGAGGGAGACATATACCCAGCGAGATTAACAAGCAATGGACCTTTATTTAGTTGTTGTTGTTGTTGTTGTTGTTGTTGCTGTTGTTGTTGTTGTCTTGGCAGGAGGCGCAGTCGCGTCGTCACGGGTCGGGACTGGGCTGGGTGCTGTGTAGATAGACGTCGTGGTTGGTTGGCTAACTAGCCCAGGGATTTCAGATCCACTGAGTTCGTTGCCCAACGTTCCCCGGGTGGGGTCAGCTATTGTTGTCATCCCGTCGTCCCCTTTTTTTTACCTCGACGCGTAGATGGTTCGTCCCGGTCCTGGCTGTCCTTTATTTGAGTCACCGTACACCAGCAGCAGCAAACCGTAGTGGCCCATGAGTTACGGGTCATGTGTCGTTAAATTCGTAAAAAACGGCACCCTCTCAGGGCCACACCTGGGCTTACTATGCACTAAAACACCCTTGCGGGTGTCGCAGCTCGCCCATGGCTGCTTTTGCCCAGCAACTATGTCTGGCGTGTTTTCCCATTATAGGAATAACGTATGCCGTAGTGTGCTGGGGCCACTTCTCATGCTCACTTTGGTCATGTGTATGACTTCCGTGGGCATGGGAGATGACCATACAAGTATACATACCAACCGCTGTGTTCTTCTGGCCGTCTGTGATTTACAATGCTTTTAGCGTGTAACGTTTTTTTTTTAAATATTGATATCGTGCCTGACAGTAGACATGTTTGGGTGTCTACTAGGACTAGGATGCTGCGGGGGTGATATTCCCCCTTTTGACCTATGTCATAGTGACAATGGTGGACCACGCCCCGATTTGTGATGTTTGTTTTGATCCCCAGGTTTATATGTTGTGTGTATTGTTTTTTACCCTGTGGGTTTGTTGCATGTGTGGGGTGTGGTTCGTTTTTAATTTACCCCCTTTTTAGGTTATACGGTTTTGTTTAGGGGTTAAATGTTTGGTCTGTGTTGGGGGTGGGTGAGGGCTGTAATTTTATGTTTGGCTAGCTGGTGTGTTGGTAGCTAGGTGTCCCTGTGTGGAAGGTTTTTCTTTCATTTCTATTGTTTTCCTAGGGTTACCATGTTGCTGCCGGGAACTGTGTACCGTGCAGGCTGATTTGCCTGTATATTACGTTGACCCCATTCTCTCCCCATAATGATGTTATGTGTTAGTTTTAGATCGCGTGTTTGTATGTTATGATATTCTGTGCGTTTGAGTGTTGCATTCTACTTGCGTGTGTCCTTGTACTTCTGCTGGTCAGAATGTTGCATCTGCCATTATGTTATGTGGCTTTTTACTGTAGGTGCATATGTGTGACGTGGCCCTGTTGTCGTTCTTATTTTGTGGCTGCGAAGACTGATCCGGCCTGCGTGTTTTTGATTAAATGTTGGGGGCATTTGCCTTTATTTAGCAAGACGTATTTACAATATGGTGATACCTGCAATAAAAGCAACATATAACAGCTGGTGGTACAGTGTTGGAGACCTGGGGCTTCTTTAATTACGGTCCGTCGGGGGGGATTATGGTCGTTGAGACCTTTATTTCTATTTTCGACTTTCGGAAAGGGGATAGTGGTTGTTGTGCTGTGTCCTCCTTATATTCTTTGAAGGTTTAAGCGTTTGGGTTATCCTGTATCTGATTGTTCAGTCATTCGGTGCATACCGGGACATGTTTTTTATGTTTGATTGTTTGTTTCTTGTATCGGTAGCCGTCTTCTGGTCCTCCATCTGTACTGTGCGAGCTGGTGTGTTCCCTGTGTAGCCGGGCTATGTACATGCGGCTCTTGCCATTATTGGACACGCGTCGTGGCCTTTATTATCAGTCAAGCATGCATATTATTTACACTGAGGATGGAAAAATATAAGCTGATTTGCATTGACTGTACTGCTTGCATGTGTGCGCGAAGACGCTACTTATTCAAATGGCGAATACTACAGATTGGCTTAACGGAAGCGAACGAACAATTCCACAATTAGCATCTACGGACTCCTATGTTTCTGAATGTGCAAAGAATTTAATTCTGACTATTACCCAGTTCCAGCTATGAAGTCTCGAAGTTCGGGGAAAATCGGAGTGTATACTGCTTTCTGCTTGCTGTCGCGGGTGACAACGTCACTATTTCAATCGGAGAGTACTACACATTGGCCGTACGGAAACGAACAAACAATTCGAGAATTAGCATCTACGGTATCCAGTGTTTCTGAAAGTGAAAAGAAGCAAAGCATAGCTGTTACAATTTTCGTGCTACGAAATCTCAAAATTGCTAATTACGCTGAAGCCAGTCTATTTCAGTCACTAATCCGCTATACACCTGTCCCACGCGTGTGTTAAGAAAAATCGATATTTGGAGAAACTGAATACACAGCGAGCTGCACACTGGTTTAACATGGATATGGCCCGCGGATAGGTGTCATAAATTACTTGGTGGTCAAAACCTGTAAATTTACAAGGTTGATCATGTTTATAGCGAAATAGCAGCCGACTGGCAATTTTTCTCGGACCGATTTTTAAGACTAGTTTTCAAATCTCAATCGGTCTGAGAGTTCAAAAATCGGTCCAGAACCGGAAAACTGACAATTTTAGAAGCCCTGAGACTCAGTCTAGAAGTATATATACACACACAAAGAACGATCTGAGCATGCGCATTCTACGCGATACACGGTTGGCATACCAAAACGTGTAATGCGTTAAAACCCGTGGAAACGTGTTATACGTATAACACGGTTTCATCTGTACGGTGCTGTGTACATGTAGAAGTGTGTAACGGTTCGTCAAAGAAAGCGTTAAATCGTTTAAACGGTTTACCTTAGCGTTGTATACGTTTACAACCGTTGTATACGTTTACAACCGTTGTACACGGATTACACGCTTTTGAAACTCAATGCGTTGTTTACAACCGTTGTATACGTTTACAACCGTTGTACACGGATTACACGCTTTTGCAACTCAATGCGTTGAACACGGTTTGTTCGACTTTCGCGCATGCGCAAGAGTGGGGAAACGCAACGCATGGCCGAAAACGTATTACACGTAGACGACACACGGTTTGAAACGCAACTAACGGAAACTCCACGGATACGCAACGCACAACACTTTGTATAAACCCGGAACATTTTGACAGAAACGACTGTACACATTGGCCTTACGGAAACGAACAAACAATTCGAGAATTAGCATCTACGGTATCCAGTGTTTCTGAAAGTGAAAAGAAACAAAGCATAGCTGTTATATTTTTCGTGCTACGAAATCTCCAAATTTAGAGAAAAATCGCTTCGGCTCACACTGTAAAACCAGCGGACGCTTGACGCGTCCAGACGCGTTCATATATAGGTAATTTTAACGCAGTAGTGTTCAAATTGGCCTTCAGGAATCCAGTAAATGCATCTTTACTGAACCGATGTGTTCAAATGGTGTTCAGCACATTAACGTCTCCGTTCAAGCACTCTGCGGTCAATTTTTGATCAGCTTTCAATTGTGGTAGATACAATGAGTTTACCTTAACAATATAACACCATTTACGATCAAATTTAAATATTTTTTGCATAAAGTATGGTGTATGAAGCTACAATTCATAATTCGTTACGGTATTTAAACACTGCCGTTCACATAGCATCCATTGATGAACGCTCAAAGCGTACGGTGACGTAATTCTATTTTTATCGGAGTATTTTTAGTTCCACGCGGTTCCGTCATGACCATGGAATTCTGGGAATTGGGCTCAATTTTTTATCTCTTTCCGGCATTGCTGCTAAAGGATATTGAGGACATTTAAATGTAAACCGTACATTTAATGTACTTATTTAGGTGATTTTAACATGTAAACTAATGGTAATAACATCTCTTCATACTCGCCAATGTTTGTGGCAGCTCTTTGTGGTAGGGGTTGCTTGATAAACATGCAAAATGAGACAGAGTCCGAATTTGCCTCCAACATGTGTTGTTTCTTTGCAGACTCCATGCAATCATTTCAAAATCATACCATAAGGTATCACAAAGATGATCCAAGCTTCTCGGTTGCATGCAGTATAAGTTCTTGCTCCTTCACATTAAGCACATGGTCCATTTTTAGATCGCATGTAAGCCGTAAACACGATAACCGAAATCAAAATGTAGACTTACCCCACCCACCCATGTTATTCAATGATGATGGAGAAAATGATGTTGTTATTCCGTTCAACGATACAGAAGCTCTGCAGATATGTATGCATGTAATGCTATATACTAATGTACAATGTAATGCCATTATATTGAATGATTCAAAATAAAATGTGTAAATTAATTGCTTTTAATACCTTCTGTTCAAATTAGAACATTTCCATGATTAAATTAGAACACTTCCCTGTTCAAATATGAACACCTTTCTGTTTATATTAGAGCACCACAATATGTGTGTGCTCAAAATTGCATACCTACATGTTCATGTGGTGTTCCAAAGCTGAACACTTGTAACTTGAACATGTTTTGGGTGTTCAATATCTGTTGCATCGTATTTGAACGCGTCAAGCGTTAATAATTGGAACACTTGAAATGTTCAATCTTGAACACACAACGTTCATGTTTTGAACGGTAGTGTTCACGGTTTGAACACATAAATGTCCAATGTCTCGCACTAGTGTTCAAAGGGTGTTGAGATTAGAACACTGTGAGTTAATGCTTTGAACATTAGCGTTAAGAAATAGAATGCTCGTTGATCGCGTCATTGCGTTCTTGATGTGTTCAATAGCTGTTGCATTTTGGTGTTCAAAGTGCATTCTAAAGTTGAACGTTTGGGTTTACAGTGCAGGTAGCGAACGATTCCTGCATTTTTGGATGAAATCGCACGACTTCAAACGACGATTACTACACATTGGCTGCATTCGAGAATTAGCATCTACGGTATCCAGTGTTTCTGAAAATGAAAAGAAACAAAGAGTAGTTGTTATACTTTTCGTGCTACTAAATCTCAAAATTTAGAGAAAACTCGCTTCGGCTCAGGTAGCGAACGATTCCTGCATTTTTGGATGAAATGGCACGACTTCAAACGACGATTACTACACATTGGCTGCATTGAAACAAACGAACTATTCCACATTTAGCATCTATGGATTCGAAAGTTTCTGAATGTGCAAAAACTTTAATTCTGGCTATTACCCAGTTCAGGCTATGAAGTCTCGAAGTTCGAAGAAAATAGGACTGTACTGCTTGCATTTGTGCGCGAAGACGCTACTTATTCAAATGGCGATTGCTACATATTGGCTTAACGGAAGCGAGCGAACAATTCCTCAATTAGCATCTACGGACTCCAAGGTTTCTGAATGTGCAAAGAACTTAATTCTGGCTATTACCCAGTTCGAGCTATGAAGTCTCGAATTTCGGAGAAAATCAACATCCAAGGTCATTTAAGTCCGGGTCAACGGGTTGGAATATCCCGTATTCAACCTGTCCATAGAGGGAAATTCCCAAAATCAGCGTTCAATATTCACACAAAATATATATTCAGCGGCAGTCTTACAGGACAGCTATATCCCCCGCCGCATTAAGGAAAATAATAGTTGAATAGATTAGTTATGGAAGGACGATGACAATTCCGATATAACTATGTGCGATCTGCACATCGTCTCGACCTTGACCTTGAATGGGTTCGCCCTGAACATGGATTCTGCACATCGTCTCGATAAGACAAACATTTTACCCAAGTTTTATGAAAGCATTTCAATGCGTTTAGATGAGATACGGAGCAGACACGAAATCCAGGCTGCTAAGGTTTGACCTTGGGCTGTGACCTTGACTATAGTTCTGCACATCCTCTCGATAAAGCGAAAAATTTACCCAAGATTTAAGAAAATCTTTCAATGCGTTTAGGATATAGAGCGGAAAAAATCCAGGCTGCAAACCTTGGGTTGTGACCTCGACCTTGAATGGGCACGCCTAGAACATGGATTTAAAGGAAACAGGCATGAAATTGCTGTAAGTCTTAAAGACAAATGTTTAATTAACAATCAAATTTACAAGTTAACATAAAACAAGCTTTGTCAGTAAAAACGCTTCAGTGAAACATTTACATATTAACGAACTACCCAATAGTACGAGAAAGTTGGGAAACCAGATGAATGCTGACAATGCTGCCAGACACCGCATACTTTATAAATCATGGGTAAAGGAGCAAGGCCACAAAATGATTGATTATTGGGGTTTAACGGCCTATCAACAGTTAAGGTCATTTAAGGCCGGGCCAACGGGTTGGAATATCCCGTATTCAACATGTCCATATTGATGGAAATTCCCAAAATCAGAGCTCAATATTTACAGAAACTATATATTCAGTCCTGAAATCAGAATATTCTGACCTGGTGCCAGGTCTATGCCACACCAGAATCACTTAGCTCTTGCCCCAAAGTAATATGATTAGCTATAATCTTATTACTTTCTTAATGGGGCATAACATTAACATGATTTAGTTCCCAAGTACCAAAGCCAAAATGTACAGGAGGGCCAAACCATGTATGTCGGCATTCCGGTAAGGATGAACCCTGATCTTTGAATTACCCTTCACGTGCTCCCTCCTACCACCCACGGCCACAAAATGAATATGTGGATGGCGGTTAGGTTTGGATCACTTCGAGTCTATGTTTAGGTCCAGCAAAGTAATATAAAGGGTAAATGAAGGGGTAAAAGCATTTGTGCTTTTTTTAGACGGGGTCATCTTGGATTAGCGACGACGTCCATTTTAACAAAATTGAAAAGGCTTCACCTATAGGTCATCTCTGTGAAATTTGACCAACATCGGACAAGCGGTTCGGGAGAAGACTTCCAGAGCGAATGTGGAATGCTAAACTCTCGTCATTTATGGAAAATAGCAATTTTGGAAATATTTTTCACGAAAAAAGGCACATCTTTGTAGATATATTTTGTAAATAACGCCAAAAGTTGAAAAACATTTCAAAGCACATGTGGAATTCATTTCAATCACAATTGGTGAGCTACAGAAATGTGATAAGGCAGATTGATTGATTATTGGCGTAGAGAGGTGGCTGTTGAAGAGAGGTAAATCATTATAGGAATGAATGGCCTTTTCGTGGAATTTATCGGGGTATAAACTTGGAAAAGTCGCGGGAATACTGGACGAAGCGATAAAAAATTACAATTTTCGAAAAAAAAAAAGTTTTTTTTTTTTTTCGAAAATTGTAATTTTTTAATGTCTCGTCCAGTATTCCCGCGACTTTTCCAAGTTTATATCCCCGATAAATTCAACAAAAAGGCCATTCATTCCTTATAATTCCAGCATTTGAAATAAATTCATCAAGAAAATGTGTTTATTTTCCGTTTTCTTAATAATTATTTTAACTGCGCCTCACGGTTACGGAAAGTAGTTCGGCATGGAGTTTACTGGGATATAAATTTTGGACGGAGACTTGCAACGGACCAATCAAATGTTAGGGAATTGTGTCAATATGTTTGTGCTGGAATTATATAGCAATCAGAGCTACAGTTAAGGTGTGTCATTTTAACTTTTTTTATTTCTTCCACCAAAACTCGTATTACCGTATTCAACCTGTCCATGAGGAAATTTCAAAAATCAGAGCTCAATATTTACAATAACTATATATTCAGCCCTGAAATTACAATATCCTGCATATCGATAGTTTCGGTATACGCATACCGAAATAAAAAATGTGGACAAACAGCCATTATTCATTTTTCACGGAAGATTTTTTAAATTTGCAATACACATTTTCATCATGATCAAAATGATTGTATTTAATTCTTCATTAGAGAAAAGATGGACAAAAAATGTAATAATCGTTGATAAAAAGAGAGCAAAAGTATGAGAGTTAAACGTCCCTTCAACAACTAAGGTAATACAGAGACGGCGCCACGGTTTCAAGTCTCATCAGACAGACCAGTGGGACGGAAATACGATGAACGTATTCTATTCATGCCGGCACCTGGGATTGAACCCCCTCTGGCATGGTAGTCATGTGTCTTACCACTAGACCACTGCACCATCCCTAATAATAATCGTTGAAATGCACCTTTAATGTGAACATTGCATATCGGAGCTCGTATGTGAAAGTGAAATGTTGCTCGGTGAGATTTTTTTGTAAATGGATCTGGAAATTAGCACCATTTCTGGATTATGACGATAGTTTGATATAAACCACCTTTGTAAATTGTACATTTTTAAGTAGAAATGTTTTACAATTTTTGTAAATGACATTGAAAGTTAACGACAAATTTAATTAAAGAATAAATCTGGACATAACTTACAGAAAATCAGCAAATGACACAGACGCACTTCTAATATACATGTGTATGTGAATACGTTCAAAAGAAATATGGCAATATACTTGAGATAGTGCATGAGACGGTGTACCGTATCACAACTTATTTTCATCACTGTGACCTTTCGAAACACTTTTGATCATAAGTGTTTCGAAAGGTTGTCACAGTCATGAAAATGTCATGGCAAATGAATTGTAAAGTTGCTCTGAAACTTTCGCCAACTTTATACGGACCAAATTTTAGGGTATTTTTCCAAATCGTTTTTCGGCAAAAACCTTGTATACATGTGGTAAGGCCAAAAAAAAAATTTGTTTCCGGTAACCCGTCCGACCGCAGTGAAATAGTGCCGACCTTAAATGTTTTTCTTACAAAATTCGCGGATTCCGGTATATTTTGTCCCATGAAATTCGTTGTGTTTTATAAACTGTACCATCATTCGGATTAATCGGTTTTTATCGTTACGGTAGCGCCGAAAAAGTCAGCGGCTGAAGTTTAGACATACAAAAACAACAACAGGCCGAAATGGCCGATTTTCGCGTCGTCGCGACGAAATTCGCCGCTTGTGGCCATCGGAAAGGGGCAAAGATGCTCCTTTCCGTGACAAGCCGCGAGTATCTACAACATTAAACAGAATTAGAACCATCTGTCACAAAAACATGATATATACATGCATGGAGGGACATACATATTAAAAAAAAAAAAAAAAAACCGACCGACCTACCCAGCATATTTTCGGAGCCGTTACCGGAAACACAACTCTTTTTTTGGCCTAATGCACTGATCGGCTACACATCTGTAACTGTTACACTAAAGTATAGCACTTGCATTAACCCACAGCCCACATGGTTGAAACGTGTGCAGTTCTGACAGATGTGTGGCTGCTTCACCAGTATATAATATCCGACAAGCACACCATATATATACTATACAAAACTTATAACCGTTCACCTTTTAATTGTTGATATTTTCGTTTCTGCAGAGTAAACTTTAAAATGAAATACATGTCCGATATCGGCATGACAGTACAATATTATTTTGAAATCAAACATTTCGGGGATTGATTTCAAAATAATATTGTAATGTCATGCCGATATGGCCGCTGCACTGCAAGTATCGGTCGATAACCATTACATGTACATTCGCTTGAGATAATACGAATGAAACATTTTCTTATAATACATGATTCTGTGGGCGTTCGAATAGTGACACTAAATTTATATTCAAACCGTTCTACAATGTTCACTATTGTGGAGAACATTTCTCAAGTACTTAGCTAAAACAGTCAATACCTATATCCGGCATTATACGCTTATATTTATAAGCTTGATCATATTGCTGCATCAATATTGTATTGTTCACTGCCCACTACTGTTTGTGTCCGGTCTAGAGAGGTGCCGCAAGCATAACTAGCTTTCAGTGATGATCGGTTTACAGAGGTTCAGCACATATACATAGCTTGCAGTGGTGTCCGGTTTAGAGAGGTTCCACACATACACCTCGCTTGTAGTGGTGTCCGGTTTAGAGAGGTTCCGCACTATATACCTCCCTTGTAGTGGTGTCCATTCTAGAGAGGTTCCGGACACATATACCTCGCTTGTAGTGGTTTCCGGTTTAGACAGGTTCCGCACATATACCTCGATTGCAGTGGTGTCCGGTCTAGAGAGGTTCAGCACACATACCTAGTTTGCAGTGTTGTCCGATTTAGAGAGGTTCCGCACGCATACCACGTTTGCAGTGGGGTCCGATCAAGAGAGGTTCCGCACACATGCCTTGTTTACAGTGCTGTCCGGTCTGCAGAGGTTCCGCTCACATACCTAGATTACGGTGGTGTCCGGTCTATAGAGGTTACGCACACATACCGCGTTTACAGTGGTGTCCCGTTTAGAGATGTTCCGCACACATACCTAGTTTACAGTGGTGTCCGGTTTAGAGATGTTCCGCACACATACATGTACCTAGTTTTCAGTGCTGACCAGTTTAGAGAGGTTCCGCACACATACCTAGTTTACAGTGGTGTACGGTTTAGAGAGGATTCGCACGCATACCTAGCTTACAATGGTGCCCGGTTTATAGAGATTCCGCACACATACCTAGCGTGCAGTGGTGTCCGCTCTAGAGAGCTTTCTGTGACGCAATAGACATACAAGAAAGTTAAATTTAGCATGCAATTTCCTGGAGTTGAACGCATTGTTATGACCAGTGACAGGTTGCGACTATATTCATACAACATTGATTGATATATCTCAACTATTGTTGTGAAATTCATCTTAGGAAGTACCATTTGAAACACATGCGTTTTTCTGAGTGAAACAACGATAATATATGTGAAAATTATAGCGTTAAAGAAATTGAATGTAGAAATCAACATTTTCCAGGGAATTATGCCTCCGTACCCACCCAGCTAACAAGTTTCCGTTGTAGGAATGTTGTTACAACGTTTTATGAAAGTTGCAGTTACGTTGCCATGAAGCCGTTGGTACAACGTACTTCAGGAAAGTTTTCCTGTCGTAGATTTCACGTAGTGAATTTATGTTTTATGACGACATTCACAAGACGTTTTTATAATGACGTTGTAGCAACGTACTTCAGGAAAGTTTTCCTGTCGTAGATTTCACGTAGTGATTTTACGTTTTATGATGACATTCACAAGACATTGTCACAATGACGTTGGTACAACGTACTTCATGAAAGTTTTCCTGTCGCAGATTTCACGTTGTGAGTTTACGTTTTATGACGACATTCACAAGACGTTTTCATAATGACGTTGGTACAACGTACTTCAGGAAAGTTTTCCTGTCGTAGATTTCACGTAGTGAATTTACGTTTTATGACGACATTCACACGACGTTTTCATATTGACGTTGTAACAACGTACTTCAGGAAAGTTTCCTGTCGTATATTTCACGTAGTGATTTTACGTTTTATGACGATATTCACAAGACATTGTCATAATGACGTTGGTACAACGTACTTCATGAAAGTATTCTTGTCGTAGATTTCACGTAGTGAATTTACGTTTAATGACGACATTCACAAGACGTTTTCATAATTACGTTGGTACAACGTACTCCAGGAAAGTGTTCATGTCGTAGAGTTCACGCAGTGATTTTACGTTGTATGACGACATTCACAAGACGTTTTCATCATGACGTTGTAACAACGTACTGAAGGAAAGTTTTCCTGTCGTATATTTCACGTAGTAATTATACGTTTTATGACGACATTCACATTACGTTTTCATAATGATGTTGGTACAACGTACTTCAGGAAAGTTTTCCTGTCGTAGAGTTCACGAAGTTATTTTACGTTTTAAGACAACATACCCAAAACATTGGCATTGCCAATCAAAACGTGGGGTAATGGTCAATGAATTTTTATTTTACCAGAAAATGTCATATCTACAGAATATACAAAACTACCTATCTCCCTATATTATATCCTGACATGTGGCCTACTGAGTGGGCATGTACCTTTAATGTGGCTACGCTGTTCCTGTGAGCTGAACGCGGTCATCTTGACTTGGGTGACGTCACGTTACAAGGTATCATCATGACGTCATGAAAGTTGTCATTAGCTTGACGTCAGGTCTTACTCACAGGTGGAAGACTCCGACATAGGACCCAATAAATGGCTCATTTCCTTACAATATACAATATAGCCCCAAATATATTCACTTTAAACATCTGTGTTTAGTATATTGTTAGTTACACACGTTTTAGCTACCAGAGTTACAAAAAAATATATATTTCCGAAAGAATCCCACACACACATCGCCATCTGATTGGCTGCAGTATTTGTAACAATCCAGTTTAGGATTTCCCGTGTCCTCATTATTGATCATTCTGCGAATATAACAAAGGAAACCCGAAAGTAAAGTTCACGGAACGTTATGTCGAATGACTGTAGTGTACAGAAATACAACGGTGAATTACACCACTCGTCAGCAGTAGTTTACACCACTCTCGTGCTTACGGTAATATCATATATGGAGAAATGATGTCAGTAACATCGCAATGACGTGTTCCGTCGGCCAATCAAATGCACACACCCCCTGAATCTCGAGACCGTCGCCTTCACAACAACCCGCCTCCAGAAATTAATTAGCACACCTCTTCAATGTGTATGATCTCGTGGTCTCAGAACCCGATTTTTCGATATGACGTAATCTGTGACGTAATTTTTAAGTAGATTTTCTAAATCTTCCCAACAAACGGACGGATTTTGATGATATGTAGCTCATCAAATACGATGGCATGTGTATTATATGGGTGCTCCGAAAGTTATGTACAATCACTTGTAACTTTCACAAAGAATCGAGTACCGTTTATTTCTAACATTCACGTGCTCTAGTTTTTATTTACATTTACGGTAACCGATTCTTCGTCAAAACGACAGAATTATAATATTAAAGCAGCTAATACAATAACGGGCAATGTGTACCGCATTTGCTGCGGTATATTTCATAACAATATGTCATTCCATTAGAAAGATATTAAAGGAAATCTACTGTAAACACATCTAAAAAACATGACGTCACGCCGTCACGCCTTGCTCTCGGCCATATTTTACGCTTGATTCGCTTTGATTTTATAAAGTATCGTGTATGACATGCAAGAAAACGTTTATTTAACCAGGTGAGCTGATTATCTTGAAACAATGCCCTCGTGATTTGGTCCTACAGCTAAAATAAACACAGTTTGCTACGCTCACTCATTTGTTTCGCTAAGGACCAAATCACTCGTGCATCATGTCACGATAATTAGCTCATCTGGTTAAATAAACGGTAGTTTCTACATTTAAAACTACAATTACGAGTGTCCAATTTGTAATGTTTCATTACTGCATTAGCACAAGTAAAAGTTTACTGAGAATAAATCACACAGTCTGATCGAGTTATTTAATTATATACTTACATTATAGTCAATGTTTTTGTCATACTGTCCCTTTAAACAATAGTTAACAGAACCGTCGCCAGCGGTATCACACCAGTTTAGTGTCATCCGAATTATGGTGGGTGGGGGGGGGGTTGATAGGATGGGTGTGTCTTATTTTTTATTTTTTATTAAAAGTTGTTGTAAATAGTGTTAACAATAGTTAATGATGTTTCTTCAACTATTATCAAATAAAAAATAATCTGGCATTACTGTTTAGGGGCGGGTGGGGATTATATTCAGTAAATTCATTATATATTGCCTGATGATCTCTGAACATGTAGAGCCGCCGGACACACACCACACCTGCATGACACACCGATGCTGTGTATTGCGGTAGAACTTTCCTGCGCTGCCGATTAAACCCAGCAGCTGATTTTTCGGCTCATTCTCTCCCAGGCACCTGGGCACACAGATTAGGATAGTATTGTTGGTTTATTGTCGTCGGTGCGATGATGTGGGTGTTTGGTCAGTAATATGTGTTGTTTTTCATACACGGTGAAAAGTTTGAGTACATCAACAAAGGCCGATCCCTGAGCTCGCGTTAACTGCGTGACATGTGACACACATATTTCCGGTTTTGAGTGTCATATCTGTCAAAATACAAACAAAAGTCGAACTTTATTTGTATACTTGTTTCTAATAATTATCAAAATGTATGTTCAGTGTGCGAAGCCATGTACACTAACTGTATTTTTTTCTGTAAATATTCTGTTCTGATTTGGGGATTTTCCTTCTATCCATACACAAGAAATATGGATTTGACCCTGTTAACAGACCTAAAATGGCTTTAGCTGATGATAAGCCATTAAACTTCATTATATAAATAAATAATACTTATTAGTAATGTTGTGGAGCTAACCGAGTTTCAGTACTTTCAGTACTCTGATTAGAACTGATGGAATAGTGACACAATTATACACATATATTTAATTCCTATAAAGAACATGTTGTGCCTACTGAGTGGGAACGTCCAATATATTACAGATACATGTATCGAAACATGAACGATGTATATATGAGCCGCGCCATGCGAAAACCGGGCTTAATGACAATTTTTTCAGTTTTACTTTTTTACGTATTCTGCATTATACATCTTTTAAAGGCCATATGCCTAAATAATTATCAACTTAGCCCAATTATTTTTCATTGTATAAGCATTTTTACGACGCATGGTAAAAACGTATACAACGTTTTAGATCAATGACGTCGAAAATACGACGTTTTTATCAACGGCTTATTTTATAAATGCGAGTGGTGTTTATAAAATACCCGGACAAGTCCCATCGTTGTGTCATATATTATCGCATTTCAACCAAATTTGGATATCTCGTAGCATGGCCAATTGTTTACCATTAACTCAAGACAAAGTATGAAAATAATGTTCATGGCCAGTGTTGCAGTAGCTATGGTAACGTCATGTTTTGGATTGCGACCCAAATATCGTAATTTTGAGAAGGGCTTGCTTTTCCGAGTTGTTTGTTGTTGGCTCAAATAAATTTTAGGAAATGATAGCGACATTATTTAATGTTTCATACACGACGACATGTTTTGAAAAATGTGACGTCATGACAAGAAATGACATAGTTTAACGAGTGTCTGCTCTGTCTCATGAGAACATGCCAGAAGAACTAAAATGTGCTATTAAATACTGCATCGTAACGCATACACCAAGACGAGATGATGATGATGATGAGAAATGTATTCGGTGAAAGTGCACCACCGGGATGGCAATTTGCGAGCGATATAGTCAGAGAGACGGTGGACGGGAACGCGCGAAGGGTTAGGCCAGAAATGGAAGTTCAAAGGTAACGTTTTCAGATGTTGTGACGCAAAGCAAAAGTCTGGGTTGATGGATGATTGTGCGGTTTCAAAACTTACAGCCTCCGCAACGGAACTGTTTTGAAGACCATTCGTACATTTGCGACCAGTGCAGCCCCAGATCAGCTTGCGGGTCGCTGGTGTAGCAGTGTTCACTGAGTTTTTAAGGACATGTTGGTCCCCTGATAATCCAATGATTCATGCATACAACATACATGTGAACATTTTTACATTCTTACTATATCCCACACAGTGCATGGAGTTGCCATGTCGGCCATCTTAGTGTGTACAAGCCATGGGCCAGTTTTACCTCTTACTGCGTTTGACACATACCACTAATAATATGACAAACACATGAATAAAATTTGGTGCAACATGATGGGGATACATCAGACAATAGCGTGCTATGTCTTGTTTTCATCAAATTTATATACAAAGTCTGATATATGGAATGGTTTGTCGACCCTTTGTTAAAAGTGTAACAGTAAGAACAATACACAGTGCTGTATATATATGCATGTATTACCATACATACTGTATCGATTCCAGTGACTTGTAAGCAGTTATCCGAGTGCATTGTTACTACTTGCCTGCTATGCGAGTAAATACGGATTTGACATTTTACACATGGAAAAGGTGTCCATTGTATATTTTGTGAGTGATGGTAGAAAAGCTCAGATATCTAGCGTTGTGTGTAGTCTACTGAAATAATCTTTATATGAAGTTGTCGTTCTATATATATGGGACATATTTCACCAAATTGTATTAGATTTGCTGCCATATTATTGGCTGTACGTGTCAAACGCCGCTACAAGTGGTGAAACTATCCGATAGCATGTAGAAACTAAAATGGCGGAGTTGGCAACTCAGTGCTCTGAAAATATACTCTAGGAAGAACAGGGTCAGATATACTTTATATAGATATTCAGTCACATGTATGATTCTACTACATTTGAAACAAAAGGTCATAGTCTGTATATAGTCAGTCCTTAACACGTGTGTCTCAATATTGGAGCATATTCTGTTCACAACTATGGCGGTTAGTTAAGAATATGTTGCACTGTGTTCTCAAACTATCCGAGCTGTAGCGAACTGACGCCAGTGCCACTTCGTCAATTATTCATACAAAGGGGTACGATCAGGGGTCTGATCGTCGTGGATTTGTAACATCATGATAGAGAATCATTAGAGAAAGGCATGTGTGAAATATCAAAAGGTTTGGTGATGGGAAATACATTATAACAATTGTTTTCCCCGACGTTAAGTTTTCGAATTTTTGAAGACGGACAGACGGACGCTGAATACGACGCCGGGGGTATGCCATAAGCATATTTCATATTCGTGTTCATGAAATGTATTTGTATGCACCCGCCACCGAATGGTGAGGGGGTGGGGGATGGGGGCATACTGTGTTACCGGCGTCCATCCGTACGTACATCCCGTAACCATAGCGCTCGGGTGTCCTTGCACAGATCTGCTTGACATTTCACACACCCATTTCTCTGATGGCCTGCATGGTTTCATGCTGTAACAAATCAACGCTACTATGGCCCTCTGTGTTTTCAAATGTACCACGTGTTGTTTTGCTGTCAGCGGGGGCATTCATGTACCGACAGGTCACATTTCTAGTTTGATAATGGTTTGCCATTTATTTGTAGTCCTATTCATTTTTAAACATGTTAATGATTTCCGATATGCATATAGATCTACATCTATATTGAAACTTAGTTAAAATCAATTATGATCGACAGCCAAAAAAACGTACATATCTTTCAAATTAGAAAAGAATGGCGATTCAGAAAATGAAAAATCCCAATATTTGTAATTTTCTCTCATTTTGTATCTAGTTTCTGCGATAAATTGAAAATGTGTGTAAAGTGTGTCATGCCAGTCATCGAGCAGAAGAAATGACTGAATAATAATTAATTTATGTTTCCGGCCACATTTCCAGGCCGCAAAAAAAAACCACAGACAACAACGAAATAGCTGCTGGTAAATGTACGTTTTATATAGGTTGTTGTCATATAGCAACTATAGTTACTAAGTAGGCGGAGCATAACTTTTTAAGCGTAGCGTGGCTGACATTGGTCATTGGAGGGCCGTTGTATAATCACTGCTGATTGCTAGCACGCAAACCTCAAATAATGGGTTGTTGGTAGATTTGGCTGACCGTGGCCGTCCAATAAATTACAGCGAGTAAACACATTACATTTCCCACAAGGCCACTTACGCTAACACATACATGTACGTCCCACAGAGCACATCATCGCTCATGATGCAAGGTTCTTGCATAGACGCCGCACAGCAGATAACTAATTATTCACCCGGCATTACGAAGTATGCCGGTGAATATACAGTTTTCGTTATTGGATTTGTAACCAGTGTTTCTCCTGATCAGGAAGCACACGTACTCCTGTAGCCTGATAACGATCTATGTTGCTTGTTAGAAGCATGACATGTGTTTCATTGATGGAATGGTGAACAGTGCATATCCTGATCTGGATCTACACTGGTCGCAAAACCCGCCCGTTCATCCATTCTTCCGTCAGGCCGTAACAAATAAACTTAACATTATTAAAACTTCGATTTGTCAGTCCAGGCGATGGTCCCTGCTCCCTGTTTGTTCCACGTTTTCATGCCAGTGCCTACTTTTCCCAAACATATAAAAAGTTATCTTCTTTATCGTAAATATTAAAAGTCACCCCCCCCAAAAAAAAAAACAAATAAAAATGTTGACCATATATGGAATGTATACACCTTCTAAGAGCTATTAACATGTGCGCGTGTGTGTGTGTGTGTGTGCGTGCGTGCGTGCGTGCGTACGTTCGTGTGTGCGTGTGTGTGTGCGTGTGTGTGTGCGTGTGCGTGTGCGTGTGCGTGTGCGTGTGCGTGTGCGTGTGCGTGTGCGTGTGCGTGTGCGCGCGCGCGCGCGTGCGTGCGTGCGTGCTGCGTGCGTGCGTGCGTGCGTGCGTGCGTGCGTGCGTGCATGCGTGTGTGTGTGTGTGTGTGCGTGTGTGTGGGATAGGGTGCTAACAATAAGATTTTTAAAGCCATTTTAGAATTTGTGGACCGATTTTCAAAACCTAACGTTTGTTTTCTTAGTTACATCATGTCCAAGCTATCTATGTAGCCAAGTGTCTGAGTCACTTACCAACGCTTTTCCTTTCTGGACACAACTCGTCACTCTCTAGCTCCTTTTTGCCCCATGTTAATTTTCCCATTAGAACATTGTTGTTTTTTTTCGCAACAAAATCAATATTTTATGGCCTTTCATCAAATAATAATTTGGGAGGGTGATGTTTTTGGTTATGTTAGATGTGATAGTAAAACGTAGGTCGGCAAAAAGCGTATACCAAACAGTACCGTCTGTTCCACGCTTTGCTACCGACGAACGTTTGGCTATCATAAACACATTAAATTTTAAAAATATTTAAATGTACATGTACATATACATACTTTTTTCTTCAATAAGAAAAAAGTCACCCTCCCCAAAATGTTTAATTTATTTTATTGCGAAAAAAACAATTTTCCTATGGGAATTTAACATGGGGGGGTAAACTATATTTTTTTAAATATCTTTTTATTTGTGGACCAATTTTCAAAATCTAACTTGTTTTCTTGGTTACATCATTTCCAAGCTATCGCACCAAGTTTCGGAGTCAATTTTTCGTTTTTTGACGCCTCCCCCAGCTCCTCAAACTCCTTTTTCCCCATGTTAAATCGTCTGTTCGCAGTAAAATCCTTATTTGATGGAATTTATCAAATAAAACATTTTGGGGATTTTGTTATTGATGAACTAGTACTTACATTTACTTACACTGTGTTCATACATGTAAATGCTAATACTTTCACACAGTCTGTGGCCATGCAACCCTGATTAGTCTGATCAGGTTCTACACTGTTCTCTATTTAGTTGGAAACATGCATTATGCCTCAATCAATAAATTTTGAACCCATAACGTAATGTATTATAAGCCCATGTTGTCATGGATGGTCACAAGTCTGTGCAATGTGTCCATAAGATTAACATTTTCCGTACGGGTGGGTAATCGACTTATTCTGTCTAGATTCTTTCATTGTCTTTATGTGAACCTAGTCTCCCGCGGATGAGGTCAAGTATGTTATTATGGGAAAATTAAATAAACAAGCTCCTATATAATTGTGTCAGATTTACAAATTAAAAAATGCCCGTTGTCTACATATTATAGCTTATTAATTATTATTTCAATACTTCGAGTCACGCGTTAGTGTCCAATGCTAATGATGCGGTGTATCTAAAAAAACAAACAAATATAATTGATTCGGTCACAGGAGTATATATATGCTGCTATGTATATGTTCTACAGTAGTATTATGGTACACCATTTAATGTTTCAGACTATTCCATTAATGGTAAAATTGGTAATTTTATAAAATAAAACATAGTTCATTCTAAGACGTTCGAAATGTTGGCGTTATCGCAGTACACGAATATCAGGTTGAATGAGTTAATAGGCACAACAGTACTTTAATTGGTTCTCAGATATATCAGCCTCAGAAAAATCCCTGCGCGTGTTATCGTCGTGGAGAAATAAAAACACTGTAAATTCGTCACATGATCAATCAAAAACACTACCATGCAAACATATGTCACATTCAATAATATCTGACGACACGTATATAGAGGTTATAGTGACATATATATGAACCATATGTTAAATTGATATGAAAAATGCATGTGGCGTCTCAGAGACGAACCTCTCAAACCAAAAAATAAAAATAAACAAAACAAATTCGCCCTGCCATGTCATAAGTACCTGATTTTATGCCAATATGTATGTACGTACATTTGGACAAATTCCATTTACTTAAATTTGCGTCGGTTTAATTTCTAGACGAAAGCTGCGTTTATGCGATCGCTCTAAGTAGAGATAAGTGGCATCTCGTCAAGAAACTGGTGCATTTTTCGACGTGAATATTGTGTGAAGTGCAGCACCAGTGCTTATAGCTCAAATAGATCAATACCCCACTCAAGCACAGGTGGAAGACTCGGACCTAGGATCTGATAAATGGCTCATTTGTAAACCGTTACTCCACCCACCAATTTCCGTACAATAGACACTATAGGCTATAGGCTGTGTGAAGTTAGCACTGCAATCGCAGATCGACAATCAACATTCATTTCGAATGTCGAGTTGAATGTAGAACTGTAACATTAGGATATGTAGACAACTTGAATGAACAGCTGGCTAGTTCCGATGCGCTGCTGGCTCTACAATGGACATTTGTACTTACAGTACAAATTAAGTGAATGTACATAGTACCAATATACAGCTGGCTCTGCAATCGACATTCAAACTCATATTTTCCGTTCAATCTGAATGTAGAGCTGGGTATTTTCAATGTAGACCTGGCTCTGCAATCGACATTCAAACATATATTTTCCGATGAATATGTATGTAGAGCTGAGTACTTCCAATGTACAGCTGGCTCTGCAATCGACATTCAAACTCGTATGTTTTGTTCAATCTGAATGTAGAGCTGGGAACTTCGACAGTACAGCTGTCTGTGCAATCGACATTCAAATATGTATTTTCGGGTGAATTTGAATCTACAGCCAGGTAATTCCAATGTACAGTTGGCTCTGCAATCGACATTCAAACATGTATTGTCCGTTCAATCTGAATGTAGAGCTGAGTACTTCCAATGTACAGCTGGCTCTGCAATCGACATTCAAACATGTATTGTTGATTCTGAATGTAGCGCTGAGTATTTCCAATGTACAGCTGGCTCTGCAATCGACATTCAAACTCGCATTTTTTGTTCAATATGAATGTAGAGCTGGGAACTTCGACAGTACAGCTGTCTGTGCAATCGACATCCAAATATGTATTTCGGGTGAATCTGAATGTACAGCTGGGTACTTCCAATGTACAGCTGGCTCAGCAATCGACATTCAAAGTTGTATTTTCCTATAAATCTGAATGTAGAGCTGGGTATTCCTAATGTAGAGCTTGCTCTGCAATCGCCATTCAAAATCGTAATGTTGGTTTATTCTGAATGTAGAGCTGGGTATTTCCAATGTACAGCTTGCTCTGCAATCGACATTCAGACTCGAATGTTCTGTTCAATGTGGATGTAGAGATGGGTACGTCCAATGTACAGTTGGCTCTGCAATCGACATTTAAACATTTATTTTCGAGTGAATCTGAACGTAGATCTGGGTACATCCAATGTACAGCTGGCTCTGCAATCGACATTCAAATATGTATTTTCGAGTGATACACAATGTATAGCTGGGTACTTCCAATGTACAGCTGGCTCTGCAATCGACATTCAAACTCCCATTTTTTGTTCAATCTGAATGTAGAGCTGGGAACTTCGACAGTTCAGCTGGCTGTGCAAACGACATTCAAATATGTATTTTCGGGTGAATCTGAATCTACAGCTAGGTAATTCCAATGCTGGCTCAGCAATCGACATTCAAACATGTATTTTCCAGTGAATCTGAATGTAGAGCTGGGTACTTCGAATGTACAGCTGGCTCTGCAATCGACATGCAAACATGTATTGTCAGTTCAATCTGAATGTAGAGCTGGGTTCTTCCAATGTTCAGCTGGCTCTGCAATCGACATTCGAACTTGTATTTTCCGATCAATCTGAATGTAGAGCTGGGTATTCCCAATGTACAGCTGGCTCTGAAATCGCCATTCAAACTCGTAATGTCGGTTTATTCTGAATGTAGAGCTGGGTATTTCCAATGTACAGCTGGCTCTGCAATCGACATTCAAACATGTATTGTCAGTTCAATCTGAATGTAGAGCTGGGTTCTTCCAATGTACAGCTGGCTCTGCAATCGACATTCGAACTTGTATTTTCCGATCAATCTGAATGTAGAGCTGGGTATTCCCAATGTACAGCTGGCTCTGAAATCGCCATTCAAACTCGTAATGTCGGTTTATTCTGAATGTAGAGCTGGGTATTTCCAATGTACAGCTGGCTCTGCAATCGACATTCAAACATGTATTTTCGGTTCAATCTGAATGTAGCGCTGTATATTGCTCTGTCTTCGATCGACCTTCAACCTTCCATTACGGTTTGACATGCATGCAGAGTGGGTAATGCATACTCGAACTCTTATTGTCCGTGCAATCTGAATTTACAAATCGGTACAATATCTCCTTACAATGTTTAAAACTGTATTTCACATGGCCATTGTAGGCGGGAACAATGTAACTGTGTGCATTTGAAGCTGAATGCTATTTGCAACTTGCAGTAACTGCCAAATCAATTGTGGGACGAACTAGAACATGGCCCAAGTTTACAAAACCGGTATTATTGCCTTTCGACTAATGTAGACCAATATCAGACTGCGCTGGCGCAGAGTCAGACAATGGTCTACACCTTTCGGAAATCGGTATGTGAACACACAAGCCTTTCCGAGTGTCATTCTGTTGTACAATTGGGCTACAGGTCAATGGCAATTGATACATGTATGACTTTACTGTCCTTCATACAGTTACTTTTAACTAGTTCAATACCACGTATCTGTATAGCGATATTGGCAAACAGTGTAGATGCAGATGAGGCGGCTCGTGACTAGTCTGAAAATCATTTTGTGACGATTGGATTGGTTGCAAAATTAACATATACAATTCCTTAGGAATGAAAGGGTTAACAGAACATTTGTAGTGCACCTTTCTTTTATAACATTGGACAGATGTAAAATACATAGCACATCAACAAAAAAACATAATCAAACTTTATTATTTCAACATGTCTTTAACACATTGCAAGACTATAACAATACATGGGTTTTCTAAGTTATATAGTTGACGAAAACATCTTCCATGTTCGTTTTGACTAGAAAACTAATGTACGAAATAGTCTGTACCAGATGCATTGTCGACACTTATTTATATTATACAAAAAAAGATTTCCAATCACAGATTTTTCAGGCAGGCGACTCATTAGTTACAAATATACAAGTGTATTAGTTTTACTATTCTGTTTCATCACTATCTTCGCCCAATGCCTTTAAAAAATCGAGGTCCCTGATAAGCAAACCGTGATGAAACAGTTTACTGTCTGTTTCACGAAAGCTGCCCAAATTTTACGGCTATATAAACAATGCAAAACAATTTTCTTTTCGATAATATTAACTTAAAGCAAAATTTAAGAATAATCCTTCTTTTTATTTCGTGAAATTTGATCAAATATTGATTTTATAACGAAAAATTGATTTCTCTATGGGAATTTAACATGGGGGAAAAAGAGGTAGAGGACTTGTGGGAGGAGTCGAAAAACATTTTTTTTTGTAAATTTACTCCGAAACCTGGCTAGATAGCTTGGAAATGATCTAACTAAGAAAACAAAAGTTAAATTTTAAAAGTCGGTCCAGTATTTCTGAAATTCAAAAAATATTCCCCATGTTAAATCCCCATAGACATCTTCACTCCGTGAAGATGTCTATGGGGATTTAACATGGGGAAATTTTATTTTCGCAATAAAATCAATATTTGACCAAATTTCACGAAATAAAAAGAAGGCTCATTCTTAATTTTTCCTTCAATTTAATATTATCAAAAGAAATCCTTTTTTTGAATTGTTTATATAGCCGTAAAATTTGGGCAGCTTTCGTGAAACAGACTATAGTTAAACACACTTTAATTGTATCGTTGCTGAAATGGATACTGTGCGGTAGGTACATGTAGTATATATAAGAAAACACAAACTCCGTGGAATATGATCACATAACATGGGGAGTGAGATTTTTCATGTACTAATTGCAGACCGTCAAACTTAATCACTGATTGATTGATTGATTGATTAATTGATTAATTGATTGAATGAGTAACAGCAATAACATACCGACTGGACTGTACTCGGCTGGGGTCCACTGAACTTTCATCTCTGGCATTGTAATGTTCATCATCAGAAGAGTATCTACTGATATAGTGTCAGGCACATTACTACACTGGGTGACTTGGTCTTATGTATGATTTCCAGTACAGGATTGCTTGATTGTTGGGTGTTTAACGGCCTATCAACAGCTTAAGTCATTTACGACTTCGATCCGCATTTAACCAGCTACATTGGTGGGGGGGGGGGGGGAGAGAGAGTGTGATCCCAAAATCAGAATGGAATATTTACATCGAAAAAATATGTATATATATATTCAGCCTTGAAATCCTGGTGCCAAATCCATACCACACCAAAGTCTCTTGGCCCCTTCCCCTAAATGTAATACTAACAAGATTAGGAATAATATTATTACTCATATAAGGGGTATCGACATATTGTCCGTGCACTCATTCTGTGTGTTTTCTGTCGGTTCGAGGTGACTGTTTCTCTGGACTTTCGTTGTATTTTTTAGTTTTGCAAAAACAATTTTGTGTATGCGGTAGTTCGTGGCGGGCTCACAACTGATCGTTGTGAACACCCTATATATAACATGTAGTGCTCTACTAACACCCTTCTGAGACTAAACACACTTGATAGCTGTACACATCTCTCTCGTAGTGTAAATTGCATGGTTTTATGATGATATATGACCTAATATAAGTGTGGGACATTCATACACCGTTGATACGTTTTATTCTTGGTTTGGCTGAGATTATACATCGCGAAGGAAATTTGAATCGACGCTCAAAAATGAATGCAAAATAATACGCCAACGCCTTCTTAAGGACCCATGTGACCCCTGAGCACATTCGATTCAAACATAATTGCTTCTTAAATGTGATGGGATATATGTATAACATATATGTGAACATTATAGGTGGTACAAGTAACATGTACACGAACCATTTACTGTTAATCAGATTTAAAAGTTTTCATTTTGAACTTTATTCTCAGGTTGATTGGAGAAATGCTGAGATATCTATCCGATTGTATAGTTTGCGGGAATAATATGTATTGCACTTTATTGACACATAATGTTTGTTTCACAACGAACATGTTATGAAACTTTTAATATTGATTGCAATATGTGAAGAGCAACGGTAGTTGCACAGGTGATTGTTGCTAATTGGTTCTTATGAAAATGTTCATAGCGTTTAGAGGCGACAAAGGTGGTAGATCATTTTAGTTAGATTGGGAAGTTGGTCGGAGAATATAATGACAAGTTTCATAAGTGCAGTTTATGTTTTCATAGTGACTGTTACGGTTGTCAGAGAACGGGAACTTTATGAAAATGTTCATAGCGACTACAAAATTTGAGCGCGATAGTACGTTTATGAACATTTTCGTAGGGACTAATGTTCGTCTGAGAACAGGTTGAGAAAGATGGTACATTTTATGAAACGTTTCATAGCGACTAATGTTTGTCTATGAAAAGTTTCATAGCGACTAGTGTTTATCTGAGAACGGGAATGTTATGACCATTTTCATAGCGACTACACTATGCGAGAGGGATGGTACTTTTTGTGAAAATTTTCATAGCTACTAATGTGAGACTGTTAGGACGTTCTATGAAAACTTCATAGTGACTACACTATGCTCTAGATGGATGGTACATGCAAAATTGCATCACTAATGTCTGTTGGAGAACGGGAATGTTATGAAAATTTTTGCAGTGACTACACTATGTGACAGGGATAGAACCATTTATGACACTTGTCATAGTAACTAATATTTGTTTGAGAAAAGGAATATGATGACATGTTTCATAAGTACATTTTATGAAAATCTTCATAGTGATGTTTGTATGGGAATGGGAAAGCTGGCATGAACATTTTCATAGTGACTGAATTATGTAAGGCACAACGGTAGTTGCCCTGGTGACTGTTAAATTAGTTTTACGAACTTTTTCATAGGTTAGTGCAGTCTGTATTTTTTCATAACCTCAGTATGCATATGGGATCGTTATTTTGAGCAGGATTTGCGCAAACTACAACGTGTTAATATGTCTGTTCTGTATAGCACTAAATTTGATTAGTATTTCTGTAATATGATTTGCTGTATGTGTCAACCGCTCCATGGGGTGGAACTGTACGATGACCTGTACATACAAAGATGGCGGAGATGGCAACTCACTGTACCATATAGTATACATTACAGTAACAAGAGGATATTCACATATGGTATCAAATCACTCAAACAAACCACATATCATTGACGCCAAATATATATTTCTAAATTCAGATTCAATACATATAGGTTCGAGTATGGCTTGCTGAGCCAGCTGTGCATTAGAAGTACCCAGATATACACTCAGATACAATGAAAAATGTATGTTTTAACGTCGGCTGTAGAGACAGCTGTATATTGGGGACGTATCCACCTCTAAATTCAGATTGAACCGAAAGTACACACTTGAATGACGATTTCACACCCAGCTCTACATTCAGATTCAATCGCTAAGACATGTTTGTATGTCGATTTCAGACCCAGCTGTACATTGGAAGGACCCAGCTCTACATTCAGATTCAACCGAAAATACATGTTTGAATGTCCATTGCAGAGCCAGCTGTACATTGGAACTATCCAGCACTGCATTCACATTGAACAGAAAATGCGAATTCGAATATCGATTGCAGAGCCAGCTGTACATTGGATGTAATGTACCAGCTCTACATTCAGATTCTCCCGAAAATACATGTTTGAATGTCGATTGCAGAGCAAGGTGTACATTGGAAGTACCCAGCTCTACATTAAGATTGAACAGAAACTACGAGCTTGAATGTCGATTGCAGAGTCAGCTGTACATTACAAGTACCCAGCTCTACATTCAGATGGAACAGAAAATACGAGTTTGCATGCCGATTGCACAGCCAGCTGTACATTCGAAGTACCCAGCGAGTTTGAATGTCGATTGCAGCTCTACATGCAGATTGAGCAGAAAAATGAGTTCGAATGTCGATTGCACAGCCAGCTGTGCATTCGAAGTACCCAGCTCTACATCCATATTAACTGGAAAATACATATTTGAATGTCGATTGCAGAGCCAGCTGTACATACATGTAGGAACTATCTAGTACTGCATTCAGATTCAACATAAAATACGAGTTTGAATGTCGATTGCAGAGCCAGCTGTGCATTCGAAGTACTCAGCTCTACATTCAGATTTAACAGAAAATAAGAGTTTGAATGGCGATTGCAGAGCCAGCTGTACATTTGAATTACCTAGCAGTACATTCAGATTCACCCGCAAATATATATTTGAATGTCGATTGCAGAGCCAGCTGTACATTCGAAGTGTCCAGCTCTACATTCGGATTCAACAGAAAATGTGAGTTTGAATGTCGATTGCAGAGCCAGCTGTATATTAGAAGTACCCAGCTCCACATTCAGAATCAACAGAAAATACATGTTTGAATGTCCATTGCAGAGCCAGCTGTACATTGGAAGTACCCAGCTCTACATTCAGATTCAACCGAAAATACATGTTTGAATGTTGATTGCAGAGCCAGCTGTACATTGGGAATACCCAGCTCTACATTCAGATTGAACGGACAATACATGTTTGAATGTCGATTGCAGAGCCAGCTGTACATTGGAAGTACCCAGCTCTACATTCAGAATCAACGGAAAATACATGTGTGAATGTCGATTGCAGAGCCAGCTATACATTGGAAGTACCCAGCTCTACATTCAGATTCAACAGAAAATACATGTTTGAATGTCGATTGCAGAGCCAACTGTACATTGGGAATACCCAGCTCTACATTCAGATTGATCGGAAAATACAAGTTCGAATGTCGATTGCAGAGCCAGCTGTACATTGGAAGTACCCAGCTCTACATTCAGATTGAACTGACAATACATGTTTGAATGTCGATTGAGCCAGCTGTACATTGGCATTCAGAATCAACCCACAATACGAGTTTAAATGTCGATTGCAGAGCCAGCTGTACATTCGAAGTACTCAGCTCTACATACATATTCATCGGAAAATATATGTTTGAATGTCGATTGCAGAGCCAGGTCTACATTAGGAATACCCAGCTCTACATTCAGACATATCGGAAAATACAAGTTTGAATGTCGATTGCAGAGCCAGCTGTACATTGGAAGTACCCAGCTGTACATTCAGATTCACCCGAAATACATATTTGGATGTCGATTGCACAGACAGCTGTACTGTCGAAGTTCCCAGCTCTACATTCAGATTGAACAAAAAATGCGAGTTTGAATGTCGATTGCAGAGCCAGCTGTACATTGGAAGTACTCAGCTCTACATACATATTCATCGGAAAATATATGTTTGAATGTCGATTGCAGAGCCAGGTCTACATTGAAAATACCCATCTCTACATTCAGATTGAACGGAAAATATGAGTTTGAATGTCGATTGCAGAGCCAGCTGTACATTGGCACTAGCCAGCTGTGCATTCACTTTGTACTGTAAGTACAAATGTCCATTGCAGAGCCAGCAGCGCATTGGAACTAGCCAGCTGTTCATTCAAGTTGTCTACCCATCCTAACTTTACAGCTCTACATTCAACTCGACATTCGATTTGAATGTTGCTTGTCGATCTGCGATTGCAGTGCTAACTTCACCCAGCCATAAGCTATACTGTATATTGTAAGGAAATGGCTGGGTGTGTTAACGTTTTTCAAATGAGCCATGTATTGGGTCCTAGGTCCGAGTCTTCCACCTGTGCACTCAAGTTGCACATATGAGCAGGTTCGTTATATACATACACATTTTGTATGAGGTATGCTCATGCAGTCGGCAGTGTCCGTCCGTCCGTCCGTCCGTCTGTCATATTTCCACATTCAATACAATTACCCTCGCACTGATCGAAAACAGTTGCATGTGTGATATTTGGCTTCTAAGAAAACAAGCGACTCTACGTCGCCTACGGAGCAATTCGACAATTCCTTTGGCCGCCATCTTGGAATTACAAATGGCCGCCTTGAAATGCTATATTCATTATTTATTACATACTTTCGTTTCCCATTGAAAGACAATTCAACGTGATAGTTTTTCCATATTGCCGTCTCGTGAATTCATATTGGTCAGTGCCGGAACTATAACGCTTCACCTCGCAAAACAGTTCCTTCTAAATGACCTTTAATTTGCTTATTTTAATTATATTTTGTATAGTTTTTAACCGCATATATATAACATCTTAGATTTAAAAATAGCCGCCCTGAAAGTGTAACCAATATATTGTAGTATCCATATCTACAGTTCGAATGCAGATAGTGACACAACTATACATTACATAATGAATGAACATGAAATCATATGGATTGCACCATGAGTGTTTTAGCAGAGAGTGGAAAGAACGTATTAACCCTTTCAGCCATGCATACATACAATAGGCTAACATGTGAAAACACTGTAGATCCAGACGAGCCGGCTCGTAATGAGCCGTCCCATCATGATCTGCAATGTTTGTCGCTATTTTAAAGATTTGACAAATTTACATTACCTTTTTCGATTAATGTAATACTCCAATATTATCAAGAGACAATGCCATATGTTTCTGGATGAAAGGGTTAATAATGCATGACTAAGCGTTTTCTTATAGCGAACGCTTCTGATAAAACGATACATAGATTAGTTAATTCCCTTCTATTTCCAGCAAATATTTAACTTTTGTTGCCCAGTTATTAACGCCGTTTGTACAATCTAATAGAGCATTATTATACATGTATACCACTTTTAATATACAGTTTTCTGTCCTGATCCATTTAAACCAGTATGTTACTATCCGGACGTATCTATTGATGTACAGTGCATATCGACATAGTTCACCATAAACTCTTACATTATTACTTGATAATTTCACACCAAGAATTGTTTTACAAAACGTAAGATGAATTCGTTCTACTTCTTTCGATTTCGTGTTCCCCCACACTTCACACCATATGAAAGGATGGACGACACAAACGCATCGACACTTACAAGATCTCCAGCCAGCAATACTAATTATACTAAAGAAGGATATGTATGTATGGTCCCTGCATTGAGGCACATATTATAATATTTACACTCCAGTACCGAATAAACCACACTATTCTGGCCACAAATTATTTCCTAAATAAGATTAAAATTGTCAATAGTTTATTATGTACATTCTGTAAGAAGTATTCGGAAACAATAAAACTTTTGTTTTGGGATTGTAAGGTTACAAAAAACATATTTAGGGAACTTCAAGAATGGATAGCGACACAAAATATAACTATTACAATTAACGAAAAATCATTCATCTTTGGGATTTACGAAAAAACAATAGGTATCTTCAAACAATTAATACTATTAGAAACTAAATACTATCTCTATTATTGCCGGTGTTCAAAAGTAGTTCCAAGTCTCAGCGTACTGAAGCATCGAATTCAACTATTGTATGAAACATCCAGGAAGGCAGCAATAATGGACAACAAACTTGAAAACTTTACAAAAATTTGGGAAGAATTTATCATTTCACAAGTTTAATTTATGTAACAAAAATACCAAAATAATATTTCATCTTCAGCTGAGCTAGTTGCGGGTGCTATAATAAATCTCTGCTTTTGTGTGTGTGTTTTTTTTTCTTTCTTTGTTTTAACCCCTACCCCACCCCCACCCCACACCCCCATTCCACCTCATATTATAGGTTTGGAAAATAAAGACATTATACATATGAATCTAGTAGAAGAATATAATATACACAGAGTACAGACCATGATCTGACGGAACCAGCCGCGTTTTGTTTTATAACATAGTGTGGGGATCGGAACAGATTGTATATTGGCTTGTCAATACATAATGTTACCAACAGCTTTAACATTTAACCCTTTCAGCCCTAATTAACTGGAATGGATTATAATATGTTAATTTTCGGTCAATTCCATTTAACACAAAATATTTTTCAAATAATCGATTTATAAAAAGTTTTGTTTTTTTAACAAATATGAAAATTACTTGCAAATAGTGCAGATCCTGATGATACAGCTCATCATGAGCCGGCTCGTCTGGATCTACACTGTTTAAAAAACACCTATATAAATGGCTGTAGTGTTGAACGGGTTTTAATATTTAAACACGATTTAAACATGTAGATGCACAGTAGGATTGAACTTCATTTTTTACAGAGTGGGGCTGGTTCAGTTGGATCATGGGTAATATGAATGATAACATATAATCAATTACAAACTTTGGATCTTGCAGCGCTGGAGAGTGACATTGTCATCTGCGGGTTTATTATAAGTATTACTGTCTTTTTTTAATAACACGTGCAAGTTTTTTATTGAAAATTCAGGTCTCTCATTAATGACGATTATAATGTACCACTCAACCATGAAGTCTTAAAAAATAATAGAACAGTGATTTCTACCCAGTACTGCAAGAGCAAAAGAGGGTGAATATCTGTAATTGTATATTTTGTATTTGTATCTGACTATTACATGTATATTATTTACGGTTTGTGGGGGATGGCCCCGACCCACCACAAACCTATTACGGGGAAAATAAATATTTTCAAACCTGAACAAAAAAAATAATAATAATATTTGCACTCTTTAATCGACATTTGGGAAAAGTTATACATGCATATTGACAGATCGTGTAAGGCAGACCACATGTATAGACATAGTACGGAAAATCGAATCTCGCCTTGGATTTTGATATATACATATATTGGGCAGTAAAACTGTTTACACAGGCTGGCACGCATGCGCAACAGCAAACCACATGTTGCTTTATCGCCTCCAAATATACATAGCTGCGGGTTACATGATTAACTAGTCCCGCCCCCTTTCACCAGTTAACCAGGTTCACCATTTTGATTGGTTCATGTGGCCTCTTTGTATTAGATACGCAGATGTATCTCGAATGTTTAAATAATATTCGTTAGTCGACCCGCTGCGAATGGCGGATTCGGCGTGTCCTTGGGCAAGATAACTTGGGATCCCGACATGCAAGGTCATCGAGCCAGTGTCGTCGTTAAATCAAAGCATTTACATTCACTTGCGCAAACAACAAGATGAGCTATCGAACTAACTTTCCATGATAGTTTCCGTGGGAAGAGCAGGCGTTTTGACCAAGATACCAGCATGCCAACGAGAAAGGTGGACCATCTGGGGACGGCGAAAAAACACCACGATCGAATTGGTGTCTGAATTATCTTTCACATGTCCACCGTGCTACACACGTTGCTTGAGTTGTTGGTTTAATGATTGTCTCTGGTCATTAATTAATATAAAACCCTACATGATCCAGGTGACGGTTCAAATTATCGTTCACATGTACACCCGTGCTACAAAATGTACGTTGGTTAACGGTACAACTTCAAATGTAATAGCATCATACATGTGACTGAGTATCCATATAAAGTATATATGGTCGACCCTGTTCTTCTTAGTGTATACTATACAGAGCATTAACGATAGTTTGACAACGTGGAAATAATGTTGTCAGGCAATGCTATATGACTATTATAACAACGTGAAAAGTACGTTGTGGGAATTTTCTTAGCATTGGTTTCAGCAACGTTGTTACGGCAATATTATTTTCACAACTGGGAGATGATGTTACGCAATGCTATATGACAACGTGAATGGTACGTTACGAGAAACCTAGAATTGTAACGTTGTAATTACGTAGTCACATGCAATGTCATATGACAACATAAATGTTACGTAATAAGAACTTTCCACATAATTGGTTGCAGCAACGTTATTTTGGAAACGTTTTTGCGACAATGTTGAGATGATGTTTTCACCCAACGTAATATGACAACGTGAATAGTACGTAATGAGAGTTTTCCTAGAATTGGTTGCAGCAACGTTATTGCAGCAACGTTCTTTTGACAATGTGGAGGTGATTTTGTCACGCAATGCTATATGACAACGTGAACATTACGTAACGACAACTTTCCAAGAACTGTTTACAGCGATGTTATTGCAGCAACGTCATTTTGACAATGTGGAGACGATGCTGTCACACAATGCTATGCTATATGACAACGTGAATAGTACGTTATTATAGCTTCCGTAGTATATGTTACAGCAACGTTATTGCAACAACGTTATTTTGACAACGTGGATATGATGTTGCCACGCTATGCTATATGAAAACGTGAATAGTACGTTATGGAAACTTTCTTAGCATTGGCTTCAGCAACATTATTGCAGCAACGTTATTTTGACAACGTGGTGGAAATGATGTTGTTCCGCATTGCTATATGACAACGTGAATAATACATTATGAGAACTTTCCTAGAGTTGGTTGCAGCAACGTTATTGCAGCAACGTTATTTTGACAACGTGGAGATCATGTTTTCACGCCTTGGTATTTGGCAACGTTAATAGTACGTAATGAGAGCTTTCGCTAGAATTAGTTGCAGCAACGTTTGTGCAACAACGCTATTTTGACAACGTTGGTATTATGTTGTCACACAATGCTATATGAAAATGTAAACAGTACTTAATTATTACTTTTTTAGAATTGGTTGCAGCAATGTTATTGTATCGATGTTATTGTTCCAAAGTTGAGATGATATTTTCACCCAACGTAATATGACAACGTGAATAGTACGTAATGGTAGTTTTCCTAGAATCGGTTGCAGCAACGTCATTGCGGCAACGTTTCGGTAATAACGCTGTAATTACGTAGTCACATGCAATGTCATATGACAACATAAATGTTACGTAATAAGAACTTCCAAAGAATCGGTTGCAGCAACGTTATTGTGGAAACGTTTTTGCGACAACGTTGATAAAATGTTTTCACCCAACGTAATATGACTACGTAATGAGAGTTTTCTGATAATTGGTTGCAGCAACGTTATTTCGTCAACGTTTCGTTAATAACGTTGTAATCACGTAGTCACATGCAACGTCATATGACAACATAAATATTAACAACTTCCAAAGAATTGGTTGCAGCAACGTTATTGTGGAAACGCTTTTGCGACAATGTTGAGATGATGCTTTCACCCAACGTAATATGACAACGTGAATAGTACGTGAAGAGAGTTTTCCTAGAATTGGTTGCAGCAACGTTATTGCGGCAACGTTTCCGTGATGACGTTGTAATTACGTAGTCACATGCAACGTCATATGACAACATAAATATTACGTAATAAGAGCTTCCAAAGAAATGGTTGTAGCAACGTTATTCTGGAAGCGTTTTTGCGACAACGTTGATTTGATGTTTTCACCCAACGTAATATGACAACGTGAATAGTATGTAATGACAGGTTTCCTAGAATTGGTTGCAGCAACGTTATTGCGGTAACGTTTTGGAGATAACGTTGTAATTACGTAGTCGCATGCAATGTTATATGACAACATAAATGTTACGTAATTAGAGCTTCCAAATAATTGGTTGCAGCAACGTTATTGTGGAAACGTTTTTGCGACAACGTTGATAAGATGTTGTCACCAAATGTTGGCACTTTCCTAAAGATGGTTGTAGCCACGTTTTTAAGGTAACGTAATATTAAAACGTTACCTCAACTACCTAAAAACGTTGTTGAACACGCAACCTGATTACGACATTCGCGAAACTTTGCGGTTACGTTGTGTGTTTGCTAGGCAATGATATATTCGGGGGTGGGGGAGGGGGGTAGATGTAAAAAGAATTGGACCCACCTAGCAGTCGCCCGAGCTCTACCCGTTCGACAAACCAGCGGTGCTCGTTCTGAATATTGTAAACTATTTAAATTAAGAAGTTCCACCACCACCACCACCGCCCCCCCCCCCCCCCCGAAATCCTGGATCGCACCTGTCAGACCTTTTCAAACACGATCCACTATTTTCACCCCCATCTCCCTTTGGCTATGCCACTGTGACATGTGACTTCTGATATCCTCACGATTGATATACATGAAATATGATGATAATAATAATAATAATTTAATATATGGCGGCCATCTTGCATTTCCGAAATTGCAACTTTGCATCAAATTAAATTCACCCAGTGCATTAGTATACACAATGTCCCAGTCTATCCAATAATAATCAGCATAAAGAAAATTCGGGTAATTTTTGGAATAACTCTTACTATTATACCCCGAGATAGCCCAGGTTGAAGTAACGGACCGCGGTCTATAAATACATTAAATATGCCTAAAAGCATCAATAAATGAAGAAAAAAAAATAAGCTAAAAAAAATTTGTTTACACCCTCCATATTATATCATATGGAGGGTGTAACAAAACAAACTTAGCTTATTTTTTTTTTCTTCATTTATTGATGCTTTTATGCATATTTAATGTATTTATAGACCTCGGTCCGTTACTTCAACCTGTGCGAGATAGGTGTTCTAGATAATCAGATGAAATATGGTAGGTATACCTGTTTGTATCATGTGCAATGCAATCATGTGCGCCTATCATGTGACTTCCGTGTCATGTGATCATCGGCAGTAAGCATGGCGTCTTTCCTACTGAACGGGTGTTTCCTTTTGATTTTGGCAGGTAATTATTAAATGTTATTCTTTCTCTTTATTTAAAATTTATAATAACAGTAATGTTATATACACACACTGCCTGACTTTACTTTGGCCATATTTTCAATTAGGTTTTATTTTGTTATATTTCCCAAGGATTTCACTGGATAGTAGTTATGTTATGTCTCTGTTTTGCCTATATTCGGACAGGGCAATACACGGCATGTGTGTACCTATATCATACCCACAGGCATTCGGCGTGTTTCTGCTTTCATCGGTATAACTCTATATATATGAACAAGGCTTCTTACTTTGGCCGGACTCGACCTTGTATCGCAACAAATTTCGCTATTTTATTAACGCTAATGTGAATATTTTGGCAAACAGTGCACATGTTTGAGAATTATATTTGAACATATGATCATTTGAGAATTATCGTTATCCTGCAGAAATACATAGAATGTATAGAAAATTACAATTTTAGACATGTTATTTTATTATGATGAGAGGTCGTGTCTGACCAAAGTTAGAAGCCTAGCTTGTTCATATAATGTATATATAGAGTTATACCAATGAAAGCCGAAACACACCGAATGCCTGTGATCATACCTAGATGGCCCAAACTCCATTATAGTTAAGTAAAATGTACATGTCGTTATGACGTACTAGCACACAATTTTGTAAAATCACTGGGCAATATAAAGTATGATGGAGCCAGATATTCAGAGTTTATTCCACGGCTTCAATAAACTCTGAATACCTGGCTCTATCATACTTAATTATTGCCGAGTGATTTTAGAAGCCTTCATTCAATCATTCTGCTTACTGTGTCGCTCCCTATGTATATACTTAGCGAATGTAACATCAATGTAGCAGTTATAAAAATATTGATTTGACTATATACAATGTAAGTATGACAACAAGTGTTCAAACTAACAGAGCTCTCCGTAAGTGCCGGCTGCCGGCGATTTAGCCGACTACTCGCACAGTTGGCACCGGCTACAATTCATAATTGTGGGTGGTGGTCGGGTGAATGAGACGGCGTAAATTAACGGTATGGGTTCCTCCTTATAGGAATCACGATTTGCCTGGTTTGGCCCTCAGGTACGTTTTTATCTTTGGCTCTTTAGTTACCTGGGAGTTGAATTGGGTTATTGCCCATTATAAAAGTAGTAAGATTATTACTGATCCTACTGCTTTTGGGAGGGGCCAAGTGATTCTGGTGTGGCGAGGACCTGGCATCAGATCAGGATTATTCTGATTTCAGGGCTGAATATATAGTTTTGTTATTGTAAATATTTAGTTCTGATTTTGGGATTTTTCCCCCATTTGTACATGTACTTGAACATGTACTTGTACAGGTAATATATGGTATTTAGTACTAAACCCATTGACCCGGCCTTAAATGACCTTAGCTGTTGATAGGCCGTTAAACCCCAACAAACAAACAGAACACGGATTTAGCGCTATTTAAAACATGTCTGGCGTATCCCACTATCGTTATTACACATTATTAGCCGTTAGTGTAATTTCTATGACACTGATAATACCACGTCTGTAAACATAATAGTGACTCTTCAAAACCGAAAGTACCATTGACGTTTACATTTTCCGCTAAATGTTTATGCGCTTGTCCATGTTGTCGAAACACGTAGCTGTTACACAAATAGATTCGGCCTGACCTTAACCGAAGTGTGACGCCGACGCTAATGCCAGACGGACGGAAAAAGTGGCAACAATATGCTCCCCCGAAAAAAAAATTCGGGAAGCATAACAACTTCAGATTTGTCCTGCTATCACCACATTTTAACATTTTTGCAACAATATATGCAGAAATTGTCTTAAACAACTACAAATATATGCACCGTAAAACTCACCAGATGCCACTATAAATTTCAAAATTTTCTTGGAGGAGGCCCAAAACCCCCTCATTGGGGCGGGCATCGGGGGGGGGGTGGTGGGGTACCCCATCCCGTAACTTCCCCTTCATCGCCTACGACAATATAGCTGCATGGCTACTTTTTCAAAAAAAACTGACTACTCTGAATTTTTCGGAGACCTCTGAACATAATGTTTTATCCACAGCTGTGGTTTATGGATTGCCAAAGGGTGGAGCAAATCTACCACAATGGGGAGATTCCTACATCGCCACTGGTGTACTAAATCTCCCGTATGCCGAAATAGAGAATCCATTTGTGGGATATTATGATGCTGTCAACAAGAAGAGTCGTGTTGACTATTATCAAGGTACATGAACTGGCAATAGACCTGTAGCCTATTTCACCAACATTGCAAAGTATACTTTCCTAGCAAAGTATACTTTGGGGGAGAAATTTTCAATTTTAGAATAAATTTATTAATTTTTATTATACTGAATTTATTACATTATCACAGCCAATTTGGCTGTGATAATGTAATACATTCAGTATAATAATTCTACATACTTTTAATCATGAAATATATGCATTTGTTAGTTCTATATGACATAATGCATTTCGGAAAAATTAATGATTACTCCCTCAAAGTACACTTTGCTAGAAAAGTATACTTTGCAATGTTGGTGAACTGGCAATAGACCAGGAGCTCGCTTCACCAAACTTTGTATGACAACAACGTTTGTACAAAGATTTTTATAAATTCACTTCACACCTCGATGATCAATTCAATTTCATTAATTCTACTATTTTCCTCCTACAGATCCACCAAATATTTCCCAAAATCGGCTGCAAATGCAAACGTTTTCGCCGGAATTTGTCATTTCTGTCGTTACATAACTTCTATATCCCTTGATGGATTACTTTAATATTTCAATACATCATACTTGTGAACAAATGCCACACAGCCCTTAATATGACCTTTTGACCTTCACAAATGTGCTAGTGAAAACTTATCTCTTTTGGTTAATTAACTTTGCCACAGTTTCTCCAATCTACCACCGGGAGCATTCGTGTGACGACAGGTCATATTTCTTGTTTTTTTATGAATTTGCTTCACCATTTAACTTGGTTCCCACCCAAATGCTTTCAATTTCCACCTACATGTACACATCGATGAAGGTGAACACAACCTCAAAACATTTGCCAACACCAGTTGTCATTCTGCAAATGTTATTGTAAATTTCAAATTCTCACTTACAAACTAATCTTTAATCACACAAGATTTAGTGAAGCGTGCCCCAGTCTTATCAATATAGGTTACCAAATTGGAATATATAGAATACCAGGCAAGTGTCTTTTGATATCAAGTTTATCAGGCAAGGCTGGAAAACGCGTAGGAATCGCGAGGCTTGCCGAGCGATTCCTCGCGTTTTCCAGCCGAGCCTGATAAACTTGATATCAAAAGACACTTGCCTGGTATTCTATTTATCATGCCATTCGTTCAACGTCAGAAAAACACATTTATTTATTGAGTTTACCTTGATTTTGCACTCGTTCAGTGCATCCGAATTCAAACTTGTTTACGTAACGTAACGTCGCGTGTTGACGTCATGTGACGTAAACCACCAATGAAATGACGTTGTTCTGACCGGAAGTGCCTGATAAACTTTGCACATGCTCAGAAGTGCATTGACCTGTTATAACTTTGGTTTATCAGGCAGCTGTTATCAGTGCGAGAATGCATTAATGGCATGATAAATCATGAATAACTTCCCTTAAAACTACTTCCGGGTCATCATCAGCATTAGAATTGGTGGGAGTTTCTTAGCAACACAACGTCAAACAGACAAATTCAGCCAATTTTAACGCAATAATACTTTGGAATTATTTCAAAGGGAAGTTAGATGTGATTTTTTCAGCCTGCAGGTCATGGAGTATCTTGTCTTTCATGTCTGCCTGAAACACATTCGTTAACCATTTCACCCCTAAGTAACTGGAATGGATTTTGATATGTTAATCTTGCAATCAATCCAATCATCACAAAATGGTTTTCAGACTAGTCCATTTATGAAAAGGGGGTGTTTTTGTTCTCAAAAATTATTTGCAAAATGTGCAGATCCTGATGAGACGGCTCGTCACGAGCCGGCTCATCTGGATCTACACTGTTTGCCAACACCACTAAACAGGTATGTTGTGTTGTAAGGGTTAAATTGTATTCATGTGTTCTGTGTGATTCGGAAAAAACAAACGTGAAAATCACATTTGTCTTTCCTCTAGGCATGGTAAAGACCTTTCAACGTGCCGATATGCCAAGCTATGGGGTCACATACAAGGTCGCTCCAATGACAAACTACCAGGTTATAAACAAGCAAAGTTGCTTCAAGGTCGCAGGAGTTTCCGAGGCCCCAGTGTCCATACAGGCCACCTTACCTGACATGACAGGATTCCAGGTATCATTTGGGAAACTCGCTAGTAAACGTGTCCATATATGTATGTACGTGCGTTAGTAACACCTTTAATTTTTCAATAACTCGTGAAACGCTTTATCGATTTTGATAATATTTGGCCAGAATGTGTGTCATGGGATGGAGCTTTGTTTTGCATACGACCCACCTCCGACCGCCCAAGGTGAAGATCACTGAGGACTTATGTTCACCGTGTTTGTAAGGCAAATATGTTAAAGTAAAAATATGTTTTTAGCCAGGGTTTTTTTTGGGAAAAAATCCAGGCTATCGGATTGGCGAACGGCGGGTGGGTGGGGGGCGGGCGGCGTCCACAATCAATGTTAAGTTTTCGTGTTTGAGTCCATTTCTTTGTTACTGTACCACCTAGGACCACCAAACTTTCACAGCTTCATAATCAAGGAGTGCCCACCACATATCACTATCCAACATGTTACCTTTTTTTTAGCTTGACCTATTTTTTCCGCGCAGTCGACTTAGCCATTTTCAATGTTAACTTTTCGCGTTTACAATGTTAAGTTTTCGTGTTTACGTCCATTTCTTTGGTACTGTACCACCTAGGACCACCAAACTTTCACAGCTTCATAACCAAGGGGTGCCCACCACATACAACTATTCAAAATGTGACCATTTTTTATGTCACCGGGTTTCGAAGAAACGGGTGGCATATAGTGTTTGGACCATCCGTCTGTCCGTCCGTCCGTCCGTCACACTTTTCGGTTAACCACTTTGTCACAGTTTCTCAAATATGCTGCAGGTGGCATCCGCGTTCGACAGACGCATTTCTTGTTTTACCTTCACCTATTACTTCTACGTAATTGACTTAGCCATTTTCAACGTTAACTTTTTAACGTACGTCTGGTTAAAGTTTTTTGGTTAAAAGTTTTTCGTTATACTATATCTCCTCAACTGCTTCGCCTATTACCTTGAAGCTTCACATGGGTGTTTATCATCATCCATATTTTCATTCTACCCCCCAACCGTGCGGCCCCTGTGCCCAATGTCAAGGTCAAATTACTTTGAATGTTTTTGTTAAAAAAAATTTGTGTACTATATCTCTGCAACTGCTTCACCCATTACCTTGATACTTCACATGGGTGTTTATCATCATTGTCGCGCCCGCTTGCGGAAAGCGCGATATCGTCGGCATTTTGGCATAAGTCTGTCCGTCCGTGTGTCCGGTTAAAGTTTTTTGGTTAAAGTTTTTCCATCTACTATATCTCTTTTTTTAGTGTCCATGCCTCGCCCCAAGGCGCGACATGCAGGCCACGGCCATCTAGTCTACAAAAAGTGGGTATAATTATGTTATCCAAGTGTCTATGCTTGGAAAAAACCTGGCCTTCGTGGCTTTGCCTTGGTTCTTGTTATTACTATTATCCAGCGGGGGGATTAGCTTAGTGATAATGATGTCCTCATTGTATTTCTTTTGCTGAACTAATGTGCTATCTCCATACGGTTATATTCCCACATGTATATCATTATCACATTGGATGATGAACAGACACAAACCCCAATCTATCAGTCAGAACGGGCCCCTGAACTTATAACTGTGTGTTCACTACCATAATAACCCTAAGATTTAGACACATTTTGCTCTGGGAAACCCCCAAAAAATAATGGTTTTCCCAAAACAAAGTGTATCCAAATCAGGGGTGCGTTTCACTAAACGTCGTACGACTAAAATGTTCGTATGTGTAAATTTAGGATCGTCTGTAAATTTCAATTGATGGATTTACATTTATTGAGCATAGGCTGCATATGCAGCCTATGCTCAATAAATGTAAATCCAATAATTGTTTGCAAGAAAACATTGTTAATGTGAAATTTACATACTATCATAATTTTGCACTTACGAAGATTTTAGTCGTACGACGTTTTGTGAAACGGGCCCCTGAACTTATAACTGTGTGTTCACTACCATAATAACCCTAAGATTTAGAGACATTTTGCTCTGGGAAACCCCCAAAAAATAATGGTTTTCCCAAAACAAAGTGTATCCAAATCAGATCTCTAGATAAGGTGCGTATTTGCTTAAATACCCAATTAAAATTGCCAAAAACCCAATTTAAATCAGAAGTAGTGAGTATCGAAAAGCAATGAAAAACTTGTGTTATCTTTTATCATGCTGCAGAAAACAATCGGACCACAAATATAGCATATTTTTCTTATTTTGCATGAAAACACATCTTGGTATTTCATTAGACAATTCTAATGAAATGCCAAGACATGTTTTCATTTTGAAGCAAACTATTCAATAATTGCTGATGTGTAAACAGTAGTGTGATTTTATTTTACCCGATTAAGATTTTGAAATACCCAATTGCTTCAGAAATGATCGAGTGACCATACTCAATTACTCAGTATAGTCTGTTTCACGAAAGCTGCCCAAATTTTTCGGCTATATAGACAATTCAAAAACAATATTATTTTCGATAATATTAAATTAAAGGAAAATTTAAGAATGAGCCTTCTTTTTATTTCGTGAAATTCGGTCAAATATTGGTTTTATTACGAAAAATTGATTTCTCTATGGGAATTTAACATGGGCCGGGGGAAAAAGAGGTAAAGGAGTGTGGGATTAGTCAAACAACGAAAAATTTTGAAAATTGACTCCGAAACCTAGCTAGATAGCTTGGATATGATCTAACTAAGAAAACAAAAGTTGAATTTTAAAAATCGGTCCAGTATTTCTAAAATTCAAAATAATTTCCCCGTGTTAAATCCCCATAGACATCAGACATCTTCACTCCGTGAAGATGTCTATGGGGATTTAACATGGGGAAATTTTGTTTTCGCAATAAAATCAATATTTGACCAAATTTCACGAAATAAAAAGAAGGCTCATTCTTAATTTTTTCTTTAATTTAATATTATCAAAAGAAATCTTGTTTTTGAATTGTTTATATAGCCCTAAAATTTGGGCAGCTTTCGTGAAACAAACAGTAATTCCTTATCTGGAGCCCTGTCCAAATACATTGTTATTGTGATAAACCAGTGCAACCATACTAACCCTGAATATTGGGACACTACATTGTGGGTACCGTAATTACCCTAAATATTCGGACACCATTATGTAAGCAAACAGTGTAGACCCAGACCAGCCTGCTCCTGAAGGAGCAGTCTGATCAGGGTCTGCACTATTTGCCATTTTCACAGAATGCTTCGGAGGCCTCATTGGACAACATAATCAACTTGATAAATGTTTATGACACTTATAACAATTGGTTTTGGTGTCAGAATATTTAGGGTAATTACGGTAACCATTTTTATATGTCTTTCCCCCAGAATTGATTGTGTATGAATATCTACGGTTATTACGGTATTTCAGAATGCGGGCCAGGAAGAGATATCGGGCCATAAATGCGATAAATGGATAATGGTGAACCAGGTAGGCAACAAGAAGAACACATACACGATGTGGGTGACGACCGATGCAGCGGGGGCTGGCGGGATTCCCGTCAGGTATGAGATGATGGGATACGACTCGCTGATTGGCTCCCACTACGACAAGTACGTCCTAGACTACACAGGCTTCACACGAGTCAACATTTCAGCCAGCATGTTTGAACCTTCCAGCAGTAAGTTAGTCAACATATACACACCACAGTCGTAGTAGTTATCCCTTTCAACCATTAACACAGGCATTGTTATCATGGGCGGATTCAGGGGGGGCGGACCCGGCGATCGCCCCCCCCCCTAAAATTTGCCAAGTAAAGATTTTTTACAAGTTACAAGGCACGTTTCTGTATTCGCTCCGCTCCGCTCGGTCGACTATTTTGCAATACTTGACTACTTGACTCGTTCGATAATATAGTCAAGTATTGCAAAATTGTTACGCCCCCTAACCCGAAATCCTGGATCCGCGCCTGGTTATCACTAAGGTAATCCCGTTGCTAGCAACCTAGATACTAAAAATTAAAAAAAACTTTAAATGCATTTGTCTTACAAAGAGGATAAACATAAGTCCTGAACTTGGGTGGTCAGACGTGGGTAGTATCATTATGCATAGCATATTATCAAAATTGGTGAAGCGGTTCATATGTTATTGAATAAACAAACAAAATATTAATAACACATTTATATTACAAAAAAGGTGACCATAAGACCTCAGTGACCTTGACCTTGGGTGGTCAGATGTGTGTCATATGCAAAGCAAAGTACCCTCCCTAGACATACATTGTGGCCAAATATTATCAAAATCTGTGAAGTGGTTCATAAGTTATTGAAAAATGAAAGGTGTTACTAATGTACTCACGCACAAGGGATAATAACTGGAATGGACTTTGGATATGTTAATTTTCGACCAATCCAATCCTCACAAAATGATTTTCAGATTAGTCCATTTATGAAAAGGGGGTGTTTTTTTCTTACCGATATGAAAATTACTTGCAAAACGTGCAGATCCTGATGAGACGGCTCGTTACGAGCCAGCTCATCTGGATCTACACAGTGTGTAAACACGACTATAGATGGCTATAGTGTTGAAAGGGTTAAAGGTGGCAGAAACGCAATGGAACCTTTCTAACTGAACACCCAGTGAACTGGAGTGCGTTTAGTTTTCATGGTTTTACTGTAATAAATTTCTAATTAAAAATACAGTGGAACTTTTCTAACCGAACACCCAGTAAACTGTATTGGTGTCTGGGGAAGTGTGTCGAGGGCCATATAGTTTTCATCATTCCATCAGTCCGTCTGTCCATGTGATTTTAATTTGTGTTGAAGTTTTTATTTGTCGGTCGTGGCGGCAGTCGGGGGTATCCGTGAGTCTCTGCTCACTTGCTCTAGTTTAGAGGTTTGCAGCTACATGTATATGCGCACTCCACAACATGTTTTGCAGTCATGAACAGATAGGGTGATTTGAGCTAAATTACAACTAAATCCATCAAACTTAAACATACATGTATTTTCTGGCATCTTGATTAAAGAGGCTGTGCTGTTGTAGATTGACAATATTAGGAAATGTGTACTGTTGTTTCCACATGTTACTGCTATAATATTCAACATCTGATCAATGTGTCAAACAATAATTCCAGCACAAAAATATTTACACAATTCCCTAACATTTGATTGGGCCGTTGCAAGTCTCCGTCCAAAATTTATATCCCAGTAAACTCCATGCCGAACTACTTTCCGTAACCATCAGGCGCAGTTAAAATAATTCTTAAGAAAACGGAAAATGAACACATTTTGTTGATGAATTTATTTCAAATGCTGGAATTATAAGGAATGAATGGCCTTTTTGTGGAATTTATCGGGGATATAAACTTGGAAAAGTCGCGGGAATACTGGACGAGGCCTTCCGGCCTTCGTCCAGTATTCCCGTGACTTTTCCAAGTTCATACCCCGATAAATTCCACAAAAAGGCCATTCATTCCTATAATATATTATTTTGATGTTGAGAAATACAATATCAAAACAGGATCTATACTCAGGGTATGGGATCACAGGGTCTATTGTTTTGTCCGGAGTAATGGCGGCACCCATGCGGTCTCGAGTTAATCTTATTTTTCATCAAAATGACTGCGGTTTCTTCCTTTTAATGTTCCGGCCATTAACACTACGAGTCCGCCAATACCAAATTTAGCAACATTACTTATATAGTTACCGGGTAGTCTGAACATGTTGCAGAGAAATTTGAATTGGACCAAGTTTAAACAATGTTTGATAGCATCCAATTCAAATTACTACACATTTGGAACACACTCTTGCCTCCATAATGTGACCTTGACCTTTTTGACCTTCATGTGGTTGTAGAAACACTTTATAGCCATTTTCCTATGTAAAAAAGTGTATACAAGTTTCTTCAACCATGACCTTTTTGTGTTTAAAGCATGCACTTCTCTGATGGTTTGTGATGCTTACTTTAGCACAGGCCCATGATCATGTTACAGTCAAATGCCTCGGCAGGTGCAACACCGCTTCCGTGGCAGAATTATTGTTTTCCAAATCCCATTTGTTCCAAGCGACTTATAGGTACAATTGGGTTCAGGAATAGGATACAAATCCACAAATAAACTATTTTTTCCTAACCTGTTTCCTCACTTACTAGGCTTATCTGAGACCCAGTGTCTTGAACTCTTTGCATGCTAGTGGTGAAAATATCCGCTAAACAAATTAGGAGTATATGTTTTATTTCTCTCTGTAAATATTTCTTGGAATTTCATTTCTAATGAAATTCCAAGACATATTCATGATATTTACAGGGAGAAATAAAAGAAAATATGATGATTTCTTGATTTTTATGCCACCGGGTTTCGAAGAAACGGGTGGCATATAGTGTTTGGATTGTCCGTCCGTCCGTCACACTTTTCGGTTAACCAATTTGTCACAGTTTCTCAAGTATGCTGCAGGTGGCTTCCGCGTTCGACAGACGCATTTCTTGTTTAACTATTTATAGCCCACAAGTTTCTCAGCATTCAAAGAGTTAAACATTATAATGCTGAATTAAATTTTGTTGTCTGCTGTTGATGTTTCATTCGCCATTTTACTCAAGACAAATATGGTTTGACAGTATTTTAGAATAATTTCCAATACCGTACTTTCCCGTCCCCAATTTCAGATCTGACTTGTGGGGGATTTCCGGGCCCCGGCAACGCAGAGCATCGAGTCCTTAGCAACCCAATGATGGAGTACATCCATAACCATGACGACCATATCCAGGAGATGTTCCTCAAGTTCAAACGTACACACTCGAAGGAATACTCGCATGAAAAGGAGCATGCACAGCGACTTCACAACTTCAGACAGAACGTCAGGTAGGTGTACAGTGATGGAAGTTTTAGTTAGTGAGTATCGCCCTTCATCTATGAAACTACAGCAACATTGTAACCCTTTCAACCCCAAACACTGGAATGGACTGCGAGACATTACTTTAAGGACCAACCCAATCATCACAAAATGATTTTCCGACTAGTCCATTTATAAGAATGGTGGGAGCGTTTTTCTTAAAAATATGAAAATTACTTGCAAACTGTGCAGATCCTGATGAGACGGCTCGTTAAGAGCCGGCTCATCTGGATCTACACTGTTTGCAAACATTGCTAAAGAGGTCTATCGTGTTGAAATGGTTAAAAGAAATTCAGACCGGCCTAAAATGACCTTTGCTGTTGATACGCCATTAAACACCAATAAATCAATCTTATTTTTCAATAACATAGCTTCTCACAGCACAAGGGATAAGTTGGTAGCCTAATGGCAGAACATTGAACTTCAATACCGGAGGTCGTGGGTTCAATCCCCACCTTAGGTATGAAAAATACTTTCATCGCATTTACATCCCACTATGCGATTTTTCATGAAAAATATTTGAAAAATGTACGATATTCTACATAAATGGCGTCAAATGTTGATGAAATGTTCAGAGCAAATGTGGAATAGAATTTCGACGAATTCTGCATTTGCTATGAAAATTTCATGAACTTTCAACATCATTTACAAAAAACATGTCACAGTTTCTGTAAACAGTTTTCTTGAAAAATCACACAACCTTTTAGCTACAAAATCACAATACTTGTCTCACATGATGACGTACATTGCTGTCCTGCAGATACATCCACTCGATGAACAGACAGGGCCTCTCCTACAGCCTGGGTGTGAACCACCTCGCCGACCAATCATCCTCCGAGATGAAGTTGATGAACGGGTACCGCCACACCGGGGGCAGCCACGGGGCCAAGGTCTTTGACAAATCCAAGGTCGACCCCCTCATGGTGCCCGAATCCATGGACTGGAGACTCTTTGGTGATTACTTGGCTCCCCAGAACAATTTATATAGACCACAATTGAGATACGCCATGTCATTTTGTACCTTCGGACATCTGCGTAAGTTCATGAAATACATTTACAAAATTTACAATATAGAATATTTACAATATTTTTCAAAAGTGGCATCAAAAGTTGACAAACTTTTAAGAGTACATGCATGTAGTCAACTTTTGACGCCACTTTTGGAAAATATTGTAAATTTTGTAAACATATTGAATGAAATGTCCGAAGGTACAAAATCACATGGCGTGTCTGATTTATAAGTAGGTGAAATCACATGTAACTTCTCTTAGAACGACTTCTAGGGCATTATCAACATTAGATTTTGTAGGTTTCACGTTTGCTTAACTCTTTGCATGCTGGGAAATTTGTGGGCTATAAATAGTTCAAAAATAGGAGACGATAATTCATTGTATTTTCTTTTATTTCTCGCTATAAATATCATGAATATGTCTTGGAATTTCATTAGAATCGAGTCCGGCGGACTCGATTCTAATGAAATTCCAAGACATATTTACAGTGGGAAATAAGAAACGTACTCGTACTTTGTTGGATGTTATTTTCACCGCTAGCATGCAAAGAGTTAAGTTAGAGTACATGTGAAACCAGGCTGGCAATTGCATAGTTCTGTTCACCATACAGAGAATACCAGGCTAGTGTAGTTTGTTATCAAGATTATCTGACGCGACCAGGAAACTCATTGAGATCCCATGGCTCACTGAGGATATTATTCCTCCGTGAGCCCCGGGATCTCAATTTTTCTAATTTTCAAAATTTTGTTTTCTTACTTTGCTCATTTCTAAGCTATGTACCCATGTTTCGGAGTCAATTTTCCAAAACTTGTCGTTGTTTACTCCTCCCTCAGCTCCTCCACCTCCTTTTATACCATGCTAAATTTCCATAGGCAAATACCGGTAATAAAATCAATATTTGACCATATTTCAGGAAATAAAAAGAATGCTCATTCTTAAATATTGATAAAATTTAATATCAAAACAAAATAGTTTTTGCATTGTTTATTATGGCCGTAAAATTTGGACAGATTTTGTGAAACAGACAGTATCGGTAGTCTCCATTATGTCAATCAATTTGTTTATTTAATTAAATAACAATGATCAATCTGTGACCATAAGAGCATATACATGGCTGTGAAACGCACGCCATTCTTCTAACAAGCAATATAGATCGCTATCTGGCAAAATGAAAGCAGAGCTCCAGATAAGGTGCATATTCACTGGCGTATTTTACGCAATTATTTTAGCTGAATACGCATTGATTATCAAAAGTGGGAGTACAAAATACACACAGCAATGTGAAAACACGCATTGATTTTCAAATTGAGTAGTGACAATACTGTCATAAAATTGAAACTTCACTTATTTGAGCTGCAAAAAGCAAACACTGTTTGCTTTTTGCAGCTCAAATAAGTGAATGTTTAAATTTGTTATATGTTTTTTTATCATTTGTTCCCTATTTAGTGATGAAGAACATCAATAATCTATTTGTAAAAGTAAAATACGCAATAATTTTGAAATCAGGGGGTATAGTATGCTTTAGACACACAGCTTATCTGGAGCTCTGTGAAAGTGCTATTTGGTCTGGAGCCCCACACATGCAATAAGCTCCATTTTTCCAGTCACAGCCACATATGGTGATCCAGATACTTTTCTAGTATTATCCACAGGTTGAAGTAACGGACCTAGGTCTATAAATACATTAAATATGCCTAAAAGCATCCGTAAATTAAAAAAAAATAAGCTAAGCAATATTTGTTTACTCCCTCTATATACACATATACATGTTTATTATATACCTACCCATGAAATACATAGTTATACGATGTAAATAAACGTCGTATGTTCTCATCGATGAAATAAACAACTTCCGGTGAAAATACGACTACTTCCGCTATCTATATTCATAACGCGCACCTGAAAGAAAACAGCGCAAATAGGCTGCAAATACACACAGTCTAAAAAAATGCTAATTTCCATGGAGCGGTATATAATAAATAGAATATCTCGTGGTGTGAAATGTCCATATTTCACTCGTGCCTAACGGCACTCGTGAAATATTGACATTCCACACCACTCGATGGACATATATGTCATATTCGTTGCAAAAATATGAATATCCTCTATATATGTGTATATAAAGGGAGTAAAAAAGAATATTGTTTAGCCTATATTTTTTTTAATTTATGGGTGCTTTTAGGCATATTTAATGTATTTATAGACCTAGGACCGTTACTTCAACCTGTGGTATTATCAAGGCTTCCTGCGAGAGGATTAGCTTTAATAGTGATAACTATGCCCCTGTTATAGGTGCGGTGACCCCCGTCAAGGACCAGGGAGTCTGTGGGTCGTGCTGGAGCTTCGGTACCGCGGAAACAATAGAGGGCGCTTACTTCCTCAAGGTACGTCACTCCGCAACACAGGCGCGGATACAGGGGGGTGATCCAGGGGGTCCGGACCCCCCCGCCCCCCTTGCTCCCGGCAAAAAAAAAAGAAGAAAACCTACAATACTCGAATAGTTAGATGACTTTTTTCGTGGCCTAGGTGTCAGGAAATCGCATCTGCGGCGATCTGGCATTTACACATCTCTAAAGTAGATCAAAATTGTTTATAAACTTTTTTATGAAGAATAGTAATAAATTAATTGTTGAATAACAAATGTAGGTGAGAATAAAAATTATTTTTCAAGAGCTCAATCATTTGTTTCATATCATGACGTTCTCAGTAGTGATGTCACATTCATAAATATTGTGTTGTGCATGCTTTCTGGTGCCATTAATCTTTGGAAATATTCCAGGCCACTTTTAATAATGGCTTGAACCCTTACCCTTTAACTTAATAGACTTTTCCCACAGACTGGTCAGCTGGTGCGGCTGTCCCAACAGCAGTTGGTCGACTGTTCCTGGGGTGAGGGTAACAATGGGTGTGACGGTGGCGAGGATTTCCGCTCGTATAACTACATCATGAAGATTGGTGGTCTGGCCTCGGAGGAGGATTATGGACAATATCTCGCTCAGGTAGCGTAAGCTTTCTTTCTAGATCTAACAGATTTATACTCCGTCATACAATGTGTGTCACGGGTATATATCTTTTGTTTTGCTATCGTCCGTCTATTCGTCCGTAAGATTTGCGTTAAAGTTTTCGGATATCCATTATCTCTGCAACCGTAAGTTGGATTGAATTGAAACTTCATATCCAGAGCTCCAGTTAAGGTACGTAATCTACTTTAGGGGGAAAATGGCAAGTTGTGAGTTCTTTAGAATCGTCTAAATGAGACGATTCTAAAGCACTCCCAACTTGTCATTTTTGGTGAAGAACTAAGAAAAATACCTTGAATATTTGGTCAAATTACGCATCTGGACTGGCGCTCTGTTCATATCACTTCCTTCTCATTATCTATATTTTCATTCCTTCTCATTATCTATCTTTATATCATCTTCCTTCATTATCTATATTTTCATTCCTTTCATTATCTATATTTTTATTCCTTCTTATATCTATATTTTATTCCTTCTCATTATCTATCATTTCTTATATTTTCATTCCTTCTCATTATCTATATTTTCATTCCTTCTCATTATCTATATTTTCATTCTGTTATGCAGCCTATGCTCAATAAATGTAAATCCAATAATTGTTTACAGCCAATCATTGTTAATGTGAAATTTACAGACCATCATAATTTTGCACTTACGAACATTTTAGTCGTAGGAAGTTTAGTGAAACGGCCCCCAGCTCTACTGTCTGTTCCATGTTTTACTGCCGACGAACCTTTGGCTACTAAACACATTAAATCTAAAAAATATTTAAAAGTTAGTACTTTTTTATCAATAACAAAAAAGTCACCCTCCCCAAAAAAAATTATTTCATGAGATTCCATCAAATATTGATTTTATTGCGAAAAAACGATTTTCCTATGGGAATTTAACATGGGGGCTAAAAATAGATTTTTTTTAAATATTTTTTTTATTTGTGGACGGATTTTCAAAATCTAACTTTTCGTTTTCTTAGTTACATCATTTTCAAGCTATCTCGCCATGTTAAATTCCCATAGGAAAATCGTTTTTTCGCAATAAAATCAATATTTGATGGAATTTCATCAAATAATTTTTTTTAGGGAGGGTGACTTTTTTGTTATTGATGAAAAAGTACTTACTTTTAAATATCTTTTAGATTTAATGTGTTGAATGTCCAAATGTTCGTCGGCAGCAAAACATGGAACAAACAGTAGTTATTTTTTCTTTGGCTGCATGTGGGCATTTGTGTTCCAACATTCCACATTTCTAGTTTCTGATTGACCTTGTCAAAATGTTAGACGTTCCCCGATCATATGGAGATTATATATGGCTCTCTAATCCGGACCTCTTGAGTTTCATATGTCAGCAACTGATAAACAGATATTGCATATAGTTGAGCTTTACTTAAATAACAGGGTCTTCTTGTAACTACAGTGAGCCTATATACCGGTACATGTATGTACATCTTAAACCTATGTAATTTGAGAATAATTTCAACTAAACGCTGACATAATAATTTGTGTGTGTAGTGGATTTTGACTATTGTGTCTGTGTAAATTGACATTCTGATCTCGGTTTATATGTCCCTAAAATAACGAGACATTTTTTTTATCAGTGTATATCCTTTATCTCGCGATACATCAGACATATGATAGCTTAGATAATGTTACATACATTTTATCACGTTTGCGACATCAACATCATAACCACTATGACTGGGAGGGGTTTATGGTCTTTGCGACCAGTGTAGACCCAGACCAGCCTGTGCATCCGCGCAGTCTGGTCAGGGTCTGCACTGTTCGCTCTTCAGTCAGAAAAACTACAGGCATGCATCTAATAAACGATATTGATACTGATATGGTTGCAATGATGTGTAACAGACCAGGAGCTAGACTAGTCATATATCCCATGAGCCCCGTTTCCCCAATCAGTCATGTTAACCCATTTCAGTCCAAGGATATGATAATTTTTGTTGAAAAAAATCTCAATATTTTGTTTATTTCCCGATAAAGGTATATGTTGTTACCACTCATTTGAACCGTCTCGTTGAGACTGTTCAAATGAGTGGTAGCAACAAAAACTTTTGTGAGGAAACAAAGAAAATAGGGATTTTTTCTCTTGTCACGTTTCATATGTCAAGAAGGTCAGCCATGTCTAGTTCACTGACATCAGGACTACCATTTGTCAGACTATTAAACTATCTATTGTAACTAATGTAGACTGGATGTCTGTTTAAAGTCTGGGTCTCCACTGTCCACAAAGACTATAAGCATGATTTTGTCAGATCTTACTCCAATTGTGGAATTTTTAGAGAAAAAAGTGCAAAAGGATCCGTATCCGCAATTACTTCCCTTCTTTGCAATTATGTATTTTAAGGAGAAGTTTTGTATGCCCCCTATGCGATAGCAAGGGGGGCATATTGCGTTGCTCTTGAGGTTCCGTCCGTCCGTGTACATTTACGTCGAAATTTCAAAAAGTTTTGTAAGAGTTTCTCCAGGCAGTCCAGTATGATGACAATGAGAGGTGACCCAGATCAGCCTACTGTTAACCCAGATCAGCCTACTGTTAACCCTACTGTTACTGTCTAATGATACAATAATTTTATTTGAAAAGAATGTAATTATTTTGTTTATTTCTCTTTAAAGGTATATATTGTTACCACCCGTTTGAATGAGTGGTAACAACATATACCTTAACCCTTAGAATGCGGGAACCGAAAATAGTCGTCTGCTGATTATTCATATTTTGTCTTTTCTCTCAGTAAAAACATGGTTTGGCAGGATTTTAGAATCATTTCCATTGGAAATAATTCTAAAGTGCTGCCAAACCAAGTTTTTGATGAGAAAAATGTAAAAATAAAAAATCTTCAGCAGATGACACAAATTAATTCAGCATTGTAACGGTTAAGCGGTGAAAGAAAGAAAAAGAAAATAGGGATTTTTTCATACTACTTCTACATTGTACTATAATTGTATTGAGTGCCTAATAAGTTAGCAGAATGATCCTTCTAACAAATGTTCTAGACAATTGAAACACATGTGACTGTCACTGGAGAAATGGTTCTTTTGTAATGTGTGACCAGTGCAGCTGATCGGCCACCATACTTCTGATAAGGGTCTATACTGTGTGTTGGAAGCTGAATATATGATTAACTAAAGGGCAAACCATGCAGAACCTAATCAGTCTTTAGATGAGCAGGTTGAGTAGGATCTCCTCCAATCATCGCAAATGCCATTGCCACCGTGTCCCAGTTAAACTCACATTTTTTGCTTCTTTATGATATCCAGCAGTTTAACAACCATTTTTATACACCTGTATGAAACAACTGGGCATGTTATGTATTCACATTGTATGGGTGGGCGGGCAGCGGTCACAACTTGTCCATGCAATAATTATCCCCTCAAGGCAAGAGGGGATAGAGTGTTAGTCCATGTATATGTGTACGTGCGTATGTTAGTAACACTTTTCATTTTTAGCACGCCTTTTGGCATACACTCAGTGTTGTAGTCAGCGTCTGTCCGTCCGTCTGGTTGTTCGTCCTTCCATCCGTCCATCTTCAAAAATTCAAAAACTAACGTAGGGGGAAATTTGTTATGATTTCTGTTTCTTTCCAACAAACGTTATGATATTTCACACATGCATTTATCTAATGATTCTCTATCACGCTGTTACAAATCCACGACCCTCAGACCACCGCTAACTCCAAGGTCAAGGTCACAGTCTTAGTGCTTTCATAAATTTAACGTTGGGGGGAATTTGTTATAATTTATTTTTTCTTTCACCAAAAGTTTTTATATTTAACACATGCCTTTCTCTAATGATTCTCCATCATGCTGTCACAAATCCATGATTCTCAGACCTCCGCTAACTCCAATGTCAAGATCACAGTCTTCATGCTTTCATAAACTTAACGTTGGGGGAAATTTGTATAATTTTTGTTTCCTTTCACCCCACTTCTTGATATTTCATACATGTCTTTCTCTAATGTTTCTCATTTCATGCCAAATCCACGACGCTCAGACCCCTGCTAACCCCTAGGTCAAGGTCACAATCTTAGTGCTTTCACAAACTTAACATTGGGGGAAATTTGTTATGATTTCTGTTTCCTTTAACCGCTCTTCTTGATATTTTACACATCCCTTCCTCTAATGATTCTCTATCATGCCCTGCCAAATTCATGACCCTCAGACTGCCGCTAACTCCTAGGTCAAGGTCACAATTTTAGTGCTTTCACAAACTTAACATTGGGGGAAATTTGTTATGATTTCTGTTTCCTTTAACTGCTCTTCTTGATATTTTACACATCCCTTCCTCTAATGGTTCTTTATCATGCCATGCCAAATTCATGACCCTCAGACCGCTGCTAACCTCAAACTAACATTGGCTGGAAATTTCTTTTAATTTCTGTTTCCTTTCACACAGCTTCTTGATATTTGTTAAACTAAAGCACCACCAGGTGCGTTTCATTGTCTTCTGACAACTCCTGTTCAATAACTTATGAACCGCTTCACCGATTTGGATACTATGTAACCACGTCCGAACTTTATTTTCACCATGTTTGTAATGTCTATTATCAAGGCAGCCAGCGAGGGGATTAGCTTTAGTGACAACGATGCCCTTGTTTAAATTCTACTTGACGGCTCTTAACTACATTTGTATCACAGTAATAGGAAGGACCCTATTTATTTTCCAACTTTTCGGATGAGTTACCTCCCTGTGATGTCTGTTTTTAATTGTCACCTTTAACCTACTTGTCCTCACAACAAGTCACATTATATGTGGCTTCCAACTTGTGGAAGTGACATGTGATTTTGGTTACCTTAGCAGATAACAGTATTCTTTCCACACCATCATCAAAGGGTTACCAATTCAGCCATGTATGTGGCTGTGATTGGAGAAATGGGGCTTATGGGTTTTGTGACCAGTGTAGATCCAGATCAGGCTGTGCATCCGCACAGTCTGATCAGGATCTACACTGTTCGCCATTCCATCAAAGAAACACCCGTCATGTTTCTAGCAAGCAATATAGATCATTACCAGGCTACAGGAGGGTGCAACTATATCAAGAGCTACACTGGTCACACATTCCATAAGGCCCCATATCTCCAGTCACAGCCGCATATTGGCACAATCTATCCTATTCCTGGCACACCAACCAACCCCACTCCGTGTCTTATTGCAGGATGGCTACTGCCATCAGGACAAAGTGAACAAGACGGCCAAACTGACCGGCTACGTGAATGTGACCGCATACGACCAGTCCGCCCTGAAGTTCGCCATCGCACTACAAGGACCAATCTCCGTGGCGATAGACGCCTCCCACAAGTCCCTGTCCTTCTACTCCCACGGTGTCTACTATGAACCAGCTTGTGGTAAGTTGCTCACCTCTTAACATCTATCACTATGGTGATGCTGATTGTGGTGAGTTGTTCACCTCTAACATCTATCACTATGGTGATGCTGATTGTGGTAAGTTGTTCACCTCTAACATCTATTACTATGCTGATGCAACTTGTGGTAAGCTGTTCACCTCTAACATCTATCACTATGGTGATGCAGCTTGTGGTAAGTTGTTCACCTCTAACATATATCACTATGGTGATGCTGCTTGTGGCAAGTTGTTTACCTCTAACATCTATCACTATGATGATGCAGCTTGTGGTGAGTTGATCACCTCTAACATCTATCAATATGGTGATGCAACTTGTGGTAAGTTGTTCACCTCTAACATCTATCACTATGGTTATACTGCTTGTGGCAAGTTGTTCACCTCTAACATCTATCACTATGGTGATGCTGCTTGTGGCAAGTTGCTCACCACTAACATCTAACACTATGGTGATGCAGCTTGTGGTAAGTTGCTCACCTCTAACATCTATCACTGTGGTGATGCTGCTTGTGGTAAGTTGCTCACCTGTAACATATATCACTATGGTGATGCAGCTTGTTGTGAGTTGCTCACCTCTAACATCTATCACTATGGTGATGCTGCTTGTGGTGAGTTGATCACCTCTAACATCTATCACTATGGTGATGCTGCTTGTGGCACGTTGTTCACCTCTAACATATATCACTATGGTGATGTAGCTTGTGGTAAGTTGCTCACCTCTAACATCTATCACTATGGTGATACTGCTTGTGGTGAGTTGCTCACCTCTAACATCTATCACTATGGTGATGCAGCTTGTGGTAAGTTGCTCACCTCTAACATCTATCACTGGTATGCTGCTTGTGGTGAGTTGATCACCTTCTAACATATATCACTATGGTGATGCAGCTTGTGGTAAAGTTGTTCACCTCTAACATCTATCACTATGGTGATGCAGCTGTGGTAAGTTGTTCACCTCTAACATATATCACTATGTGATGCTGCTTGTCAAGTTTTTACCTCTAACATCATCACTAGATGCAGCTTGTGGTGAGTTGATCACCTCTAATCTATCAATGGTGATGCACTTGTGTAAGTTGTTCTCTAACATCAATCATGGTTATATGCTTGTGGTAAGTTGTTCACCTCTAATCTATCTTCTGGTGATGCAGCTTGTGGTAAGTTGCTCACCTCAACACCTATACTGATGACTGCTTGTTAGTTGTACCTCTAACTCTATCACTAGGTGATGCAGCTTGTGGTAAGTTGCTCACCTAACATATCACTATATGATGCTGCTTGTGTAAGTTGATCACCTCTAACTTTATCTATGGTGATGCAGCTTCTGGTAAGTTGTCACCTACATCTATACTATGGTATGCTGCTTGTGGAGTGATCCCCTCTAACATATCACTATGGTGATGCAGCTGCTAAGTGGCTCACCTCTAACATCATCACTGGTGTGCTGCTTGTAGTTCTCACCTCTAACATCTATCACTATGGTGATGCTGCTTGTGTTGAGTTGTCACCTGCTAATATATACTAGGTGATGCAGCTTGTGTAGTTGCTCACCTAATCTATCATATGCTCTCGTGTTGAGTTCTCACCTCTAATCTACACTATGGTGATGCTGCTTGTGTTGAAGTTGCTCACCTCTCAATATATCATGGTGATGCAGCTTGTGGTAAGTTCTCACCTCTAACATCTACACTGGTGATACTGCTTGTGGTGATTGCTCACCTCAACATATATCACATGGTGATGCTGATTGTGGTTAAGTTGCTCACCTCTAACATCTATCACTATGGTGATGCTGCTTGTGGTAAGTTTTGTTCACCTCTAACATCGATCACGGATGGTGATGCAGTTGTGGTAAGTTGCTCACCTAACTCTACACCTCTATCTTTCTACTAGATATGCTGCTTGTGGTAAGTTGTTCACCTAAAATCTATCACTATGGTGAGCAGCTTGTGGTAAGTTGCTCACCTCTAACATCTCACTATGGTGATGCAGCTTGTGGTAAGTTGCTCACCTATAACATATATATGGTGATTGCTTGTAGTTTGTTCACCCTAATCTATATATGGTGATGCTGTTGCTTGTGTAGATTGATCACCTCTAACTCTATCACTATGGTGATGCAAGCTTGTGGTAAGTTGCTCACCTCTAACATCTCGTGATGCAGCTTTCTGGTGAGTTGATCTCTAATCTATCACTATGGTGATGCTGCTTGTGGATCACTACTATATCATATGGTGATGCAGCTTGGCTTGGTGTGAGTTGAATCACCTCTAACATCTATCACTGGGATGCTGATAGCAAGCTGTTGCTAAGTTGCTCACCTCTAACATCTATCACTATGGTGATGCTGCTTGTGTAATGTTGCTTCACCTGAACATATATCACTATGGTGATGCAGCTTGTGGTAAGTTTGCTCACCTCTAACATCTATACTATGGTGATGCTGCTTGTGGTAAGTTGTTCACCTCTCAATCTATCACTATGGTGATGCTGCATTGGTGGAAGTTGCTCACCTCTAACATCTATCCTATGGTGATAGCTTGTGGTTGAGTTGCTCAAACCTCTAATCATATAATTTCACCTAATGGTGATGCTTGCTTATGGTAAGTTGCTCACCTAACAATCTTATCACTATGGAATTGATGGCAGCTTGTGGTAAGTTGCTCACCAATCTAACATGGTATCATGCTTGTGGTAAGTTGTTCACCTGTAACATCTATCACTATGGTGATGCAGCTTGTGGTAAGTTGCTCACCTCTAACATCTATCACTATGGTGATGCAGCTTGTGGTAAGTTGCTCACCTCTAACATCTATCACTATGGTGATGCTGCTTGTGGTGAGTTGTTCACCTCTAACATCTATCACTATGGTGATGCAGCTTGTGGTAAGTTGCTCACCTCTAACATCTATCACTATGGTGATGCTGCTTGTGGTGAGTTGACCACCTCTAACATCTATCACTATGGTGATGCAGCTTGTGGTAAGTTGCTCACCTCTAACATCTATCACTGGTGATGCTGCTTGTGGTGAGTTGATCACCTCTAACATATATCACTATGGTGATGCAGCTTGTGGTAAGTTGTTCACCTCTAACATATATCACTATGGTGATGCAGCTTGTGGTAATGGTAAGTTGTTCACCTCCAACATCTATCACTATGGTGATGCTGCTTGTGGCAAGTTGTTCACCTCTAACATATATCACTATTGTGATGCTGCCTGTGGTGAGTTGATCACCTCTAACATCTATCACTATGGTGATGCAACTTGTGATGAGTTGATCACCTGTCTCATTGAGACGGTTCAAATGAGTGGTAACAACATATACTTCTGAGATGAAATAAATAAATTAGGGAATTTGTTCCTCAAAATATTCATACCTCTATAATTGTATTCCATCACTAATGGGTTAATCAAAATTCCATAGTAGGCACAGCAAAACTAGCATAAAATGTTAATGCTAGTCTGTGTGTCCATGATAACCAGTGTAGTTATACCCCCACTACAAGTTGTGGGGGGATATTCTGGAGTCAGGTTGTCCGTCCGTCCGTGCATCCGTCTGTGTGTCTGTGATAACCAGTGTAGTTATACCCCCACTACGAGTTGTGGGGGGGTATTCTGGAGTCAGGTTGTCCGTCCGCCGATGCATCCGTCTGTGTGGTAAGGATACCAGTGTGTTATACCCCCACTTACGGAGTTGGTTGTATCTGAGTCAGGTGTCTACGAGTTGTTTTTCTGGAGTCAGGTTGTCCGTCCGCCTGTCATCCGTCTGTGTGTCTGTGATAACCAGTGTAGTTATACCCCCACTACGAGTTGTGGGGGGGTATTCTGGAGTCAGGTTGTCCGTCCGCCCGTGCATCCGTCTGTGTGTCTGTGATAACCAGTGTAGTTATACCCCCACTACGAGTTGTGGGGGGGTATTCTGGAGTCAGGTTGTCCGTCCGCCCGTGCATCCGTCTGTGTGTCTGTGATAACCAGTGTAGTTATACAGTTGTGGGGGGGTATTCTGGAGTGTTGTCCTATGCGTCCAGTTTACGTCTGAGTCAGGTTGTCGTCCGCCTGTGATCCGTCTGTGTGTCTGTGATAACCAGTGTAGTTATAACCCCACTACGAGTTGTGGGGGGGTATTCTGGATTCTGGTGTCAGGTTGTCCGTCTGTCCGTGCATCGATCTGTGTGTCTGTGCTGTGATAACAGTGTAGTTATACCCCCACTACGAGTTGTGGGGGGGTATTCTGGAGTCAGGTTGTCCGTCCGTCTGTGCATCCGTCTGTGTGTCTGTGATAACCAGTGTAGTTATACCCCCACTACGAGTTGTGGGGGGGTATTCTGGAGTCAGGTTGTCCGTCCGTCTGTGCATCCGTCTGTGTGTCTGTGATAACCAGTGTAGTTATACCCCCACTACGAGTTGTGGGGGGGTATTCTGGAGTCAGGTTGTCCGTCCGTCCGTGCATCCGTCTGTGTGTCTGTGATGTACCGTGTAGTTATACCCCCACTACGAGTTGTGGGGGGGTATTCTGGATCAGGTTGTCCGTCCGTCCGTGACATCCGTCTGTGTCTGTGATAACCAGTTGTAGTTATACCCCCACTACGAGTTGTGGGGGGGTATTCTGGAGTCAGGTTGTCCGTCCGCCCGTGCATCCATCTGTGTGTCTGTCCGTCACCAAAATTAACATCAGAGAAATATGTATATAACTTGTATTTCCTTACATATTTATTGGCACATGGGCCCACACGAGGGGGTATTCTGTAAGCCTCTCTTACTGACAAATCTAGTTTTGATCAACCTTCGTATCCATGCAATCTCTTATCAAGGTTTGGGGTGTTTACCATTCAGTCTGTAAAATCGATCATGATTCTAAAAATGTCGCTGTGACTTGAGAAATGGGGCTTATGGTTTTTACACCCTCCCCCGGAGAAATTAAGAAATCAGTTATAACTTCTATTTCCTTCATCAAAAATTCTTAATATTTCACGCATGCATTCCTCTAAGGCTCTACTATCATGATGTACCAAATCCACGACCATCCAACCCGTGCTGATCCCCAGGTCAAGGTCACATACTTCTATTTACAAAACATAACATCAGAGAAATTGGTTATAACTTATACTTCCTTCATCGAAAATTCTTACTATTTCATGCATGCAATCCTCTAAGGGTCTACTATCATGCTGTGACAAGTCAGCGTTCGTGCTGCACCCGTTAAGCACAGGGTCAAGCGGACAGGCCCACAGACTTGGAGAAAATCTACATATTTATGTGTACCTGGGCACACGTAGGGGTATTCTTTAAGCCTCGCTTACTAACAAATCTAGTTGTGACCAGTGTAGATCCAGATCAGTCTGGTCAATCGCACAGTCTGATCAGTAGCCTATTTCATCAAACTTGCAAAGTATACTTTTCTAGCAAAGTATACTTTGAGGGAGAAATTTTCAATTTTAGGATAAATTTATTAATTTTTATTATACTGAATTTATTACATTATAACAGCCAATTTGGCTGTGATAATGTAATAAATTCAGTATAATAATTCTGCATACTTTTAATCATCAAATATATGCAGTAGTTAGTTCTATAGGAAATAATGCATTTCAGGAAAAATAAATGATTTCTCCCTCAAAGTATACTTTGCTAGAAAAGTATACTTTGCAATTTTGATGAAATTGGCTACAGGATCTGCACTGCTCACAATTCCATCAATGCAACACCCGTCATGCGGGTAAAAAGCATTATAGATCGTTTTCATGTTTCATGAGTGTACTATTCGATCCAGTACTATACTGGCCATAAATACCATAAGCCCCATTTCTTCAGTCACAACCACAAATCAGTATACATGTAGATCCTCATCAGGCTGCAGGAGTGGGCGACCAGCTAGACTGACCATAAATGACATATGCCCCATTTCACCCACCATAGTCGGTGCTCCAGATAAGGTGCATATTCACGTATTTTACGCACTTACAGAGCTCCAGATAAGCTGCGTATTCGCATAAATACCCAATTAAAATTGCCAAAAACCAAATTGAAATCAGAAGTAGTGAGTATCAAAAAGCAATGAGAACAATTGTGGTACCTTTATCATGCTGTAGTATAGAAAACAATAAACAGACCACCAATATAGCATATATTTCTTATTTTTCCATTAAAACACATATTGGCATTTCATTAGAATTGTCTCCAAGGAGACAATTCTAATGAAATGCCAAGATATGTTTTCATTTCGAAACAAACTATTCAATAATTGCTGTCTGTTGATGTGTAAACAGTAGTGTGATTTAATTTTACCCAATTAACATTTTGAAATACCCAATTGCTTCAGAAATGATGGAGTAACAATACTCAATTACTAATTCCTTATCTGGAGCCCTGCACTTATTTTAGCAGAATGCACTCTGTATCCTTGTCCACATGATAACTCAAGTTCTACTTCACCGATCATAACCAAATTTGGTATACATGTTTATCACGGAAAGATGAAGTAGCCTATTTATTTTCAAAAATTTCCAATTACTTATCTCCCCGTGGCGGCCATTTTTAGCTCGACTATTCGAAGAATAGTTAGAGCTTATGTTGTCACCCCGACGTCGGCATCACCGTCACGCCTTGGTTAAGGTTTTTAGTCAACCTTGTATATGGAATACTACTGGCCCTACACCCACCATACTTGGACAACTTCATCTCCTAGTGATGTACATCAATAACCCCTCATCTATATTTGACCTTGACCTACATTTCCTCTTGAATTACTTAGTTAATTCCCCTTGGTTAAGGTTTTTAGTCAACCTTGGTTAAGGTTTTTAGTCAAGCTTGTACATGGAATACTATTGTGCATACAGACACCATACTTGGACAACCTTTTCTCATAGGGATTTACATCAATAACCCCTGATCTATATTTGACCTTGACCTACATTTCCTCTTGAATGACTTAGTTAATTCCCCTTGGGTAAGGTTTTTAGTCAAGCTTGTATATGGAATACTCCTGGCCCTACACCAACCATACTTAGACAACTTCATCTCCTAGTGATGTACATCAACAACCCCTGACCTATATTTGACCTTGACCTACATTTAACCTTGAATTACTTAGTTAATTCCTCTTGGTTAAGGGTTTTAGTCAACCTTGATTAAGGTTTTTAGTCAAGCTTGTACATGGAATACTATTGTGCATACAGACACCATACTTGGATAACCTTTTCTCATTGTGATGTACATCAATAACCCCTGATCTATATTTGACCTTGACCTACATTTCCTCTTGAATTACCTAGTTAATTCCCCTTGGTTAAGGTTTTTAGTCAAGCTTGTATATGGAATACTACTGGCCCTACACCCACCATTCTTGGAAAACTTCATCTCCTCGTGATGTACATCAACAACCCCTGACCTATATTTGACCTTGACCTACATTTAACCTTGAATTAATTAGTTAATTCCCCTTGGTTACGGTTTTTAGTCAACCTTGGTTAAGGTTTTTATGCAGGCCGCAGCCACCTTGTTTGTCAAGCTATATGTACATCGACAACCCTCGTAGTCGAGCTATGCTGTTCTCCTACAGCTCTTGTTATTTTTCGCACTCTGTATCCTTGTCCACGCAATAACTCAAGTTCAACTTCATCGATCGTAATCAAATTTGGTATACATGTTTATCACGGCAAGATGAAGAAGCCTATTTATTTTCAAAAATTTCCAATTACTTATCTCCCCTTGTCGGCCATTTTTTTATTTCGCACTTTGTTTCCTTGTCCACGCAATAACTCAAGTTCTACTTCACTGATCGTAACCAAATTCGGTATACATGTTTATCACGGCAAGATGAAGAAGCCTATTTATTTTCAAAAATTTATAATTACTTATCTCCCCTTGGCAGCCATTTTTATTTTTCACATTATGTATCCTTGTCCACGTAATAACTCAAGTTCAACTTCACCGTTCGTAACCAAATTCGGTATACAAGTTTATCATGGCAAGATGAAGAAGCCTATTGATTATGAAAAATTTCCGATGACATCTCCCCTTGGCAGCCATTTTTATTTTTCGCACTCTGTATCCTTGCCTTGCCTCGACGGGCGTATATTGTGACCTTCGGCACTCTTGTTAAATTTGTTTTATTTGTTATCATTTGTTCCCTATTTAATAGGGAAGAAAATCAATAATGCATTTGTAAAAGTAAAATACGCATTGATTTAGGGATGGGTTGTGGCCTAGGGGTTAGAACACCTGACTTCCAATCTAGAGGTTGTGGGTTCAAACCAATCCTAGGGCATCAAAAAATACATTCATAGTATTTTCATCCCACTGTTCTTTCGGATGAGACTTTAAAACTGTGGTCTTGTCTCTATATGACCTTAGTTGTTGCTGGGGCGTTAAACCCTTTCACTTTTGAATTTGAAATCTGGGGTATAATAATCATTACGGGTAGATACCAAACTTATCTGGAGCTTTGCATAGTTCCCTGTGTTAAAAAATCACAAAATTGGATCTTCTGAATATTTTTTGTCTCGGTTATATTACCAAACATCACAAGTAATTTCTATTTGAACAATTTTCATGGTGTCTGCACTGTTAGTATGGTTACTGGTTAGCATAGCTTGGCTAGTGTTACCATTTTACAAATAGCCTCTCTGGCGGCAACAACATGCTTAGATCCTGATTTTATTGTGGAAATGTGCAAGAGCATGAATACTATCAACCATATGCTGAATAGTCCTCTCTTTATTTTATTCCAAGTTCTAATTATATTTCACTTCATCTTTGTTTTAATCCACTGCATTCGGAATACACCTTTACGGGTATGAATTGTTTTTAACATTTTATTTCTGTTATTTGTCAATAAAAGTATATGCTGTGACCATTCATTTGAACCATCTCGATGCGACGGTTCAAATGGTGGTCACAACATATATTTCTAAGAACAGAGAAAGAAATAACGTAGGATTTTCCACAAACAAAACATCGTATCCTCAGCATGAAATGGGTTAACCATGTCTTACCGGCACCTGTTTTAGAATAGCATTAAACCTTACACTTTATTTTTTATTTTCTATTTTTCTCATCAGAGCAGCCAAACAAACCATGGATTCATTGAGTGAATAGACAAAATATGGAACAACAACAGACAACAATTTTCTGTTCCAGCCTTCTTATCCGTCTGTGATGGTAATAATATGTAATCAGATGTCTGCAGAAAGCTTCTGTATCAAGATCAGAGCTGAACAACCATGATTGTGTATCATTCACAATCCACTGCATCAAAGACACCATGAACCCTTTCAACACCACAGGCCTGTATAGTGGTATTGGCAAAAAGTGTAGATTCAGATGAGCCGGCTCATGACGAGCTGTCTCATCAGGATCTGCACTTTTTGCAAGTAATTTTCGCATTTTTTAGAACAAAAACACCCCTTTAGAAAAACGGTACGTGTTATGTTTTACCGTGGGGCGGTTGGGCGGGTGACAGACAAAAAAACTGCATAGTTTGTGTACACAGCTCCTCTGAAACCGTTCAGTCAATCGATCTGAAACTATACACACGTCTTCTACACATATTGAAGAGGTGCACCTTGGTGATTGATTTTATGCAGAATAAATATTTTTTTAACAAAAATATCACCTTTTTAGCTCGACTATTCGAAGAATAGTTATTAGCTCGACTATTCGAAGAATAGTTAGAGCTTATGTAGTCACCCCGGCGTCATCGTCACGCCTTGGTTAAGGTTTTTAGTCAAGTTTGTATATGGAATACTCCTGGCCCTACACCCACCATACTTGGACAACTTCATCTCCTAGTGATGTACATCAACAACCCCTGACCTATATTTGACCTTGACCTACAATTAACCTTGAATTACTTAGTTAATTCCCCCTGGTTAAGGTTTTTAGTCAACCTTGGTTAAGGTTTTTAGTCAAGCTTGTAAATGGAATACTATTGTGCATACAGACACCATACTTGGTTGACTTTTTCTCATAGGGATGTACATCAATAAACCCTGATCTATAATTTACCTTGACCTACATTTAACCTTGAATTACTTAGTTATTTCCCCCTGGTTAAGGTTTGTACTCAAACTTGGTTAAGGTTTATAGTCAAGCTTGTATATGGAATACTCCTGGGCCTACAGCAACCATACTTGGACAACTTCATCTCTAGTGATGTACATCAATAATCCCTGACCTATATTTGACCTTGACCTACTTTTACCCTTGGATTACGTAGTTATTTCCCCTTGTTTAAGGTTTTTAGTCAAGCTTGTATATGCAATACTCCTGGGCCTACAGCAACCATACTTTGAAAACTTCTTCTCCTAGTGATGTACATCAATAACCCCTGACCTATATCTGACATTGACCTACGTTTAAACTTTAATTACTTACTTAATTCCCCTTGGTTAAGGTTTTTAGTCAACCTTGGTTACGGTTTTTAGTCAAGCTTGTAGATGGAATACTATTGTGCATACAGACACCATACTTGGACAACCTTTTCTCATAGGGATGTACATCAATAACCTCTGATCTATATTTAACATTGACCTACATTTGCCTCTTGAATTACTTACTTAATTCCCCTTGGTTAAGGTTTTTAGTCAACCTTGGTTAAGGTTTTTAGTCAAGCTTGTAGATGGAATACTATTGTGCATACAGACACCATACTTGGACAACCTTTTCTCATAGGGATGTACAACAATAACCCCTGATCTATATTTTACCTTGACCTACATTTAACCTTGAATTACTTAGTTATTTCCCCTTGGTTAAGGTTTGTACTCAAACTTGGTTAAGTTTATAGTCAAGCTTGTATATGGAATACTCCTGGGCCTACAGCAACCATACTTGGACAACTTCATCTCTAGTGATGTACATCAATAATCCCTGACCTATATTGACCTTGACCTACTTTTACCCTTGGATTACGTAGTTATTTCCCCTTATTTAAGGTTTTTAGTCAAGCTTGTATATGTAATACTCCTGGGCCTACAGCAACCATACTTGGAAAACTTCATCTCCTAATGATGTACATCGATAACCCCTGACCTATATCTGACATTGACCTACATTTAACCTTGAATTACTTACTTAATTCCCCTTGGTTAAGGTTTTTAGTCAACCTTGGTTACGGTTTTTAGTCAAGCTTGTAGATGGAATACTATTGTGCATACAGACACCATACTTGGGCAACCTTTTCTCATAGGGATGTACATCAATAACCCCTCATCTATATTTAACATTGACCTACATTTCCTCTTGAATTACTTACTTAATTCCCCTTGGTTAAGGTTTTTAGTCAACCTTGATTAAGGTTTTTAGTCAAGCTTGTAGATGGAATACTATTGTGCCTACAGACACCATACTTGGATATCTTTTTCTCATAGGGATGTACATCAATAACCCCTGACCTATATTTTACCTTGACCTACAATTAACCTTGAATTACTTAGTTATTTCCCCTTGGTTAAGGTTTGTACTCAAACTTTTTATAGTAAAGCTTGTATATGGAATACTCCTGGGCAACCATACTTGGACAACTTCATCTCCTAGTGATGTACATCAATAATCCCTGACCTATATTTGACCTTGACCTACTTTTACCCTTGGATTACTTAGTTATTTCCCCTTGGTTAAGGTTTTTAGTCAAGCTTGTATATGGAATACGCCTGGGCCTACAGCAACCATACTTGGAAAACTTCATCTCCTAGTGATGTACATCAAAAACCCCTGATCTATATCTGACATTGACCTACATTTAACCTTGAATTACTTACTTAATTCCACTTGGTTAAGGTTTTTAGTCAACCTTGGTTAAGGTTTTTATGTGGGCCGCGGCCACCTTCTTTGTCAAGCTATGTATACATCGACAACCCTCATAGTCGAGCTATGCTGTTCTCCTACAGCTCTTGTTTTGTATACAATTATATATATGGTACAGAGTTTGTGAATACAGCTCCTATGAAACCGTTCAGTCAATCGATTTGAAACTATACACACGTCTTCTACACATATTGAAATTGAATCGGACCACGTTTAAACAACGTTCGATTCCGTCTGATCAAATGTCTCAGCAGAATGTTCAGACTAACTACATAAGTAATGCTGCTAAATTTGGTATTGGCAGACTCGTAGTGTTAATGTCTGGTACCTGGTCATCATTAAAAGGAAGAAACCGCAGTCGTATTGATGAAAAAATGATTTACCTGAGACCTCATGGGCGCCGCCATTAATGCAGTGTAAACAGTAGACCACGTGATCCCATACCCTGATAATTGTATTGTTCACTCTAATCACCAACAACCAGCGCTCCAGATAAGGTGTGTATTTGCTTAAATACCCAATTAAGATCAGAAGTAGTGAGTATCAAAAAGCAATGAAAAATGTGTGGTACCTTTATCATGCTACAGATAACAATAAACAGACCACAAATATAGCATATTTTTTCTTATTTTTCCATGAAAACTCATCTTGGTATTTCATTAGAATTGTCTCAAAGGAGACAATTCTAATGAAATGCCAAAATATGTTTTCATTTTGAAACAAACTATTCAATAATTGCTGCCTGTTGATGTATAAAAAACAGTAGTGTGATTTTATTTTACCCAATTAAAATTTTGAAATACCCAATTGCTTCAGAAATGATGGAGCGACAATACTCAATTACTAATTCCTTATCTGGAGCCCTGAACAACATCATCACGAAGTCACTGACTGCTGTTTCAGGAAGTAAACCGGATGACTTGGACCACGCGGTACTGGCTGTTGGTTACGGCATGATGAACGGTCAGGCGTACTGGCTGGTCAAGAACTCGTGGTCCACCTACTGGGGCAACGACGGCTACGTGCTCATGTCCCAGAAGGACAACAACTGTGGCGTGGCAACCTCACCCACATTTGTGGAAGTGTGAAATGGATGATCATTCCTCGTACTCTGATATTCTATTTGGTATACATGTAATATATATGGAGTTGAAAATTTAATCATTCCTCGCATTATTTACCATTTATTATGAGATGTTAAAAATGTTACTCATTCTGAGCATGATGCTATTCTATTTGCTTTAATATCTTTTTCTGTAATTCAATATTTCTGTGTGTGTTTTTTTTTATTTAGATGAGAATATAATACATGTACATGTATATAAATTTGGTCAGCTTAGTCAGCTTGCCAAAAAATTGGATTTAATTCTACGTAGCCCAGCCGGGGACATGGATTTTTTAAATTAAATTTGTTCCTTCAAATTAAAAATTTGTTCCCACGATATAACAATTCGTTCCCACAAATTAACAATTAGTTCCTGTGGGAACGAATTGTTATTTCGTGGGAACTAATTGTTAAATTGAGGGAACGAATTGTTGAATCGTGAAAACGAATTGTTAAATTGAGGGAATGAATTGTTATTTTGTGGGAACGAATTAATAAAAGAAAAAAACCTATGTTCCCAGCGGGGCTCCGTAGAATTTTTGTGTATTCTGAGATCACGTGGTGATTAATTTTGTTGGTTGATATGACCATATTTTGTGACTAGCTTCGTCACAAATGACATAAGCCCTGTGATAAATTACGTCATGGTTACATAGCATATGCTACACTGGCCACATATTGAGTATTAACCCTTAGACCGCTACACACAACAATTTTTGTCTGCTTTTGCTTTTATATCTTGCCTTATTTCTAAATAAAAACATGGTTTGACAGCACTTCAGAATCATTTCCAATGGAAATGATTCTAAAGTGCTGTCAAAGCATGTTGTAAATTACTCTCAAGTGCTGTCCAAGCATGTTTTTGATGATAAAAATGGAAAATAGAAAATAAACAGCAGACAACAAAAAATTAAGATAGAGGTGTAAGGGTTAACATAATTTCTCCACTCGGAAAATGTGTTTCTGTTAGAGACCTGTTAAATGACAACTTGCAATGGATGATAATGATCTACTCGTACTACTGCTTTGTAAAACATATACCAGTATTAACCCTTAGAATGTGGTAAACAAAAAGAGTCGTCTGCTGTTGTAATGTTCTTTGTCTTCATTCTTGATAAAAACATGGTCTGACCGTACTTTACAACATTTCCATTGTAAATGATTCTAACGTGCACTCGAAGCATGTATTTGCTAAGAATAGAATGGAAAATTTTAAATAAACAGCAGACGTCCAAATTTAATTCCGCATTGTAAGTGTTAACAGGCACGTAGCTGCCATTAGGCCAAAAGGCCCAGGCCTGCACATCGTTTTGACTGAAAAAAAGAAGGAAAAACCGAGATATTTAATAGGCCTACCTAGATCTACCTGTCCTAGGCCTATATTGACCTATATTAATATATAATATATAGTAGTTATCATACCTTCAACCCATCACACTCAGCAGATTCTCAGCAGATAGGCCTAGTCAGACATTTGATTATGTAACTTTAACTGTTTTTAATTGAGTAAAACCACAGATATAATTGTTATTGTTATTCCTTATGTACATGTATAGTCAAGCAGAACCGTGTATTATCTTGTGTTTTTGTTGTGGCATGCACCCGGACCCCCCCTAGCGGCCTCCTGGTTACGCCCCTGGTTACAGTAACAACTTAGATTCAGTCATGACTGCTAGCATGTGAATGCCTACAACTTCGGATATTAACTCTTTGCATGCTGAACACTTATTAGTAAATTGTCTTCTCCTGTTGTTTTATTTTTTCTCCATAACCACTTGGAATTGAATTATTCTAAATGCAGTCAAAGCATGTATTTGTCACAGCACATAAATTGCCGTCTGCTTTTGTTTCATATGTTGTCTATTTTTTCAATAGAAACATTGTTTTACAGCACTTTACTAGTCTTTAGAATCATTTTCATTTAGCATACATGTATAAAAATGAGAAAAATGCAAAGCAATAAATAAACAGCAGACAACATTTTAAGTAAACACATTGAGAGACATGCCAGTGTGTAAATTCCTACGATATTTAGATATTCTGATTCTGAACACATTAATCAAAATTGACAATCCCTTAATACACAGGGACATGCATTTTGTAAACTACACTGCAATTTTCAGTTTTATAATCAGCAAAAGTGCCTATTTCCATTAAAATGTAAAACAAAATATAATATGCACTGACATTTCTCATAAAGGAAGACTGATACATGTGCTCATTTGCACAAGACTAGTATTATACCAATGTACTCTAAGGTTCATAATATATAAAATCCATGAGAAGCCTTAGTTTGGTTTTATTTCTTTGGTATTAACTCTTACAATGCTGATTTATTTTACTTTCCTTTTGTTCTACTCAAAATCATGTTTTTACAGTACTTTAGAATGGAAATGATTCGGAAGTACTATCGAACCATGTTTTTAGTGTCAGAAAGAGACCAATTGTGTAACAACAGCAGACGACAATATTTTTTCGGTTCCCTTAAGGGTTAAGGATTTGTGGAGCATGTGAATTGTATGCTATATGATGAACTTTATATGCTTTCATTAACATTGCCAGAGATTGCAGTATGTCATATTTTTGTAAAATTAATATCAAAATAATTATCAGTAAACTATTGGAAAAAGACACCTGTGATAAGTTCATTATCTCGAGCTAGCTAGAATGTTGTACCGAGGTTTATATAATACAGTGGGGTCAGCATGTAAGTGCACATACAAACGAACACGACAGGTTGGAACCAACCTGTCGTGTTCGTTCGTGTGTGCACTTACACGCTGAGCCCACTGTTAGCAGCTTCATTTCCATGATTGGGTTAAATTCTACATGCATACCTGAAACTTGCTGCATTACATAAAATGCAATGGTTATGTACTAGAAATCCCTGATCTCATAGCTGTAATATCAATTTATTTATGTATGAAACCATTAATAAAACATGACAGAAGACGATATGTGTGGCTTTGTTTCTAAATGTAGTCTGACTGCTAATTATCTGGTCTCCCAAGTGAAATTGTGTGGCTGATAGTTATCCCCTCATCGATAGATAGGCAAGAGGGTGTATAGTTTAGTGAATGTACGTACAGTATGCTTCGTCTTCATGCTATAACTTTAATATTACTTGACAGATTGTTTCAATATTTCGACACTTGATACATGTAATCATTTGGAACACACTAGTGCCGCCATTAACATGACCTTGACCTTTTTTACCTTAACATTTGTGCAGAAACACTTAGCTATTTTTTGCATTTAAAAGTTTGTACGAGCTTCTTCATCATGATATAACTTTAATATTACTTGATGGATTGCTTCAATATTTGGACACTTGATACATGTAAGCATTTGGAACACACTCATGCCGCCATTAACATGATCTTGCCCTTGTTTACCTTCACGTGATTGTGGAAACACTTAGCCATTTCTTTTTTATGTCCATCAGTTTCTTCAACCTTTTTTTTTCTTCAACTTTTTCGTGTTTTAAGCATGCACTTCTCTGACAGTTTTTATACGACCGTTTTTAAAAAACGGTACGTATTATGTTTTGCCGCACGGCGGGCGGGCGGGCGGCTGAAGAAAAAGCGCATAGTTCGTGTACACAACTCCTCCGAAACCGTTCAGTCGATCGATCTGAAACTATACACACGTCATATACACATATTGAAGATGTGCACCTTGATGTTTTTATGCCGAAAAAATATTTTTTAACAAAAATATCGCCTTTTTAACTTAGCCATTTTTTCTTCATTTTTCTATACATTTCTATATACGGTACAGAGTTTGTGTACACAAGTCCTCCGAAACCTTTCAGTCGATCGATCTGAAACTATGCACACGTCTTCTACACATATTGAAGATGTGCACCTTGGTGTTTTTATGCCGAAAAAATATTTTTTTAACAAAAATATCACCTTTTTAACTTAGCCATTTTTTTCTACATTTTTCTATACAATTCTATATACGGTACAGAGTTTGTGTACACAACTCCTCCGAAACCGTTCAGTCGATCGTTCTGAAACTATACACACGTCTTCTACACATATTGAAGATGTGCACCTTGGTGTTTTTATGCCGAAAAAATATTTTTTAACAAAAATATCACCTTTTTAACTTAGCCATTTTTTCTACATTTTTCTATACAATTCTATTTACGGTACAGAGTTTGTGTACACAACTCCTCCGAAACCGTTCAGTCGATCGTTCTGAAACTATACACACGTCTTCTACACATATTGAAGATGTGCACCTTGGTGTTTTTATGCGGAAAAATTTGTTTTTAACAAAAATATCACCTTTTTAACTTAGCCATTTTTCTATACAATTCTATATACGGTACAGAGTTTGTGTACACAACTCCTCCGAAACTGTTCAGTCGATCGTTCTGAAACTATACACACGTCTTCTACACATATTGAAGATGTGCACCTTGGTTTTTTTATGCCGAAAAAATATTTTTTAACAAAAATATCACCTTTTTAACTTAGCCATTTTTTCTACATTATTGTATCCAATTCCCTATCATTTCTACTTTACACTCTACTTTTCTATCCCTGCCTAAATTAGTATACATGTTTAGCACAACGAGATGAAGAAATAATGCTATAGACTTTCAAATTCTCATTAATGTTTCTTGCCTTGGTGACAGCTTCACATTTCTGCATCTTCGCTGTCTGGCCCATATTCGACCGGCGTATTTTGTGACTTGCGGCACTCTTGTTGTGATGCTTACTTTAGCACACGCCCATTATCATGATACTGTCAAATGCCTCGCGACACCGCTTCTGTGGCGGAATACTTGTTCAATACCTTATGGTTAGAGGATACCAAATGGTGCGAAATCGCCCAGGGTGTATGCAAAAATAGTCCGGTATAAAAAAATAGTGCGGTTGTTTTGAGGTCACAGACACCGGTTGCTTGCAAATCTTGATCCATTACTATTACTACCCGGTTTCACTTGAGGAACATTTTGGGGTGCTTTTAACACCAGTTTTTAGCATATGTGTAGCATTTAAAAGAAAACACTGAACCTTTTGGTCACGTGATGTAAACAGAGTTTCCGTGGCCAAAAAATGTAAACAATATTGGAGGATATGACAAGGTTGGATTTTTCTTTCTTAGGAGTAAATGAACCTATTGTTTAGTTCATGCAGAACCAGTACAGACTGGCTGCAGGTCATGTACAAGTGGGTCCCACAGCATCGATACGAATAGTGAAAGTAGGAGAGACTGGCCTTATTGGATGGCAATCGGTTAAAATATATAGTAAAACTATTTGGAGGTGGCTAACCTTATGAACCGCTTCACTTCTGTATGCTCCTCCTTGCTCCAGGTCAATGTCAAATAACCTTTGGTGTACAAACTTATTTACCGTATCAATGTGCATGTGGGTAATCCAGCCGCCACAGCGATGGGATAAATGCCATTGGCGGCGTTCTTGTTCAATATCTTATGAACCGCTCCACCGATTTTGATAATATTTGGCCACAATGGGAGTCTAGGGATGGTGCGTTTGGCATACGACCCATGCCCGACCGCCCGACCGCCCAAAGTCAAGGTCACTGAGGACTTGTGTTCACCTTGTTTGTAAAGCTTTGTAAGGGTCATATATTGTTTGGACTGTGTGTCCGTGTATTCATCCGTGTGTGTGGCACATTAAGAAGTTTGCCGGAGGTTCTCATTTCTGTCATAACTTCTATATCTCTTGATGGATTACTTTAATATGACAATACATCATACTTGTGGACAAATGGTACACATCCATGCTGTCCTTAATATGACCATGACCTTTTGACCTTCCCAGATAAAACGGTCTGATTGATTGATATACATGTATGTCATTTATTGTACATGAAGCGAAAAGGCAAATGTTGTATATACTGGCATCCTTAAAGTAATCCATCTAGTACTATTGAAGTAATGGGATGATACATACTCTAGATTACAAACATTTCGACGTAACACTAGGTAAGTGTTTCAACGACCTTGTGAGGGTCAGCTACTAGTAGGTCAACGCCACGTTGGATCTGCACTGGTCGCAAAAACCAATAAGCCTCATTTCTGAAGTCACAGCTGCAGATATCTGGGTCAGTGTTCTATTTAAAGATTGGTCCTATAGTTGCATTTTGAGTGATTGTTCTATACAAGGCCGATGTCAGATATGATGAGAGCTGTTGCTGGTAGTTTTGAAAATGATAACGGACATCTCCATTACAGTTGGGAAGCCGGCTGACAGACGTGGCTGTGACTGGAGAAATGGGGCTTATTTGTTTTGCAAGCCGTGCAGATCCAGATCAGCCTGTGCATCCGCACAGTTTGATCAGGATCTGCACGTTTCGCCATTTCATCAAGGAAACACCCCATATATAGGTGGCGGAACCGGGAAATTATTGGGGGTACCCCATTTTGAGGGCCCAAAGGCCCTGATGTTGCTAAGGGGTGAAACGCCATTTCCTGCATTCTCATGGTCCAGTCTTAGGGCCCAAATGACCTAATGTTGCTAGGCGGTCCGGGGATTTTTTAAATCTAAGAGGCGTGAAACGCCATTTCGTGCAGTCTCGTGGCTGATCGCAAAACCCGTAGGCCAATTTCTCCAGTCACAGCCATATTTTATGTTATAATCTGATATAGCCAATAACCACGGAATCTATCTAGGTCGACATCACGCTTTCAGTATTTACAGAGAAACCAAACAACAGTTAAAAGGAAATAATGCCATGCTGCCTTTGATATTTCTTAAAAGTGCATACGATTTTGTAATCGAATTAGTGTGCGTGTCTTTGTTATTTTTCTCAGATATCAGAGTTGTTTGGCATTCCAGATTTATACCACATTATCAGCTGTTAGATAAGCTGATATGTGGTTGTGACTGTATAAATGGAGCCTATAGGATTTGTAACTATTGTAGGTCCTGATCAAATAACACACTCCTGTTAACTAGATACTGTACTAGTATATTGCTTGTTAGAAGCATGCCGGGTGTTTCATTGATGGAATGTCGAACAGTGCAGATCCTGATCAGACTGTGCATATTGACAGGCTGGTCTGGATCTACACTACACCCATTTCCCCAGTCAAAGTCACATTTGTGGCTGTTTGTAGCTGTCTGTCACACACTTGGGTTTTAAAATTATTTTAATAGTCTTTTTTTCATTATGTATCCATATTTCGTTACTACAGTTATTGCGCAATAAATGTCTTCGCATACCACGAGTCCCGTATTTGTGCCTACTGGTCATGAAATGGCAGTGTAACTGCATACCTTGTGTATACATGTACATATCCATATTTATGTAACATTGTGGCCTCCACCAGGTGCATGTGTTAAGTATGGAATGTATAATATCATCTGCAGTTCGACTGCGAGATGTTTTTATGGGAATGACATTTAACATCTGGTATTTGTATATAAAAATGCACATGAGTGATTGCCAGCTTGGTGGCAGGATGTGATGATAGTTTACCACTATAACATATGCCATATAAATAACGGCCAATGATAACCATTTGGTCCACCTGCTTATCTTCCGACACAGACCCTGGCACCTTCCCAAATTGGTGACATTACCAAATGTCAAGGATTGCATCATTCTACTTTAATCTCATTGGATGCTATTCTTGATATTCCTCAGTCCCTTAGATATTATTGGTTGCTGATGACGTATTCAGATGGCGCTGATCATCAGTAGGAGGAGCTTGACCAAGAGTATAAAAGGCTGGTTCAATTGGGTATGGAAGGTTAGTAACACCGTCGGAGTACCACGCTGGCGACCCGGGTTCGATTCAGGGTTCAGTTCCCGGTCGTCAGTATTTCTGAGGCACTTTGTATTTTCTGCTCTACTAGTCCTTTCAGATGGGGACTTTAAAACGGCGGTCCAGTGCATCAGATTTGAAGGAGAGTCTGGGCACGTTAAAGAACCAGAGGGGACTATTCTAATAAGAGTTAGGCCTCCTGGGACTGGTTTCCTCTGTATCCACCTCCTTCCTATCTCCCATTCCAAATTTTACGTCCATATAAACAATTGAAAAAACAATATTTGTTTCGATAATATTAAATATGATCACAATTTAAGAATGAGCCTTCTTTTTATTTCGTGAAATTTAACATGTGGGAAAAAGGAAGTCGAGGAGCTGGCGGAGGAGTCAGAAAACAAAAAAAAAGGAAATTGGCTCTGAAACCTGGCTAGATTGCTTGGAATTGACCTAAGAAAAGAAAAGTTAGATTTTCTGAAATTATAAAAAAGATCACCATGTTAAATCCACATAGACATCTTCACTCTGGTATTTAACATGGAGAAATTGTTTTTGCGCAATAAAATCAATATTGGAAGAAAGTTCACGAAATGAAAAGAAGGCTCATTCTTAAATTTTTATAAAATTAAATATTATCGAAACAAAATATTGTTTTGTACTGTTTATATAGCCGTAAAATTTGGGCAGGTTTCGTGAAACAGGCGGTATGCGAATTGTAGCCATTTATCAATTTTGCTACGTATTATTCACCAGGGGCCCGTTTCACTAAACCTCGTACGATACAAATATTCATATGAAGATTTTTATTAATTTGCTTTTCGCATTAACGTGGCTACCTAATGCTAAAATCTTCCGCCTACATGTACATATCATTAAAAGTGAACACATCCATGAAAAAATAACCAACATCGCCTATCAGTGCAAATGTTATTCTAACTAACTTCTTAGTCGTATGAAGTTTAGTGAAACGGCTGCCTGAGGCCTCAGGCAGCCGTTTCACTAAACTTCGTACGACTAAAATCTTCGTAAGCACAAATTTAGGATCGTCTGACAATTTCAAATGATTTACATTTGCAACCCAAGCTCAATAAATGTAAATTCAATAACTGTATACAAGAAAACATTGTTAATTTATCATAATATGATAGTCTGTAAATTAACAATGTTTTCTTGTATACAGTTATTGTATTTATTTAGCATAGGTTGCAAATGTAAATCCATCATTTGAAATTGTCCGACGATCCTAAATTTGTGCTTACGAAGAAAAACCACTGGGCCGTTTCACTAAACTTCGTACGACTAAAATGTCGTACGAAGTTTAGTGAAACGGCCCAGTGGTTTTTCCGGAGTTCAGTAGAGATACAACTGTACTTTAATCCAACCAATGGCAAATGGTGTGCATTTATTAATGACAGCTGCTGTATTAATTCGCCACCAGAGGCTAAATTGCACTTCGCTGATTTTGTATTCCGGGAAAATTTAGACAAGTCATGTAATGTTGTACCTAAGAAGATATGCGATATCTCAGAACATATATTTACAAAGTTTACGATTTATCCCGTCAACACAGTGCGTATGTTCCGTGAAACACGGCAGAGCCTCGCCTAAGCCTAAGCCTTGCCATATATGTTTTCCCATTCACGGCACTAACCTACTATTCTCTATATTTCCGTACATGGCATCGACAGTTGAATTCCGCAGTTGCTATGAAAATATCGTCAACGGTCGACGTCAGTATCACAATTTCCGTAAATTTTATTTATATTTTCATGAAAATCGCGCATTTTCTTAGTTATCATCATATCGCTTACCTCAATTGAGACACGCCATGCGATTGTGTACCTTCGTACATCTGCGTAATGTCATGAAATACGTTTATAAAATTACAATATTGTCCGTAAATGACGTCAAAAGTTGACAAAATTTTCAGAGCATGTACTCTGCTAATTTTGTCAACTTTTGATTTTATTTATGAAACATATTGTAAATTTTGTAAACGTATTTAATGAAATTACGCAGAAGTCCGAAGGTTCAAAATCGCATGGCGTGTCTCAAATCGTCTTTCGGTACTGCATGTTCACGTTCTAATAATAATTATCATCCATCACGTCGAATATTCATAAATGCAATTTCTATGATTAGTATGATGTAAATTGTGTTAAACGTACATGTATTTCATGAAATAACGCAGTTGTACGAAGGTACAAAATCGTATGGCTTGTCTCAACTGCCGTCCTGCTAATTAAACGTTTTGTCCCTGTCAGCTATTTTTACCCAGACAGCACTTCACCTTTCCATTACAACGCAGACTAATTAAAATGTAGATGGGTCTGAAATGTATGTACTTTAACGACTAAGCAATGGATGCAATTCTGAGGCCTCAGAATTGCATTGCTTAGTCGTGAAAGTACATAAATTTACAGAAATTATGATAGTCTGTAAATGTCACATTAACAATGTTTTCTTGTAAACAATTATTGGGTTTACATGTATTGAGCATAGGCAGCCTATGCTCAATACATGTAAATCCATTCATTTAAATTTACAGAAATTATGATAGTCTGTAAATGTCACATTAACAATGTTTTCTTGTAAATAATTATTGGGTTTACATGCATTGAGCATAGGCAGCCTATGCTCAATACATGTAAATCCATTCATTGAAATTTACAGACTATTCTAACTATGCACTTACAAACATTTTAGTCGTACGAAGTTAAATGAAACGGGCCCCTGTAACGTAACGTTGTTGTGATCACCATCTGTAGCCTATTTCACCAACATTGAAAAGTATACTTTTCTAGCAAAGTATACTTTGAGTGAGAAATTTTCAATTTTATGATGAATTTATTAATTGTTATTATACTGAATTCATTACATTATCACTGTGCTAATGTAATAAAGTTCAGTATAATGATTCTGCATACTTTTAATCATCAAATAGATGCAGTTGTTAGTTTTATATGAAATAATGCATTTCAGGAAAAACAAATGATTACTCCCTCAAAGTATACTTTGCTAGATAAGTATACTTTGCAATTTTGATGAAATAGGTTACCGAATTGCACCTTCTGTGGAAACTCTCTTAAACGAACAACGGAGTAGTTCTACAATCATACTCTTATTTGCACGCAATAGATCGTATAGTGGATTTATTCGACATTAACATATATCAAAGCGTCCCGAGTTACCACCCGGAGCCCAAAGGCGACCCGGCGTGGATCCGACCTTCTAACCAACCCTAACTGAGTGTATATCACTCGTGAGCACTTTGTACACTGAAGTGATTAGATAACATTACTCTTATACTTTTGTCTCTTATATTTAAGGGTGGGAATTGGCCCCCGGACATATAAGTTCAAAAAGGCCGAATTTTGAAGTGTTTTGTGTGATATATGTTGGTGCACGGCGGACATAATTATGTGTATACTTGTGTGCCGAAATGGGACACTGCTAAGGTCCAATACGGTCCTGTAATTCCGCGCAGTGTGCACGGTAGGTGGGAAGAAGAGAGGGGGTAACTGGGTTAGATAACCCAAACGGACGACCTTATATATTATATGCATACGGAGCCCCGCAGGGGACATGGATTTGTTTTATTAATTCGTTCCCACGAAATAACAATTTGTTCCCCTAATTTATCAATTCGTTCCCTCGAATTAACAATTCGTTCCCACGATATAACAATTCTTTCCCTCGAATTAACAATTCGTTCCCACGAAATGACAATTCGTTCCCTCGAATTAACAATTCGTTCCCACGATATGATAACAATTCGTTCCGGTGGGAACGAATTGTTATTTCGTGGGAACGAATTGTTAAGTTGAGGGAACGAATTGTTATTTCGTGGGAACGAATTAATAAAAATAAATTCTACGTCCCCTGCGGGGCTCCGTATATGCATGAAATGTAATGCTTATTGCATCATAATTACCCGATTAAACTGGTTCCCGTTGATGTGTGCTTGTCTAAATATCATTATGCACCACTTGAGCAAAAGGCTGAGGAACATGCCATATTGTTACAATTCTCATTGGCTGGCAACACATGGAGACGATCCTTATCCACTTCCAAAACATGTTTTTGTTTTGTTTTGTAAATTTTAATTCACGGGAACCATGTCAAAAAAAGTGTTAACACTTTCACCCCTAAGTATCTGGAATTAACATTTCAATGTTATTTTTCAGACTATTCAATTTATGAGAAAGTGGTCATGTTTTTGTATGAATAAGAACATATCTACAAATGATTCATTGTGTGCAAACATTATGAGAGATGCACGTACAATCATGTAGTGTTGAGCGAGTTCATACGGAAAATTCAAGCAATGAATGCATACTACAGAAAATACAAGTAAGCAAAGAACGAACGAACGAACGAACGAACGAACGAACGAACGAAGAACGAACGAACGAACGAACGAACACGAACAACCGAAAGTGGGTGGGTGGGTGTGGAAGGATGGATGGATGTTGAAGTTAAACTCCACTGACATATGCATTAATATTTATGATTACAATTGGAAGTGACTGTTCTGATATATCCACCACAGAGAGTAAAATATTGCAACGTCGATTTAAAAAATACGTAATCAATATAATGCACGTTTCCATATACAGTATTCATCCAGATCAGATTTATTCATTTCAAATAATTTAAGATTATTAAAATACAGTGCAAATTCATTTTCATTACTATGCCCATTTTCGGGCATATGCGGCTTTGAGGTGGTTTGCTTTATAAAGAACGCTGACTTGTTTATGTTACGCCATTACCGTTGATGTCATTCGGTAACGTCATGTGACACCGTCCGACCAATAGAACGTCAGAGAAAGTAGGTGTGACCCTAGAGCAAGGTCTTCCACGGTTTCAGTCCGCATACTGTGTCGCTCTCTGCTTAGCGAAGTAACATCGTACATTTGTATGTAGCGGTTAGAGTCGTATTTGTTAATAACGTTATTGTTGTTTATTACACTCTTGCAAATTATTTGCACGGGTTTCGCTGTGAGAGAAAACCCGTACTCAACTCCTTACACATACTACACCGTGAAGAGAACACCCGTAATTGCACGCCTGTTTTCTTGGAAACCACGAGCTTCCATGCAACATGTTTAATTTGTATTACAGTCAAAATAAAGTTATTGGAACATTTGGAAAGGGTCTCGAATAATTTAGAATGTTAATGTCATTGAACACATTCCAAACATGCACTCGATTATATCTGGTTGATAGAAACAGCTGCGTAATTTGGATTTCAAAAAGTTTACATGACGTCACATTTGACGTCACACAACTTAACGTCAAACCGCGGGAAAACATTTGATTGTATAACTATTCATGCGCAGATCCAAGGTGTATGATCACGTGGTACTAACAACAACAACAAGTACTGAAACTTCCAGAATCCATCCGATTGAAAGTACATATTCTTTTATACTGTCCTTATTACGTAACGGATTTTGATGAAATATGGCGCATCAAACGCGTCTTGATAAGTTGCATTTGGTGGTATCTGTATTTTCGCTCAAACTTCTGTCGCTTTTGCGAAGAATCGATCCTTCTGGATCAAAAAACGAAAAGTTTTGTAAATTGACTCCCCATGTTAAATTCCCATAGGAAAATCGTTTTTTCGCAATAAAATCCATATTTGATGGAATTTCATGAAATAAATGTTTTTTGTGAGGGTGACTATTTTGTTATTGATGAAAAAGTACTTACTTTTAAATATGTTTTAGATTTAATGTGTTTAATGGCCAAATGTTCGTCGGCAGCAAAACGTGGAACAGACATACTAGTTAACGCCATGGTATTTTGGATTACATTTTTCGCTAGTAGTTGCAAATATGAATTTACTTTACATGGCAGAAAAATCGGGTTTTCTAACCGTGTCTAAAATATGAATTGTGTCGTCCTACATTCATATCTACAACTGCAACTATAATTATAGGAGATTAATTAATATGCCTCATAGTTTGGAACCTGCTCGACTGTACCGGCTTCCTGATGAGATGCCACTCAGCTCTACTTAGAGCTATCGCAGAAACTCAGTTTGTGTCTAATAACCGCGGCAGATTTCTTGCGCCGGTTACTATCCTGAACAAAATAAAGTAACCATGGGCGGATTCAGGGGGGGGGGGGGCGGACCGCCCGCTCGGTCGACTATTTTGCAATACTTGACTATATTATCGAACGAGCTTAGCTCGTTCGATAATATAGTCAAGTAAAACCGTGTTTTATTCGAATTATACCTTGTATTGTTGGTATACCATCCCTCTATAACCATACGAAACACTGTATCGTTAACTGACGTAATGTACTCTGTATGTGTCGTTGAATACCATGGTGTCGAAAAGATCACTTGCAAGTTTCAATTTCTCGCACAACCTTCTGTGGAATTCATTAACATTGGACTTTATCTACGAATTGGCCCACTCAACCGATATATAACACGTTGTGGGATGTGTTCCACCAGTCGATGACACGTGACTGACACAAACATAACGTCTCTGGCTGTTGGCATCGTTGACGTAAGTGTCTATCCAATAATCTCGAAAGTACCCCAAAACGATACTCATCCACTTGATGTAGCAAAAATCAGAATTTGTCGGAACATCTTACTGTAATCCACCAACGAATGCACGTTCGTACGTGTGTGCGTGGCCATACCAACCGTCGACGTCAATGAATTCGTGTCAAATGTGAAACTTTGATTTCACGCCTTGTTTGCCTACTAGCCTAACGTATGAAAGTGTGTTCTGGCTTTTGTAGCAAATACACGACGTCGACTGAGATGGGAAAAGTTTCTTGACCCGCTGTTACAGAATTGGTGCAATTACAAAATCATGTAAGACGTATCCATCTGCCTGCTCGCAGCTCCATCATACACGGTCATTCGTTACGTAGTAAATGTGAAACGTCTCCAGTTTTTACGTAACGCCTCTAGAGCCTTGCTATAGTTGTCCAAAGAACGCCCTAAACTCGTGTGACAAAACTTTGTCACCTTCCGTTGGACGCACCCCAATCGCATGTCGGTGTTGATTAGTTTTCATCAGTGACAGTGCCCATGCCATTAACGTTTCAATGTATTGATGTGTTTTCAATCACACACAGTATTCTTATTTGACTCCACAATGTTACTTTAAAAAAAGTCTCACGTGACCTCATTAGACGGAAACAAAAACGGTTTTACATGTTTTCCTACAGTGGGGTCAGCGTGTACGTGAACACACGGACGAACACGACAGGTTGGTTCCAACCTGTCGTGTTCGTTCGTGTGTGCACTTACACGCTGACCCCACTGTACCTTCAGCCCAATATAAATATCGTACGAGTATTTTTTATTCGTGCGAGCCGGCCCGTCTCAGAATATACACGGATTATGCACATTACTGCACATAATTCAAATGTTAGGATTTTGAAAACTGTAGTGTTTCTTTAAAATAATTGTTCAGCATAGATGAAAATGCGTGCATGCAGTATCTTCTGCATGTAGCGGAATGGGCATTTTTCTATTTCGACGAGACACATTTTACACCGGTACGGAGAGTAGCACGAGTGAGAGTAGCTACATGTAACACTGACTGGCATTCATTTTTGCTATAGTAAAGACTGAAGAGTCCGCAAATATCATTATGCCAGTGTAATTGTCTTAATTCCGGCAATTTCGTTAGAACCTGCCAACACGTGTGTTAGTTTTAATCCTTCTTCGTACAAGCAGGTCAGAGACGTATTAGTGGGTGAGCCAGACCCACTTGGGGAAGGCAAATTGTCACCATATTTTATTGAAAGATATTATTTCCGCATGATAGCAATATTTAAGTCTTTGTTTAAATATTGTATGCCCCCTATAAGTGGACACCCCCCCCCCCCCCGTAACAGCAATATTTTCTGCTAAAAAAAGTAACAACAATGTAAACTCGCATTCACAGATCGAAAAAACACTCAAAACGTGACAGCTAGTAATTATAATTTACATGAAATCGAAATTGACCATTTTCATCCAAAATGGCCTCCAAAATTCAAGATAGTGGCCAAAACCCACGAACATTCCCCCACCACACAAAATATGTACGAACTACATTATTTTTTGGCAAAACAGAAGTCCGTTTATGGTTGAACTATGTTCTAAGAGTAACATATAAGATGATAACATGTTTCTAAATACGTATCAATTGGGAATGTATGTAAACAATTCAATATGGCCGCCAATTATCATAGTTGCCCATCCAGATCATTTATGTGAGTTTTAAAAATCCTGTAGCATCAAAGCAAATTTGCATTCACATACTGTAAAACGGTATGAAAACATGGTAAATGCATAAATGATAGTGTATATAAACTTCATCACCTTGTTCCATTATCTGGATGGACAGTGACACATATTGTGATAGCCTAAATTCCATATACAAGATGGCTGCCAAATGTCAACATTCCTACACTTTACTCCATGCTTGTCCTAAGACATTATATTTGAAGTAATTAAAGGCAATCACACATTGATGAACTAGACACAATACATTAGTTTGATAGCGTTATCAAAACCAGCTTTCATTTGAATAGTTAATGGTGATACTTATATAAAATCATGATGGCTGCAGAAATTAGTATTCCACCATGTATCGGTGTTTTGTCTACTATTTTCAGTTTGTGCGCTAAATTGGTCTCTTATGAATTAAATGGATTTATGATTATAACATAAATCACGTTATTATATGGAGGTGCAATGCTCCGCCCCCTAAGCGTAACTCTGTGAGTCACGGCGCAATAGCCAATGGGAATAGATCAGCGAGCATAAAATAGAAATTATTACAGCATTCGCCCTGTTCTGCTGGCGAAAGCTAAATAAGCATTTTTAATAAACAGGAATTAAATTACGTGTTATCTGCACATGGAAGCCTGGTTAATCCGACATGCCAGTTATGTCGGTTTAACCACGGTGGCAATTTGACCAGTTTCCATGTTCTCTATATATTATAGGTGTTGATTAATAACATTGTGAGCTGATAAAATACGTGAAAACAGATTGGTGTCGCTGTGATTTCTCTGGACATTATATTGCGAAACGAGTTGTTCACGGATTGCTGGGACATGCCGAAGAACACGGAGGGCCAGAAAAGCGGTTGACGATTTGGGGTGTCAGGTTGCCTCTAAACGGGCGAAGAATACGCAAACGATACATGCGCCAGCGAGACCCACGGCACCAGCGGCATCTGCGACGTCAGAGGGCCCAGTAGCGCCATCATTGGCGCCACCTATTCCAGCGGTATGGGCTGCACCGACGCCACCATCGTTGTCAGCACAAACAGCGGCGCCAGTGATAGATATCACTACGGCAGGTGAGATTGTATGCAATAGCAACGATCCCATTATGGGGTTTGACATTCCTGTAGCCGCAATGTCCAACATAACTGCACCATTTGAGCCAATTTATGGATCCGCAAATACTCAAAATGCAGGTATTGAGGTTGTGCGGGAGAATGTACACATTCCCCCTCATACAGGACATGCCATGCCAATTCCAATATCGTGTGCAGACGATACAATCACCATACATGTGTCGCAGCAATTGCGCCAAAAAATTGTGTTAAATCAATACGTTCATTTGTCCCAATTGCTAAAGCGGGATAACGATGTCGGTGGTGATACTCAGGGTACAGCACTGTTTGTCAATGATCAGAGTATTATTCAAGCCAAGCCCAGAATGAGTAGAGACAGACTGCAGTCAATCGATCAGTGGACCGATGCTTTCATTATTTACATACATGTATATATACAACAGCATCCGACACAAGCGTCTAACATGCTGGCGTATTTACACACAATACGACACGCTGCAGCAAATAGGAATGATATGGCATGGTTGGCATATGATGAACAGTTCAGGCTACGTCAAGCCATCGTGCCACAATGCTGGGCTAAACTTAATTTGGATTTATGTATACAAATTATGACGCAGGTAAACCAGGTGCGACCATCGGCAACTATAGCACAGCAGCGTGTCTCACAATATAGATTGTCTGCGTCTGCACGACCAGCAAATGGTGTTATCGTATGGAAGAAAATCTATCTGAATGTTGTACATTAATCACTGTGTATTATACTTTTATTTTGAATAAAGCCTTGCATTTCCGAAACCATTTATATGTACATGCATACTGTTTACTATATTCTTAGTGAAGTTGTTATGCATGTGTGTTTTATTAATCTGCGATGCTCTTAATATCAACATACGAATGCCCCCGCTTGCAGCCAAATAAAACGAGGCACATTTGAAAACACAGAGGGCCAGAGAAGCGTGGATTTTTCACGGCATGAAAGGAGACTATCAGAGCAATGGGTGTCTGAATTATCAAGCAGATCCATGCAATAAAATACTTACCAGAGTTGACCCTGGGCTTAGCAGGGTCGGGACGATCGTGGATTTGTTGCAGGGCAGTAGAGGACTATGAGAGCAATGCATGCGTGAAATATCCAGCAGATCCGTGCAAGGAAACAGAAATTATAACTAAGTCATTTACTCGAGCGTTAATGTTTCGAACGCACCAAGTCTGTGACCTTGACCATGCGCTTAGCGGGGGCGGGGCGAATGTGGATTTGTCACAGGGGGCGGTAGAGGACCTTTGGAGCAATGCGTGTATGAAATGTGAAGCAGATCCGAGCAAGGAAACATAAATTATAAGCCATTTCCGAGCGTTAAGGTCTCGGGACGGAAGTACGTACGTATGGACGTACGGACGCTGGTAACACTATATGCCCCCCCCCCCCCCCCCTCACCATTCGGTGGCGGGGGCATACAAATCCTACCTCGGCTGGTAAATCTCCCACACTTAGTCGACAGTATAGTTCTGATTACGTATTGTTTCGCACGTGGAAAGACAATTGTCACCGACAAAAATTGGACATAAAAATTTAATGAAGGACGTTCAGTAAATAACAGAATTTGTTTATAAACCTACACCCACTGAAGTGGCATATGTCATCAGGTCTCAAAAACAGTGTTATATAAATATAGTGCGTTGTAAATGTGATGGAATATATGTATAACATTTATGTGAACATTGCCTCGTTACTGTATCCCATATGGCACATGGAGTGGCCAAGTCGGTCATCTTTGTGTATTCCAGCCATCAGCCAGCTTCACCTCTTCTGCCGTTTGACAAAGAACGCAGAATGTGAAGTAGAACATATGATATAATGTAGCTAATTACATGTATAAAAGCCATGAGAATTGACTCCTATCAATTATATTCCACCAAACAGTTTTCTAGACAGGTTTGTGCCCGTGTTTTTAACAACATGAACCACCATTATAAATAGCCTCATACACAGAAAATGTAAGCAGTTACCTGAATGCATTGTACCTTGTGTCTACTCGCCTACTATGAGAGTAGATATGGGTTTACCTATGGGTAACGTGTACACTAGCAATAAGCTGATTGAAAACTTTACAAAATTTAGTTTGAGATTGATTTGAGAAATGCTCAGATATCTTGTCTTTTGTATAGTTGGTTGTCATAATATGTATAACACGCCGTTGTCATATATGTCTATGATGTATTGCACCAAATTTTATTTTGTTTACTGTCATATTATTTGCTGTATATGTCAAACGCACGAAGTGATGAAACTGTCCAATGGCTTGTACATACAAAGATGGCTGGCGGAGATGACAACTGAAAGTGCCATATAGTATACAGTAAAAAGACAATATTCACATATCTTATATTCATATATTACATCACTCTTCTGAAGCAATTATCATTGAAGCCATGTGTATGACCTAATACCTTAATTTAATGTCATTTAATATTATTGGGATCATGTATGTGTTGGAAAATTAATTATTGAACACCCCTCGTAAATGACTTTTATAGCTGACCACCCAATAATAGATATATGCATTCATATGCTGCACGTGCATATACAGTTGTACGCACTGCACCAGGCGATGAGAGGCCGTTCAATTACACATATATTATATATGGCCGGTGCTATTCAATTCGTCTATGTTTTGACAGAGAACTGATGAACGTAAACGTGATGGGCTATGTACATCTAAACCGAACACCTGTTTCATTTATATGGCATTAACTGTAATTTATTTAATTGTCGTGTTTGTTCACGGTTGAAAATGAAACAAATCTGGATGAACTGTTTAATTATCCACTTGCCGAGACAAGAGGGGATATAGCGTTAGTCCATGTGCATGCGTAATTGCGTACGTACGTTAGTTACACCTTTCATATTCAAAAACTCATGAACCCCTTCACCGATTTTGATAATATTTGGCCAGACTGTGTGTCTATGGATGGTGCCTTGTTGTGCATGCTACCCACATCCGACCGTCCAAGGTCAAGGTCACTGAGGACTTGTGTTCACCTTGTTTGTAAGGCAAATTTGTCTTTCTTTCTTTTTTATTAGCAAGGTCACCGAGGAGGTTTTTATTAGTATTATTAAGGCTGACTCAGAGGGCATAAGCTTTGTTTAACGCTGTCATTTCTGGTTAAAGTGGTACCTATCTAAACAAGACACCCTGCGTACCTCCCAGGGTGACTGTTTTAGAGAGGTTTCATTGTACTCTTTAATTATTTGTTATCTGGAAACGAGCTTTGTATTGACCCAATACGTACTGATTGATAACATACTACCGTATAAAGAATCGACCTGATACGTATATCCGGGTTACAACGAATTGAACAAACGACGTCACATGACGTTACCGAACCACGTCAGACTAATCACGTAGTCTAGTCTAGATATATAAACAAGTCCGCGTTCTTTTCAACGAAAACTGTTTTAAATTTGATCATTGACTAGCATAAAACGTTACCTGATAAATAAAATACTAGTCTAGTGTCTTTCGATATCAAGATAATGAGGCTCCGCCCGGAAAAGGCCTAGCAGTGCATGATAAACTGGATATCTAAATACACTAGTCTGGTATTCTCTGGGAATTAGTATGATTTAGGCAAGCCTGTTCCAATGCATAGTGTACAGAATATTGAGTGCTTGCTTCGTATACGTATACGTTAGACATCAAACACAAATAATAATGAGAACTGTGTCAATGGGACACGTATACTCCCACATTCAGCATGCGTACACGGATGTTATAGATCGGGTGTCGTACCTGTAGAGACAGTTCCTTTAATGTCAAATGGAAATTCAAAAGTCCCACTGAATACTAGCAACGGTAGTCGGTAAGTCGATGTGTAAGTCAGTTACTGCCCGAATTGATGTGTTCATGTGTTTAAACTTCTATGGGCACATGTAGGTTGTTCAAACAGGACAGTAACTACGTGGGGTCAGCGTGTAAGTGCACACACGAACGAACACGACAGGTTGGTTCCAACCTGTCGTGTTCGTTCGTGTGTGCACTTAACACGCTGACCCAACTGTATTTCATGTATAAAAAACAATGTAAATATTTTACTGCATTTTTTTCTCATTTCGCATCAAAAGTGTATGTTGTTACCAGTCAGTTGAACCGTCTCGGCGAGACGATTCAACTGAGTGGTAACAACATACACTTTCGGTGGGTAGCGAACCAACCTGCCGTGTTCGTTCGTGTGTGCACATACACGCTGACCCCACTGTATTACATACATGTATACATGAGGATTCTACGTAGAGTCGCAGCCTAACCGCGGTGCATTGAATGTTATTCTTGACTAAGGCGGTTACTGTCTTGCTATCTAAGTCCTAATTAGGAGATAGTAAGTTCTAATTGTCTCCTAATTAGGAGTTACTATCTCCTAATTATGACCTCCTAATTAGGACTTAGTATCTCATAATTATGAGTTAATATCTCATAATTAGTACATACTATCTCTTAGTTATCCGTTAGCATCTCCTAATTAGGAGTTAGTATATCATAAATATGAGATAAACCTTGTTTTAGCATTGACACAGATATAAAGTCCTATCTAATTAGGAGATAGTAAGTCCAAATTAGGAGATGGTAAGTCCTAATTATGATATACTAACTCCTAGTTAAGAGATACTATCTCCTAATTAGAAGTTGGTATCTCCTAATTAGGAGATGAGATAAACATATTTTAGCATTGTCACCAGGACGCTTCCATGTTGGTTCCGTATTTCACCTTGCTGATCATTGTTGACGTTGTCGGTTGTGTAATAGCAATGTGTATGATCACGTGGTACTAACAACAACAACAACAAGCACCGATTCAAAGTACGTATTATTTTATAGTGTCCTTATTACGTAACGGATTTTGATGAAATATGGCACAGCAAATGCGTCTTCATGAGCTGCATTTGGTGGTCTCTTTATTTTCGCCCAAACTTCTGTCGTTTTTGCGAAGAATCGATTTCCGTGTGGACACGGAAATCGATTCTTCGCAAAAACGACATAAATCTATTTCAAACTCCCTAGACCACTAAATACAGCTCATGAAGACGCGTTTGCTGCGCCATATATCATCAAAATCCGTTGCAAATTAAGGAAAATATCAAATAATACTTACTTTGGAGTGGGCGACGTTGTTGTTTTTGTAACCACATGATCATGCACCTTGAATAATGTATGGCTGTAGTTAACGCACTGGGCGCTCATTTGCATTTCCATATCTTCGTTTGGAAGAATCGCCCATATTTGAGAAAATACTTCATGAATAAACAATATGTTTGAACAATAATGTGAAAGTTTGGTTAATGGTAGCTCATGATCAAACACCAAACTCATGTAACCTGATAGCGATCTATAGTGCATGCTAGAAGCATGACGGATGTTTCATTGATGCAATGGCGAATACTGTAGATCATGATCAGACTGTGCTGATGCACAGGCTGGTCTGGATCTACACTGGTCGCATTTCCCATAAGCCCCAGTCACAGCCACGTGAGATGTTGTCATTTACATTTGCTATTAAATAGTGGCAATGCGCAACATCGTTGATTTTCCCACGTGCACACGTGTACTGAAATAGAAAGGTCCGCATGATACCAACGATCAGAATGGCTATATGGACACGCTGTCCTGATCACTGATTTACGATGTTCCGTTTAGGCCATCGTAATATCGCTATCAGGTCGATACTATGATAACACGATACTACGAGACTGTGATGACTATAGTACGATAATTACGATAGCGATAGCACGATGCTACGATGACGATATTACGATACTACGATGACGATACCACGATGGGGATAGTAAGATACCACGATAACGATAACGCGATATATCGATAGCACGAAAATGATACTACGATACTATGATGTCGATAGTACGATGCTACGATGACGATAGTACGATGCTACGATACTACGATGACGATATTATGATTTCGCGACGTTACCATGACAATAATACGATGCTACGATGACGATAGTACGATACTAGGTTACCAAACTTGGAAACTCACGAGTGATAAATAAACAATAAACAACGTGACGCCAAACCGGGAAACTCCGCCAAACACGAATGGTGCCTCTGAAATCGTTATAAGGAAAGCTACATGTGATTTGTGTCTGACACACGTTAGTGGAACGTTGGACATACATCCACAATTCCGGTGTTGTCACCTTAGTAGGCGTGAACAATTGTAGACGTACGTCCAAATTCTGACTATTATATGGCCAGATCCATTATAGGAATACATGGCCTTTTTGTGGATTTTATTCCTGCGACTTTTCAAAGTTTATATCGGCGATAAATTCCACAAAAAGGTCATTCATTCCTTATAATTCCAGCATCTGAAATAAATTCATCAAGAAAATGTGTTTATTTTCCGCTTTCTTAAGAATTATTTTAACTGCGCCTCACGGTTACGGAAAGTAGTTCGGCGTGGGTGTTTACTGGGATATAAATTTTGAACACAGACTTGCTCAAATGTTAGGGAATTGTGTGAATATGTTTGTGCTGGAATTATTAGTCGGTGAACTTCACCATCAGCTTCCATGGATGGCTATCCGCCCTATGTCATTCGAGTGGCCATGACATTGGTGACCTTGGCTTTCGTGAGTGAGACACTCGCCGGCAAAAGCCTTGTTCAAGTTCGCAAACCTATTTATATAAGACTGGTGTATGTGTTTGACCTGTTAGGGAAATGGGCAGGTTATGATGCGGCAATTTATTACTACAAACGTCAAAATGTGGCATCTCTACAAACTATCAGATTTATTTTTAATTTCCTATACTGCAGTAGGTGCCTTTTTAATTATATACGGGGAAAGAAATTCAAGTCAATATTTTGTTCATTTATGAAAATACATGTGGCTATGTTTGGAGAAATGTGGCTTATGGGTTTTGTGACCAGTGTATAGACTGATCACCTGTGCATCCGCACAGTCTGATCAGCATCTGCAATGTTCGCTATTCTCGCAATGAAGCACCTGTCACGCTTCAAGCAAGCAATATTAATCGTTATCAGGCTATTTTACGATGAGCTACACTGGTCACTAATCCCATAAGCGCAGTTTATCCAGTCATATCCATATATTTGTTTTTATGTCAACATTGTACAATAGTTCTAGATTCGCCAAGCGCAGATTATTTATAACTGTGCGGATGGGCAGGATGACCTGGATCTACACTGGTCGCAAATCAAGTCAGCCCCATTTATCCAATAACACCCACATTTAACGTCAAAGCATGCATATATAGGCTAAGTACCACTGCCGTTTAGCTTCAAGTAGACAACATCGTGATTTGTTGGTAAGAGTTTTGACGTCCTAACGTAATCATTATTATTTCATAAACTGGGCGTTCACAGTGTGATAACACAGTGTACAAAAATCATAATAAATCAGTATAATAAATCTGCAAATGTAGCCGCTACAAAAACATTCTGAGTGACCTGTACAGCTTCAATTAATGCGTCTTAGCTTATACACAGAATAGAATCTAACATTGTGTTGATTTAGTATATTATTTATTAAACTCGTTGACTGAGTTCATAAGAAACTCGGCATAGCCGAGTTTCTTATGAATTCAGTAAACGAGTTTAATAAATATCATAGAAGGTTCCCGATTCAGCCGCATTTCTCCAATCATAGCCACATGTATTTTCATAAATGAACAAAATATTGACTTGAATTTCTTTCCCCGTATATTACTAAGAAGGCACATATAGGAAATGAAAAATATAAATCTCAAATTATGATAGTTTGTACAGATTTTGACGTTTGTAGTAATAAATTGTCTCGTCATAATCTGTCCGTATACCTTACCAGGTCAAACACATAAACCAGTCTTATATAAATAGGTTTCCGAACTGAACAATGATTTTGCCGGTGAGTGTCTCACTCACGAAAGTCAAGGTCACCAATGCCATGGCCACTCGAATGACATAGGGCGGATAGCCAATCAATGTAAGGAAGCTAATGCAAGATGTATTATCATGATTATCAACAACAACAACAACAAGTACTGAAACTTCCAGAATCCATCCGATTGAAAGTACGTATTCTTTCACATTGTCCTTATTACGTAACGGATTTTGATGAAATATGGCGTATCAAACGCGTCTTGTTAAGCTGCATTTGGTGGTCTCTGTACTTTGGCTCAAACGTCAGTCGTTTTTATGAAGAATCGATTTCCGTGTCAGTAGACACGGAAATCGATTATTCGCAAAAACGACATAAGACTGTGTCGAACTCATTGGATAACTAAACTGAATGCAGCTCATGAAGACACGTTTGCTGCGCCATATTTCATCAACATCCGTTTCATATTAAGGAAAATATCAAATAATAATTTCAAGATTTCAACACTTCACCCACTGTTGTTGTTGTTATAACCACGTGATTATGCATCTTGTAATGGTGACGTTTGGAATACACCGACTAACGGATCTGTACATATAGACGGGGAAAATAAAATTGAAAAATGACATCAGGGGTAAGGTCGTGTTAATGCTTGTCATCGGGCTAATCTTTATATGTGACCTCCACGGATCCCAATAAGCCCGGATGACACTAACTGGTTTGATTTATTGTCAGTCTGTGACCTATGCCGAGGGTATGCCGAGTTTCTTATGAAATCAGTCAACGAGTTTAATAAATATCATATTAAATCATCACTCATATCATGTAAGATCCTCTGTTTATTATATGAGGTTACTCGGTTACAATGGGCGATGAAGCTATCTGATTTCAGATACGGAAGCTAGCCGAATTCCCCAGCGACTTTTCGCATGAAAAGTAATTAAATAGTATGTTTTTTTCTACATTTATTATTGAATATGCTACACAATTAATATGCTACAGTAAGTATTGACATTTCCAAACCAATATTAGCTCTATGTGTATGATACATGTATTGCTGCTTCTACAAATCGAAAGTAAAAACAATGTGTATTGGGTTTTGCATGTAAATATACAAATAGATAATTGACTAGTGTATTTCTCTGTCAGATACAGTGGGGTCAGCGTGTAAGTGCACACACGAACGAACACGACAGGTTGGTTCCAACCTGTCGTGTTCGTTCGTGTGTGTACTTACACGCTGACCCCTCTGTAATGTGTACGTGTACATGTGTACATATATATATATATATACCAACATGCAATTTCCTAACTGTTCATATGTATACAGTGAAAAATACAGTTTTTTATCGTTATTTTTTTTATTGTTTGCGACACTGAAACTTCCCGATTTACTATTGGTGGATACGGAAACTTCCCTGGTAGTTACGGAAACTGGCATGGTTTCCACTTTACAAAAACGTTGATTTGTATGTCTTATAAAAGCTTGTGATTTCTATTCTCGGGTCGAGACAACTAAACGGAGTCTAACGAAAGAGTCAATTGATGCCTATCAGTTACGTCTATTGCGGGAAGTAGGCAAATGACAGACCTCTGCAACGATATATTCGCCGATGCGCTATGTCACCGCGTGTTTGAGCTATGAATTAGTTGTTTAACAACATTCCACTTTTATTTTTAAATTTATTGTTTTTGTGTACACAGCCAGCTCATATAAAAGTCATGTATTTTAGCATGTATTATATAATATATATAGCGTTTATAGCTCAGTGGTAGAGTACTGGTTTCGTAAACCAGGCAATGTATGTACAAACCTCACTGGAGGCATGTACAGTAGGGTCAGCGTGTAAGTGCACACACGAACGAACACGACAGGTTGGTTCCAACCTGTCGTGTTCGTTCGTATGTGCACTTACACGCTGACCCCACTGTACACTTTGTTGGTTTTGTGCAATCAAGTATCTCATATAAAGGTCACGTATTTAATAAAATAAACTATGTATTAGATAAGATATATTGTCTCTTTAGCTCAGTGGTAGAACACTGCTTTTGTATAATAGGGTCGTATGTTCAAACTTCACTGAAGGCACGTACAATTTATTTATTGTTTCGGTGCACACAACCCTCTCATTTCAAGGTCACGTACGTTAGTATGAATTATATTACATATATTGTCTCTATAGTCGAGTGGCGAAACAAGTTTCTCGTATACAAGGAGTCGTAAGTGTAATCCTCTATCACTGGAGGCACGTATCTTTTTAGTGTGTGTGTGTACTCAATCATCACCATGATCACATATAAAACTCACGTATTCCAGCATGTATTACACAGCACTGCCTCAATAGCTGAGTGGTAGAACACTGGTCTCGTAAACCAGGGATCTTGAGTTCAAACCTCACTGGCGGTACCGTGATTTTATTGTTTTTCTGTACACACTTATTACATATAAAGGTCACGTATTTTAGCATGTATCATATACGATAGTTCTATAGCACAACTTCGGCACAACTATTGTATATAAAGGTCGCATATTCTAGTATCAAGGTGGATGATCACGTGGTTACAACAACAACAACGTCGCCCACTCCAAAGTAAGTATTATTTGATATTGTCCTTAATATGCAACGGATTTTGATGAAATACGGCACAGCAAACGCGTCTACATCAGCTGCATTTCGTGGTCTATGTAATTTGGCACAGACGTATGTCGTTTTTTGCGAAGAATCGATTTCCATGTCGGCAAAAACGTCAGAAGTTTGGGCCCAAATACAGAGACCACCAAATGCAGCTTAACAAGACGCGTTTGATGCGCCATATTTCATCAAAATCCGTTACGTAATAAAGACACTATTAAATAAGACGTGCTTTGAATCGGTACTTGTTGTTGTTGTTAGTACCACGTGATCATACACCTTGAGTATGTATTATATACGATATATTGGCTCTATACCTCAGTGGTAGAACACTGGTTTCGTAAACTAGGCGTCGTAAGTTCAAACCTCACTGGAGGCACGTACAATTTATTGTCTTTGTCTACACAACCCTCCCATATAAAGGTCACGTATATTAGTATGTATTATAGTCTCTATCGCTGAGTGGTAGACCACTGTTCTCGTATATCAGGGGTCGTAAGTTCAATTCTCACTGGAGGTACGAACTTCTTTTATTGCTTTTGTGTATACAATTGTCACATATAAAACTCACGTATTTCAGCATGTATTATATCAGATATATTACCACTATAGCTCAGTGGTAGAGCACTGATTTCGTGAAAACAAATGTCGCCATTTCAATCATCATAGGCGGCAAACACATTTTATTTTTTGGTTACACAATCATCACATAGAAAGGTACATGTACGTATGTTAGCATGTATTATACAAAATATATTGCCTCTATAGCTCAGTGGTAGAGCACTGGTCTCGTAAACTAGGGGTCGTGAATTCAAACCTCACTGGAGACACGTATATTTGTTATATACCATCAAATAAAGGTCACACGTGAATTAGCGTTTATCATATGATATGTATAGGCGCTAAAGCTCAGTGGTCGAGCACTACTTTCGAAAACCAGGGGTCGTATGTTCAAACCTCACTGGAGGTACGTACATTTTTTTGCTGTTGTGTACACTATCATTATAGTAATGAATGGCCTTTTTGTGGAATTTATCGGGGTATAAACTTGGAAAAGTCGCGAGAATACTGGACGAAGGCCGGAAGGCCTCGTCCAGTATTCCCGCGACTTTTCCAAGTTTATATCCCCGATAAATTCAACAAAAATGCCATTCATTCCTTATAATTCCAGCATTTGAAATAAATTCATCAAGAAAATGTGTTTATTTTCCGTTTTCTTAAGAATCATTTTAACTGCGCCTCATGGTTACGGAAAGTAGTTCGGCGTGGGAGTTTACTGGGATATAAATTTTGGACAGAGACTTGCTACGGGCCAATCAAATGTTAGGGAATTGTGTAAATATTTGTGTGCTGGAATTATTACATATAAATGTCACGTATTTTCGCATGTACCGGGTATGGGCGGTGTTCGAGCCATATCCCACCCTCAAATATAAGCCGAATTAATGAATGAACGCATGTACATTGTATTATATAATATATATTGTCTCGATAGCTCAGTGGTGGAACACTTGTTTCATAAACCAGAGGTAGTTCAAACCTCACTGGAAGCACGTACAGTCTAACCTCCCTGAACGGCCACCTCTGTATAACAACACCCTCTATGTAACAGCCACTATTTTATATTGCCTTAATTCTCAATAAAAACATGGTTTGGCAGCACTTTAGAATCATTTCCAAGCATGTTTTTTTTATGAGAATAATCGAAAAATATAAATAAACAGCAGACGACAAAATTTAATTCAGCGTTAACCTCCCTACAACTGCCACCTCTCTACAACAGCCAGTTTTGTGAATTTCCATGGGTGGCTGTTTTAGAGAGGTTGCACTGTATAATGTTTCGATTTTGTGTACAAAATCATCTTATATAATGGTCACGTAGTTTAGTATGTAGCATGCATTGTCTCTTTACCTAAGTGGTAGAACAATGGTTTCGTAAACTAGGAGTCGTACATTCAAACCTCACTGGATGCACGTACAATTTATTGTTTTCGTCTACACAACCCTCTCATATAAAGGTCACGTATATTAGTATGTATTATATAAGATAAATGGTCTCTATCGCTGAGTGGTAGACAACTGTTCTCGTACATCAGGGGTCGTAAGTTCAATCCTCACTGGAGGTACGTACTTTTTGTATTACCTTTGTTTACACAATCATCACATATAAAGCTCACGTATTTCAGCATGTATTAGCCTATTTCACCAAGATTGCAAAGTATACTTTTCTAGAAAAGTATACCTTGAGGGAGAAATTTTCAATTTTATGATAAATTTATTAATTTTTATTTTGCTGAATGTATTACATTAAGTAGTATATAGGGAGCCAAAATGATACCACCTACGTTGGTATCATTTTCACCCCTCTACACTACCCCCACCACCCCCGAAAAATCAAAAATTGGTTAACGAGGAAATTGTCCCCCACCACCCCCGAAAAATCCAAAGATTGGTGTCATAAATACATCATGTTATTTTCACGACCAATTGAACAGATAAATTTCATAGGTTATAATAAAATATTATAACAAAATGGATAATAAAATACGCAACGAATTGGAATCTTGTAATGTCTTTGTTGAAGAATTTTACGATGTTTCTACAGCATTAAAACACTGTAAAATGAGAACACTATGCGATATCGAATACATGAAATATCAGCGTAATTTATTACGCTCCGATAAAAACGTTGCATTTACAATATTATACCGGCAATTATGTCGCTGGTACAAGTATCAAATTTGCGTAATGAAGAGTCTAAATAGGATCGGAGAAACACTACCGAAACATTATCAAACTAATTTTATAAAACAGTTTAAAATCAACGATTCGTTTACGGATATGCGTTTCTACGATATCACTTTTAACGAAGAAATTGGAAAATTATTATTAGAAATTGGAAATTGAACAGAAAAAAAACAACTACCAATATTATAATTTTAAGAAAATTATAAAATGGATAATACAATTCAATTGGAATTGAAAATTTTTAATGACTGTGTTGAAGAAGTTTACGAAGCTTACGGGGGTTATAATCCTGTATATAAATTCTATAAAATGAGAACATTAGGCGATATCGAATACATGAAATACCAGCGTAATTTATTACGCTCCGATAAAAACGTTGCATTTACAATATTATACCGGCAATTATGTCAACTATACAAGAGGCAAATACAAACATTAAGACGGATAATGCGTATCGGATATGAAACTAAGGTGTATTATTTAAAATTGTTAAAACCCAACGATTCGTTTACGAATATACATTTCCAAGCAGACGACAATGTTCCAATTACACGTGTTATGAACATGCAAATTAGGTGTCCCACCTTACAAGTATATTAAGTGTCCATTTTATAGAGAGATTTACACGATTACGTCTTCCGGGATGGAAAATAAACACACTGTAATATATAATACAAACACGGATATTTATAGCCTTATCGATGGTATGTAAACGGGCTATCAATTTACACAGGTGGTGTGTACACAGTTTATAAACACTTAGTGAGGGTTATATAGTTCACGAATTTCCGGGATGGTTCGTTATTAAAAATTAATAATAATAAAATTATTTTAATAATTTTAATAAAATTATTTATAATATTTTCACCAACAAAGTTAGGTTTATATACGAGAAATAAACACAGTTCATTGTCGGGACGCCGGCACTAATATCTCAACAGTGAGATAGGTTTCGCCACATGTACTTCACTCTGGCCGCTCTACACTTTATAGCGGATGGAGGTAATGAAGAGGAGGGGTCCACGGTATCGGTCCAATGATGGGGTGGAGGAGATGTGAGAGTGACACATCCCACTAAGCCAAAAAAACGAGAAGAGAAGAGATTTAAAGCGAAGGCTTAGTGGGATGGGCCCAGAAGGGTTTTGCTGGCGCGGGTTCGAGCCTCGGTGGGACCTTAACTTTTTTTTTTAAATTGTTAATAATTTTCTTAATTTTTCAAAAATTATTAATTAATAAATTGTTTACTGCACCAATATAATTAATTGATTATTTTTTTAAAAATTATTTTATAATGGTGCTGTAACATTTCCTCCGACTTTATTTCCAAGTTTTACCCTAAATTTATCCCAATCAGTACACTCAATTTTGGGCATGGTGGCGCGCGCCTTGATTTTTATATCATATTTTAATTCTTCACATCTCCCCATTTCTTCCACCACGGATTCAAACTCTAAATTTGATATTTTCTTATCGGCCAACGCTTTGGACACCATAACGTCGATGCTATTTTTCTTAGACCTAGCAAGAACGGATATTCTATCATGTTTTCTACTTTTTTTCTCGAGTTTTCCATCCACCGCCCTAATTACCATACAAAGTATTCCAGATAAAACGGCAATTCCACTCAAAACCCCTGCAAGTGGAACCGTTACAATTGTAGATAGCGTTGCAGCAGTCCCCGCACCACTCATTACAGATAAACTTGCCAGAACCGTACTAGATGCTTCAGCTATGTTCGCCGCGTGCTTATATTTGTTAGCGTGTCTTTTTCTATTTGCACATTCTCTAACTAAAATATCCTGCATAGCGACGATATTATTCAACCTAAAATCTGAACTTCTTTTGTTAATTGGATACAGTGTTGATGTAGTGGTATTGACAGTTGGATACAGTGTTGATGGATCGGTATTGACAATTGGAAGCGGTGATTCGTTCATATTTAAATTTTACAAATTTAGTTCAATATATTAGTATTTACAAAATAAGTTCAATTAACAATGAGACAATAGTGGAAGAACTCTCTGGGTCACCGATTTTCGTAACAAAGTTAATAACACTACCTTGGGAAAGTCTAATTCGATCATTACCGGCGAACGCAACAACCGTCGAACTATCTCCAGAGATTTTAGTGACTCCAACCCCCCGTTCTTCTCCATCTCTACAATATTTATCGCGACTGCGCCCACAGGTTTACCACTACCATTAACCGAGCAGACCGCCATTCGGACAACTTCACCCGCAGTTGTCATAGCGTATCCCCCACATTTATTATTCGCTTTGGCACCGAAAGAATATTCATAACGCCCCTCAACCAATGGGCCCCGCTTCTCAGCCCAAACTGTTATGACACGTTTTAGCGTTTTCATTGTTCCCACTATTCCGGCAAGCGCACTGTTTGCATTATATGCCTCAGTACGAATCGTATAAGAGGCCTCCTCAAGAGCTTTGGTCGCGGCTATACGATCATGTTTCAGTTTATCGGAAACTTTGGTTATCTTTCCGTCTAGTTCAGTAAGTGGCGCTTCTCTGTTGAGAGAGTCCTCTGAGCGCAACGCCCCATAAGCCTCCGCAATGGCCTCCTTGTGGTCTTCTCGGACCCCCTCAACCCCCGACCTGGTCTCTTTCAGAAATTCGGTTATCTTTTCGTCTAGTTCGGTAAGTGTCGCTTCTTTACTGAGAGAGTCCTCTAAGCGCAACGCATATGCCTCCGCAATGGCCTCCGCAAGGTTCGACTGGTGGTCTTCTCGGACTTTATCAATACCCGACCGAGTCTCTTTTCGAAATTTGGTTATTTTTTTATCTAGTTCGGCAACAGCCGCTTCTCTTATGAGAGAGTCCTCTGAGCGCAACACCTCATAAGCCTTCGTAAGGGCTGCCTGGTGGTCTTCTCGGGCTTTCTCAATACCCGACGTGGCCTCTTTTCGAAATTTGGTTATTTGTTTACCTAGTTCGGTAAATGCCGCATCTCTAATGAGAGAGTCCTCTAAGCGCAACGTAAGGGCCGCCTGGCGGTCTGCTCGGACTTTATCAATATCCGACCTGCTCTCTTTTCGAAATTTGGTTATTTTTTTACCTAGTTCGTTTAGTTCCGTTTCTCTGATGAGAGAGTCCTCTGAGCGCAACACCTTATAAGCCGCCTGATCTTTCTCAATTTGTGCAGTCGCCGTCAGCACTTCTACTCTAACATCTGATATACTCCTGTGAATCCCGTTTGTGACCTTCGATATAGTTTTATTGATCAGGGCCTTGGTTTTTTCAGTAGTTAAAAAGTCGCCCTCAATCGGGATGAATCCCCCTTCTGCCGGTTCCAAATTCTTTGAATTTGTCACCCAATCGGAAGAACTACCTGGTCCGTATATACTCATAATAAAATTAATTATAATATTGGGCACCTATACTCAATTGGAAATTTCGAGAACTACCGAAATCGGGTAATAGTTATTCAACTTTCTCGCTTGATCATCGAGAATAGAGACCGTAAATTCGTGGATATGTCCCGCTTCCAAAACTTTCATCTCGGGGTGTGGGAAGTCTAAGGTCACCGTATCCCCAAAGAAACAGTCGCTGGCTTGCACGTTTTTCAGTAATGTGCTGGGGGATCCGTCTACCGTGTTGTACGACGTGTTCACCCGATCCAGGTGCACCCTGAGAGTTTTCGTGAAGGCGAAGTCCACCGGGTTATCACCGACGTACTCACCCGGGGTAAACACTCCTTTGTTTGAGGAGTATGTCTCTCTAAAACCGAGTTGAATACCCAACCCCGGGGAGACCACTACCTTATTATCAGTGCTGATGGTCATTGTTGCGAGCCCGGTAGCCTTCGATACTGTGAGGTTGATTATACCGTCAAGCTCTGAGTTGACAAAATCTTTGAGCTGTCTTATTCCCCACAGTCCGTGAGGCAGCTTTACACCTAATTGTTGTCCATCCTTCACATAGTAAATCCCTTCGCTCTTCCCCACATTCTGCCATCCAACCGTGAAGGTGATTGATCTGAGGCCCACCCGGCGTTTTCCACAGCAGTTGTCGATTGATTTTTGAAGTTCACAACTCTCTTTTTGAACATTAGTGATAGTAGCAAACATAATAATATCTTTCAATGGATACCAAAGCATTTAGCTTTAACTCTAATGCAAAGTACGCTGTCGGAGGTAAATACACGCAAAAAGACATTGTTAACCGCCTTGTACACCCAACCGTAACGGTTAGACCGGACAGCGGCTTTGCCACCAACTTCCCTAACATCTTTGAACAATATAGGCTGCCCAAGATTACTACGATGGAGGCGGTAAACGGGTGGAAAGCAACACCGATGCAGTTTTGGCAGAACCAAATAAATTTCGCTGTATGGTGCGCAACAGCCGGGTGTGGAGTTTCACATAAAGACCATCTGACATCCAAGAATGTCATTCTCCGAAGTGTCTACAACTTTCACGCGTATTATACTATTAGGAGGATTCTCAAACAACTAGGTATTTCACTACCTCAAGACGCCTGGGATTCCATTTCCAACGCATACGACCATATGGCGTTTGAAAGATTGTGTAACGAATTTAACGTTTCAAAAGACGCGGACTGGAGACAGAAAGCATTTCCTACCAGCACCGGCCTCGGGGACGTTCTCATTCGGGGCCAGTCTGGAAATTGGGCACAGACTGATTTTAGACACGATCACTCCGGTGACCACATCGTCAGTCGGAACGCCGGGAATTTTGACCCCGCGACTATGACTTTCGGATCGGAAGTGTCTGGAGGTCGGCACTGTGGCGTGTTTTCTTGTAAAATGTTACCTCCGAAACTGGCTCACGTCGATTACATACAGCAGGCTGCTGAGGTTCAGGACGCGTGGGGTATATTTATGTTAGATACGGGTCTAGGGTTCACGCAGGCCGGGGTTACTCGCGTCAACGACTCCATTCGCACATACGTCTGGGCCATCCTCGGCGCACAGAAGCAAACTCGCAGTTATATACTGGGCACCGGAACAGCGTTTGATGCACAAAAACAATTCTTGGCACTTGTAGAGGACGCCATCTCAGCTAGGGTGGACCTGGAGAAGGCGATCCAGAATTATCAAGACGTTTTGCAGAATGCCAGCACCCCAGTAGACTATGTATTTGGAATAGGTCTTTATATGGCGCCGAGCAATATGATACTACGAGACGACCCGGTTGACGGTTACAATAATCAGATCGTAATCGCCACCGCCAATCAAAAAATCGGCCACAACGGTAACGTGAACACGGATATCATCAAGCGCACCCCCAACATGATCGGGTTCAACAGTGGAACCGATTTCATAAAACACAAAATGGATACACCTCCCCCAATTCGTAAATTGGATACACAATTGAACCCAATACCCCCAATTCGTAAATTTGATGCACCATCGAGTTCCATCAACAGACCAATCGCGATTGGAGAAACACCAATCATCAACACCAATCGTAGATTGGGTGAAATTGGAAGCACAACACACGAGGAGGAGAAATTAGGGCTCGTCATCGCCCTCGTGGCGATCGGATTATTTACGCTTTGGTTGTAGGAACTCTCTGGTGAAGAATAGTAGGAGACAGGCGATTGCCACGATTAAAGCCCAGGTATTTTTGGCTAGCCATCCGGCCGTTTTTGATAATATAGATAGCAAGTAAGAAACGATACTTCCGATCAGTCCATGTAGTGCGGCAGCCGCCTTTTCGGCTAATTTAGCCAGGAGACTGGCGAGGGCTTTTAGTTGTTTTTTTACCCACTCCTTGGCTCCACCGGATGGAGCGGGTGCTGGTGCTGGAGCGGGTGGTGGCCCGCACCACCAGTGAAAGCTAGAACTATGGTCGATATAGTCATGCCGATAGCAACGAGGATGCTTGCTATCGTGACGCCCTGCTCTCTGAACAGAGTGCGAAGACGCTCACCGAGTGTCGTCTCCTCGTGCAGGACCCTCGAGATTGATTTGCGGATCCGACTTATTTGTGTGCGGAGAGCCTCACGGTTAGCAGAGGCGGCCTCCAAACGAGCTTCTCTTTCGTCCCACAAAGACCGCAGTCGTTCGGCGATCCGCTCGGTAGATTCTCTATCGTCACCGGCTTCCTCCAGTTTTCTTTCTTCTAGCGCGATATGTTCATCCAGCGCCGTGAGTTTGGAGAGGTTAAGGACCAGTTCGCCCCGGACCGTTTGTAGAGCCTTATCGAGTCCACGGAGTTCGCGAAGAGGTAACGGTGGGTCATCGTTGAGTATTTTTCCCAATTCCGATTGGACGCTGAACGTGGTCTCCATCGTGTTAATAGCGTCGGTACCTACTTGAGGGACCTCGCTGAGCTCGACCGTTTCTATCGCGGTGGCCGTCTTCGCCATAGTTTCGTCGGTATACTGTAGGGCCACTACAGCGCGGGCCGGCATAATTGGTTTACCACGCTTCCAATCCGTGAATCCTAGTTCGTCCCTTATGAATCGGCCACCGTCCGGGTTTCCGGCAATGGTGCCCAGTGCTAGGGGTTTACCGGTCCTCGCGTTGACTATTGGGAGATTTGATGCTGCTTTTAGTCGCAATCTACCGTTCAGATCAAATTTGAACTTGGAGTAGTCGCGACCGACAGAGGGGACCAGACCTTTTTCTGCTGCCAAATTGTTGTAGTTGTCGTTTACAGCTCCCTCAATTAATTCCTGACTTTGACTAGTGGTAGCGCCACCCAATTGTGATTGGATTGGAACTGGAGTCTCGAGGGAATCCTCGAAATTATCATCATCACCATCGAGGTAATTGTCTCTGCCGATTTCATCCATTTCAACATCGTAATCAGCCATATTAATTATGTATTAAAGACAAAACCATACGGGTTTAATAGTTTCAATAATTTTTGAAAAAATTAATTATGTCTTCGAGTCAATACGGTCGCAAACTAAATCCATACCGCAGACTGCGTGAGCCCCTCGGGGCAAAAGGCGTGAGACAGAGTGTCGTTATTACGAACAACCCATCGACGATCGACCAGAACCAGCAGCTCTTAGTCCGCTTCCCCAACCTCGGAACTCACGACGTCATTGTGCCGGGTACTGTTCGCCTCGCTTTCACTATTTCGCTAACGTCGACGGACGCGGACCGAACCGTCGTTCAGAACCTGGGTCGCGCCATAGTCAAGAAGACTATGATAAAGATTTCTGGTAATGAGGTGATGTCGATCGACGACAGCGACGTCTACCATTGCTATCAGGACCTGTGGAAGACGGCACAAGAGTGTGAAAACGCTGTCTATCAGGGTATTGACACCAGCAAAAATAAGAACGTAACCAATCTTAGAATCGGGGCTGCTAACAAGGTAGATAACAACGCGAGTGACAACGCGGTCGTGGGCGCTTACGGCAACCGCTTCTACATCCCGCTCGACTTTGAGTTGCTGGAGAGCCACATGCCCTACTATCAGAGTGCTTTGGCTGACCGCCTCGAATACGAACTAACGTTCAACGACTACGGCCGAGTTCTCATAGCCAGCGACATGTTATCGACGTATACGATCGATAATGTTTCGCTGGAGGACGACATGGTCACGATGCCCGAACTCGCGCGATTGATCAGAACCCAGTACGCCGGGCGCGTTGCCATACTTTACGACCGAGTTCTTCGCCATCGCAAGATGACGAAAGACAAAGGCGACACATTGTGGAATATTAATGTCAACGTACCCGCCCGTTCGATGAAAGGTATACTGATGTTGTTCGAGGATGCTCGGTTCGCGTTCGGTGCTCGAAAAACCGACAAATTCTATAACCCCAAAATCACGAAGGTAGAGGTGACGATCGAGGGAGTACCCAATCAACTATACAGCGCGAGTCTTCGCGCGCACCAGCAGTGGGACGAAGTAAGAAAGCAGTTTGCTGCCGGCTCTAAGCGCTCTCCGGAGGTTGCAGCAGTTGCCAAAGACCTGCATCTCTCGGCCGTCTCCCTCGCGGAGTTCCTGAATACCAAATACGCGTTATGGCTAGACATGCGAGCCAGCGACGACGACCAAATACACGGCAGCGGACGCCAAGTTGAGAACGCTAGCGAGGGTGTGACGATACAGATAACCAAAGAGGCCGATGGAAATGGCGCATTGAACGTGTACTTATATATAATTACAGACGCACAACTCAACATCGAAGATGGTCGATACGTCTCAGCGATCTACTAAAAAATCATCTAACGATTTATTTGATAATTCTAAAGATAATTTGGAACAAATTAAAATTAGCAATCAATACCAATTCACGATTGGAGATGCTCACTCTGCCATAATATGTGGGCAGACAGGATGTGGAAAAACGGTTTTCATCCTAGACTTGCTCGAGGGCTCCTACCGCGATGCCTTTCGTCATATTGTGATCCTGTGTCCCACTGTGCGGCACAACGATACTTATCAGCGGCGCCAGTGGATATGGACCGACCCTGAGGTATACGTTATTGACCCCGGTGATAGGCTTCACGATTGGCTGCGTGGTTTATACCAAACATTTCAGGGTGAGCCCACCCTATACGTGATTGATGATTGCTCAGCCAAGGCGGCGATGACCAAAAAGAAGGACATGCTCTCCGAGCTCGCATTTTCTGGCCGCCATGCTAGGCAAAGCGTATGGATATCCACTCAAAAGTACAACGCCGTCCTCAAGGATCTGCGCGAGCAAACGAAATGGGTCGCCCTCTTTCACTGCAAGGACCGAGACTCATTCGATGACTGTCTTCGAGAGAATGACGTTATACCAACGCGCGAGGAGCGCCTGGAGGTTCGACAGATGCTTTCGGAAACTAAGCACGCCAAGCTTTTGCTAAAGACTGATCAACCAACTGCTTACGAAGTTATCAATTAATTAATAATAAATTTTTTAAAAAAATTAAGAAATTACTTAACGCTTAATTTTAAGAAAATTAGTAACTGCCAAGTAAATGCTTAACAATTAATTTAGCAATTGCTGAACAATTCTGAACAAATGCTGAACAAATGCTGAACAATGGTTAACAATGTTAACAATTTGGTGCTCCGTTGCGAGCTTTGTTGCGAGCATAATGGTGATCATAAGTATCGGGTGGTGCGCTTGGCAATGTGTTAAAGTGATGAGAGTTGTCAGAATAGTTAAATTAATTTTAAGAAAAATGAACTGCGACGAACTTCTCGATCAGCTAATAGAAGAAACCTCAACTCCGACTGCCAACAATAATGATCCGACAGAGCAATCGGAATCGGGGGTTGGTATTGGGTTGAGTGCAACGACTCCGAATGAAAATGAAAATGCGGCACGACGAGAGCGGCTAGCTGCGCTGGTTGCTGGGGGACAATCGGAGCATTATCTCGGTAGGCGTCTCTCAGTTTTTCAGGTGGATAGGATGTCAGATGCGGAGATCGATAAAATGTATGCGCGATACGAATCTAGGTTAGGTGCGGGGATGACAAAAACTCTCGGATCGGCGGCTATTCATTTGTACGCAACCGCCGTTAGTATACTTCTCCCTATACCAAACACCGCGGGGTTGATTGATGATCTAGAGACTGACCCTTTTATAGGTCACACTCTTAGAACAGCCTGCTGCTCAATTTATCACAAGTTTGGAATGTACTTAGCTCCGCTGACAACCGCGTTGACCACGGGTAAACACTGTCAATTTGGACATATATGCCCACGAACTATAAGCCCTAATTTTGAAAATGATCACACAAGACACACCCGCGAAAGTGACGGAGTTGAACCCGATTGCTCCAACCCAATCGAACCCGAGTGTTACTCCGCCACTGGATGACATACCGCATATAAAAAATCCCAAAAGACAGGCAGCTGGGCGGGCGGCGGCTGCCACCCGAAAAGTTAAACAAGATAAAATACTCGCCGAGCTTCGAGAGGCTAAACTCCAATAGAGATTGGGGTTGCAGCCAATTCCTGAATTGATGGGGACGGAGACAGTAAAACATCTGAAGACAGAGTTGAGTACAACAACACCCCAAATTCACGAATTGGAAGCACACTCAACACCCTGCCGTTGGAGTTGGGCTAATCCGATTGAACCCAAATTCGTGAATTGGAGTTGGGTTGTTGGTGGTGGTCTGGCAGTTGTTGGTGCCCTGTGCGTGTGGAAATACCCGAAAAAACAACCAGCCAGTGTACAGAAGAAAGTTACGAAACACCAATCGCGATTGGATGCGCCCCATTTAAACATTGATAGCGACCCCTTTTATATGCAATAATTATAATGGCTGAACAAGATGGTAAAATGTTAGTGAATGCGCTTTATCACGCCGTGGTGATATCGGGTTTCAGTATCGGGTATGCTCGACTATCAAAGATGGCCCTAGGAGGAACCGCTCCCAAATTGGACTTTACTGTGAGAGACGTAGGGCTCGCGACCTTAGATGTAGCGGCCGCAGTTTGGACCCGAGATTATCTAGTTAAAGCTGGAATTCTACCAGTTAATATATGGAAATAAATGGCTTCAATCGCAGTAATAGTAGGTGGTGCGCTTGTAAACGCATTGGCGTTCAGCGGGAGCAACTTTATATTCTCTAAAATGAAAAGCTCGAACGTGGATGAGGAGCGTAAGCGTCACGATTTAGCTGTAGAACAACTCAATAGCGCAAAGGAAGCGTGGTCGAAAAAACGAACGGCCCATCTGGACTGGGTCAATGAAGAGCTTCGCCGCGAAAATCACGCCGCGCAAACATTTCAGAACGTTGAAGAAGCCAACCGCGAGTACGCGCTGGCATATCTGCACAAAAGTCTCGATCCAATGGATCCCGAGCCCCAACTTTCAGATTTCTATGTACCGTCAGAGGCCCAAAAGGACAGCGAGATCGCGTTCATCGTCGTGGGAATGGGTGTGGTTGGGCTCGTCGGCTACTATAATAAATAATTAAAAAAACATTTTTTTTTATAAATATATATATATAGAACGATGTTAGTTGACGAACTTTATGACGCTATGATCGATGTAGGCTACACTGCCCAAAAACATCGTTTACCTGGTGCAAAGAGTATGATTCGTCTGGCCCGAGATTCTCTCGAGACGTGGCGCGAGGACGAAAAAGCGGCCACCCTTTTCGCAAAGCGGATGTTAGATTCCTCCGAGTTAGATTCCCCATTCCTGTTCCAACCCAAACGCGATTGGGGCTGAAGCGAAACTTCCAACAAAGGTTTATTATTAACGACGCAGTTACCGGACGAACTGGCGAGGGCATGTTGGAGATTGTCCGATATATTAGAATACTTCGCATACGATGAACACGCGCAAACTTGATACCAAACTAACGCGCAAGCTGTCGAATACATACTATAGCCCACGCGGCTACTGGAAGGGACTCGCGGCCATCAAGAACCTCGCGGCGGCGACCAAGGCTTCAGAAAACGCTGTCAAGGAATGGCTCAAGAAGCAGGCCATCTGGCAGATCTATTTACCCGCGCCTCACAATATTCCGCGCCCGAAATTCGACGTGCCGGTGCCGAACCAAGTTCACCAAGCGGATCTCCTGTTTCTACCTCACGATCGCGTCGATCGCAAGACGTACAAGTACGCACTGACAATCGTTGACGTAGCGAGTCGTTATAAGGGGGCTGAGCCGTTGGCCACTAAAGAGTCTAAGGAAGTGGCCGAGGCTCTTTCCCGAATATATAAGAGGAGTCCTCTCAAATGGCCGAATCTTCTCCAGGTCGATCCCGGCCGCGAGTTCATGGGCGCGGTCTCTCATCTATTGTCTAAGCATAAAGTTTCTATCAGACGCGGCCGCGTCAATATCCACCGGGACCAGGGGATCGTGGAACGCTTCAATCGAACCCTGGCTGAGAGACTGTTCGGACACCAATACGCTAAAGAACTTGTAGACCCTCATTCGCGATCTACCGAGTGGGTGGCCAGACTGCCCGCCGTGGTCTCCGCGCTGAACGGAGAGGTGACCAGATTGATAGGTAAGAAGCCTGTAGATGCTATCAAGTTTAAAAGGGTGACGAGCAAGCGCTCTGCCGTCTCGCGCGGGCGACCCGTTGGTTTAGAGGAGCAGCGGCTTCCATCAGATATTGACGTCCGGTACCTCTATCAACCGGGAGAGCTCGAAGGTGGCAGCCGCAGCGCGATTGATCCCGTGTGGTCTCTCAATGTATATCATCTAGATCGATCTATTACCAAACCTGATGAGCCCGTGCTCTACTATTTGGATGATGGGCCATCTCGAGGGTTTGTTCGCGAAGAACTTCTTATGGTGCCTTCTGACACCCAGCTACCCCCGGATCGTCAGATTCTTTAGAGATGTTCTGTATGTATTCCGTCTGGTAACACGCGTCTTTTATCGTAGTATGCCGAGAGTCCTAATTGTTGTTGACAGTACGTTTTCATAACGCCGTCTTTCATTTTAAATCCTCTATTTTGTGCTACATCTATAATGTGTTTTCCATCTTCTGTAGTTTCACTTAGTACTCGTTTATATCTATCCCAATTTAAATTGTTAGTTCTCTTGGACATTCCTTTCGCAGAGTTTTTATTAATTTTTTCAAAATTAGTTGAATTAAATTTTTCTACGAAATAACACTTACTAGATAACGCTATCGCCCTATCCCCGCTAAATTCCATTTTGAAAAGTCCGGGCTCTCTTTCGCTCCATTTATCCCAAGCCAACCATTTATTTTTTTCTTTTTCAAACTCGTCTAGTAAGTTAGGTCTAATCAATTCCTCTATCGTTTTTCCACTAACTCCTATATACATACTATCTGTATCCATCTGTATTAATTCAAAGTCTTCTCTTTTCACGTATTTATCTAGAAATTCGTAGTAAAATTCCAACATTCTCAATTTAGCTAGTTGATAAACCGCTATTCCACAATGGAATGGTCTCTTTACCGCACACCTGGGTTTTCTTGAAGATATTTCGTACGCATCTCCTATCTCTTCCAAATCGTCAAAGAATGCAGATCTTAATGCTTTGTCAACACAGGTTTCGTTTTGTGCATATGTCGTATTTAAATGTCTCTCCGTTGCCTCTATCATTTTTCCACAACACGAGTTTCCTAATAATTTCATTATGTCGGCTACTGGTTTCTTATTTGGTTCTACATCGCCTGTTCGTCTTGCGGCTGTAACTTCTTTTGCGAACCATTCGAATGGTTTTCCGCTAATATAATCTATAACACGATGAACTCCAGTTATTTCTAGGCCGTGTTTTAAATACCATTTCAACAGTGGCGCGTACAGCAATACTTTTAGTGGCGGTCATAGATCCCACCAATTTTTTTCCATCTCCTCTTTTTCGGCCAGTATCGTTTAAATATTTTAACATGTGTGTGGGAACTTCATCAACCTCTACTTCTCTGTTTATAAATATTGGGGACATTTCAGAAAACTTATCTTTTAAGTTGTGTGGAACTTCTATATCCACCTCCGCAAACCCAAACCAGTCTCCAGATAAAACTCTTTTACAAAACTTTTTAATAAATTTAGGGTTATGTGGGGTATCTATATGGTGTATAGTTTCTCTCCCACACGGCATCTCTTTATTTAACGTAGATAAATATAACGCGTTTGCATCGTACCCCAAAACAGGTTTGCAAGGTTTGTTAATTCCTGTGGAATTAGATCTAATATTTGAAACACCAGCTTCTGCACATCGTGTAAATACTATTGATGGACTGCCAACTAGAGCGTCCTTCATCATTTCGTATGTTTCTTCTTTTGGTGCATATAGAGCATCCTCCGGTATAGATTTTTGTTCTTTAATGGTTCCTCTCAATAAATATTGTATAGCTACTCCAGGTAGTGTTACCGCATCTTTGAAAATATCCACACCTTTGTGTTTATAAAATTCACACATTTTTTCCACCGCTTCTAGGAACGGTGCTACATCTAAATCGTTATAATATTTCAACCAATCTCTGAAAGATTTCATATTATTTTCTTCGAAAATTCTACGACATTTACTTAATTCTGTTTCATCTATTAACATTTTCCCAGATAGTTTGGAATACCAATTCTCTATATCCGGTAGTCCTGGGTAATCCAGTTTGTCTGGAGAATCGAACCACTCATAAGGAAAGAAAGATTTCTGTCCTTTGCATTCGTAGGCTTTTATCCAACTATCATAACTTACATAGATAAAGTATTACATCAAGAAATCTAAACTCTGGAGTAAATAGAAATATTGTTGCGTTTGCACGTTTTCCGACCATTACTTTCTTTGTTGTTGATGCCAGTTCGCCTACTAGGTATTTCTTTATTAAGTTTATATCGTACTTACTGCTGTTAAAACCTATAACCGGTACTTGCTCTATCCACTGTTCGATCTTGGCGATTTGGTTTTTACGTAAATGTTCTGTATTAAACCTATATCTTGACCACACTTCTTCTCTTATAGCTTTTCCCCTGACTTTCAAATGTTCTACGAATTTTTCTATAAGTTTTGCGGGATCTTTATCACAAATATGAGTTACTGTTCCTGAGAAATTATCTCCTATACTAACGCTTACTGGAACATGCTCGGCTTCGTACTCTAGATTATTACCGAGAGTTTCAAATTCTGGGTTGAGATATGCCTCAAAATCGTATACTATCTGATATGGATAAAGAGTAGTGTCGCAACCGATCTTTATGTCTTTACCCGTTCTTTGAAATTCGCATTCCCACATAACTACTAGGTTGAATTCTTTGCTTCTTCTAATAAATGTATCTCTTCTCATAGTGGATGCGCGTTCTTCTTTTCTATGTTTTGCATGAATCTCACACCCGTGCCAGTAACAGCCGTGATATTGATATACGGTATTGGTTTCCGTACAGTATCCATCTACTGGAGCTCCTAAAACCCATCTTTCACCCCCGTGTCCACACTGTTCGTGGTGAATGTGAATTCCCTCGCCCTTTTCCACAGAGTACATCCAATCGATCGCCCCATAACTGTTAGAACTTTTTGGGTAGAACGCTTTCTCGAACGACGAACGCGGGCGCTCTAAATAATTACCATAACATATTACTTTTGTCACACCTTTCATACATTTTGGTCCGTGTCTCTTCATATTATTCGCTTTAGTGAATTTCTGCTTGCAATTATCGCAGGCGTAAATTTTAGATAGGTTTTTAAGGTTTTTTATCAGAAATGCGTGATTATTAAACAGTCCTATTGTCATTGGTTTATTACCTATTGCCTTATAGTGCGCTGGTACCTTTTTCAACCACCATACATTACATTCGGTGGGTTGATATACTTCTATGCCGATTTTAAAAAACTCTTCAACCTTTTTCAGATCTGAAAAAGGAATTGGTGAAACCACACATTACTACCAAAATATTGCTTACTAAGTTCTTTCGCCTTTTCTGTACATCTGTCGGGTCTTTTATCTGTCATATGCATAGCTAGACACCTGAACAGACAAAGGTCGTCATTATACTTATCTAAAGAATACATACCTTTTTTATTCTTCAGCCATTCTGGAAGTTCTCCTCCTGCCGCTTCTTTGGATTGTAGTCCCAAATATATTCCCCTACACCCGTACCCTAATTAGCTTTATGAAAACCTCTACCCATCTTACAAACTTCCACTTTGTATTCGGTCTGTCTATTTTATCGGACATTATTCGTGTTTGCTCCTTATCTGACAGCCATTTTTTAACGGTTTTCATTGATGATAGTGGTTCGCTACCACCGAGATTTTTGTGCATTATTATAGTTACAGGTTTTCCATTTTTAATTTCCTCCATATGTTCTAGCTTGTAAGAATATGAATATCTCAAATAAAAATTGGTTGTTAGATACGAGGCGAGTTTATCGGACATGCGTTCAGACTCGTTAATGTTAATGTTTTTACGAAAGGATAATGTAACTACCCGTCTTCCATTTTCTACCTTTTCCAATGTTTCATCGTGAGCCCCCATATTTCTTCACCTTTTTCCACTATCGCGCGAACTATAGATCTTTTATTTGGTATTGGTGGTCACCTGTGTGTCTAATTTGAGACAAATTATTTGTGCTTGAAGGTAATTCTTTAGAATTAATTACACTAGCCCTTAGCTCCGCAATACTTTCTTTTTGTTTTTGAATTCTGTTACCAACTTCCTCTGCTAGTGAGAGGTCTTTAAATGCCCCTCTTTTATAGGCGCGGGTAAACCGCTTCATAAACGCCTCATTCTTTGTGGCATTTATCAGCTTTGTCAACCCCCTAACTCTCAACAGTGTACTATAAGTAATCCCTAGAGATTCGGCTTCTCTTCTCAAACTTTCTATTTCTGCTCTAGTTTCTGGCGTTATCATATTTTCTGTAATATACTTTTGTATAACCTATGAAATTTATCTGTTCAATTGGTCGTGAAAACATTATGTTTTTTTCACGACCAATTGAATATAAACATATACATATACATATATAATGGAGTGTGAGACTTGTTGTAAGACGTTTACGCGTAAAGACTATCTACGAAGGCATCTAGCGAGACGTAGAAAAATTCCTTGTGTCCCCCCGCAATTTCAATGCCCCAGATGCCCTTGTAAATTCGTTAGTGCCCAAACTCTTTGTAGACATAAGCAACTACGCTGTCAGGTGGCTACAGGTGAACGTCGTAGACTAGAGTTGGTAGAATTAGTTGCTGATCTACGGAATAAATTAGCTATAGTGGAGGAGGAAAATGCCGTGTTGAAAAATAAATATGAGGTATTTATGACAACGAGACAAAAATAGATCCTTTTCATTAGTATATTTTTATCTGTTCAATTGGTCGTGAAAATAACATGATGTATTTATGACACCAATCTTTGGATTTTTCGGGGGTGGTGGGGGACAATTTCCTCGTTAACCAATTTTTGATTTTTCGGGGGTGGTGGGGGTGTAGTGTAGAGGGGTGAAAATGATACCAACGTAGGTGGTATCATTTTGGCTCCCTATATACTACTCATTATCACAGCCAATTTGGCTGTGATAATGTAATAACTTCAGTATAATAATTCTGCATACTTTTAATCATCAAATATATGCAGTTGTTAGTTCTATATAAAATAATACATTTCATGAAAAATAAATGATTACTCCCTCAAAATATACTTTGCTAGAAAAGAATACTTTGCAATGGTAGAGCACTGGGGCCCGTTTCACTAAACTTCGTACGACTAAGTTTTCGTAAATGCAACTTTTGATCGTCTGGAAATTTCAATTGATAGATTTACATTTATTGAGCATATGCTTTGTTAATATGAAATGTACAGACTATCATAAGTTTGCACCTACGAACATTTTAGTTTAGTGAAACGGCCCCCTGGTTTCGTGAAAAAGATGTCATTTCAAACCTCATTTTGTTGTTTTGGTTACACAATCATCATAGACATAGAAAGGTACATGTACGTATTTTGGCATGTATTATGTATATATCTATATAAGATATATTGTCTCGATAGCTCAGTGGTAGAACACTGGTTTCGTAAGCCAAGGGTAGTAAGTACAAACCTCATTGGAAACACGTATAATGTTTTGTTTTTGTGTACACAACCATCTTATATAAAGGTCACGTATTTTAGTATGTATTAAATAAGAGATGTATTGTCTACTTTTCGTAACGAAATATTAAATATTGTAAGTGAGTATAAATATCTTGGAGTATATTTTTCTAGAAGTGGAAGCTTCCTAAGTGCTCGCAAGCACATAGCACAACAAGCGAAAAAGGCCACATACTTACTCTATATGCGCATTAACAACCTTTGACTTACCGATTTATTTACAACTGAAATTGTTTGATCATACAGTTTTACCAATTTTGACGTAGGGTTGTGAAGTTTGGGGATTTGAAAGAATACATACAGATTTTTTAAGACGAACAACTAAAAGTCATAAATCTACGCATATAATACATGTTATATGCCGAGCTCGGTATACACCCGCTATCCATTACAATTATAGCAAGGATGTTAGGATTCTGGAATAAAATAGTTAATGGTATCCACTCTAAGCTGTCATACTTGATGTTGGAATTGATCTCAAACCATAAAACACTAATTTTAAATGGTTACAATTTATTAACCAAACATTAAATGAAACTGGCAATTCACTCGACTATGACATGCAGGCTATAGATACCCGCAAAATAAGACATGCATTAATCGATCTATTTATTCAAGATTGGCATGCACGAGTATCGGCATCCAATAAAGGTAAACTATATAGCCTTGTCAAGGACAACACAAATATAGAACCATATTTTAATATCTTGCCAATGTCTCTGTATTTGAAAATAGTGCGATTTAGAACAGCTAATCAGAAACTCCCAATCGAAACAGGTAGATGGTACTGCATACAACATACTGCACGTAAATGCAACCTATGCAATGTCAATGATTTAGGCGATGAGTTCCATTATCTGCTAATAAGTCCCTATTTCCAGGACCAACGGAAGAAGTAACTAAACAAATATTACTATTTACGACCGAATGTGATAACATTTAAATAACTCCTTAATAGCCACTCCGAGATTAAATTAAAACGCCTAAGTTTATTTATAGCTGAATTCGTATTATATTTCAATAATAACTAATTTCAACGGATCTACGCTGTATCTATAGATACAACTGCTGTTCCCTTTCCGAAAATACAGACTGTGTTTATGTATTGTGATGCAAGATACTAATAGATAATTTACAGCTACTTATGACGTGATATGACACTAAAATGCAACTTCATGATCTAGTTAGTTTACATACATGTACGGTGAAGCCTCTCTGGACCGGTCACCCTGGGATGTCTCCACAGAGTGTCCGGTATAGAGATGTTCCACTGTAAATCAGGCCTATAAGAATTCTGGGACATACTTATATCATTTTCAATCATGAAAATGCATTATTATCTAAGATGCGTCACCAGGAAACCTCTCAAAATGAGATCACATATATTAGCTCAGTTCCCCGTTTAGAGAGGTACCATTGTACATGTATATATATTATCTGTTTTGTGCTGTCAATTTCATTCATACATGGTAAGTATAAACATTAGCAGCACGTCATACATTTGTAGAATCCCATGGTTATACCTCAAGATACATGTATATACTGTTCGCGAAGACTCTTATATCAAGTATGTACACAATGCAGTCATTTGAAGTATGTACAGTAGGATCTACTTTACTGGATTACAGCTTAACGTTGGTCAAAGTTACTGTTTCTGTGTTGTTGTTTTTTATACTGGAAGCTATAATACTTCACAATTCATATATCAATAGCTATACTTTTCATAGAGAATGTGTTACATTATGAATGTTTTATACAAATCATGATATGCCCTGACCAACGTATCGGTGACCAAAAGACGTGTCTGTTGTCTGCATTCGCCGAATTAACCAATTGGTAACTATTCACTAATGACATGTAACTCCAGTGGTATATCTTTGTTTCCCTTAAACTAATATAGCTGTTTATACACCCAACGATACAGTGCCTTCTCACATACTCAATGTGAGGATGGTATCTGTCATCGTGCTATATACGTATATTTGCTAACCCTATACGCCATCTCCACATCTGGAGATGGAGTGCAGTTTGGGTTTGCTGGTTTCATGAACCTACAGTGTTTGATATGCCAAGCAGTGTTATGTTGGAAATACATTTCTGCGTTATTTTTAAAGATTCAGCATAACACTTTTTTATTTTTTATTTTACTTGTAAATTTATACATTATGTTTCGTTGTGTGCAGTTTCGGCCTTGTATGTCCGTGCCCTTTGTTCCAGTAACTGTTTTCGGATTTCTCCCAATAAACTAACAGTACCAGCCCCATTTCGTAATAATCATATAGTTTCAATCCTTGTAAATTTATCCCCAACTACGTTCTTTCTACAAAAGTCATGCTCAATTATTGGTGATAACACACGATTTACTCCAGCCAAAATTAAGTATTGGTATATTCTGTGTTCAACATATTTGCATGCATATTCATTGTCCGCCATGTTGTTGGTGTTGATAATAAAAATTATTCTGTACTTGTATGCACTCATATACCACTGTGTGGTCTGAGAATATTGAAAATAAAGGCTTTGTTCTGTTCTGTTCTGTGCTGTCTCTTTACCTCAGTGGTAGAACACTGGTGTCGTAAACTAGGAGTCATACATTCAAACATCACTGGATGCACGTACAGTTTATTGTGTTTGTCTACACAACACTCTTATATACAGGTCACGTATTTTCGTATATATAATATAATATATATTGTTTCTATAATTGAGTGGTAGAACACTGTTCTCGTACATCACAGTTCGTAAGTTCAATCCTCACGGGAGGCACGTACTTTTTATTGTTTTTTGTACACAATCACATATATATACCTCACGTATGTATTAATACGCATGTATTATATCATATATATTACCTCTAAAGCTCAGTGGTAGAGCATTGGTTTCGTAAACAAGAGTTCGTCATTTCAAACCTCATTGGAGGCACGTACATTTTATTGTTTTTGTTTCACAATCATCACATATAAAGGTACTATTTTAGCATGTATGACATAAAATATACTGCCTCTATAGCTCAGTGGTAGAGCACTAGTATCGTAAACCAGGGGTCGTGAGTTCAAACCTCACTGGAGGCACGTACATTTATTATTAATGTGTGTCCTCTGAGTTTTATAATAAATCTCACTGGAAAGTTTGTTATTATGTTTGTGCACATACTTATATACTATCAAATACATTTCGTAAACTAGGGGTCACAAGTTCAAACATCACTCGAAGCACGTACAATTTATTGTTTTTGTGTACACAAACATCTCATATAAAGGTCACGTAATTTAGTATATATTATATAAGAAATATTGTCTCTATAGCTGAGTGGTAGAACAATGTTCTCGTACATCAAGGGTAGTAAGTTCAATCCTCACGAGAGGCACGTACTTTTTTATTGTTTTTTTGTTCACAATCATCACATACATACGTCGAGTCACGTATGTCAGCATGTATTATATCAGATATATTACCTCTAAATCTCAGTGGTAGAGCATTGGTTTAGTAAACAAGAGGCCGCCATTTCAAACCTCATTGGCTGCACGTACATTTTATTGTTTTTGTTTCACAATCAGTATAAAGGTACTATTTTAGCATGTATTATAAAATATACTGCCTCTATAGCTCAGTGGTAGAGCACTGATCTCGTAAACCAGGGGTCGTGAGGTCAAACCTCACTGGAGGCATGTACATTTTAATGTAATGTTTTATTTGTATTTAATTACTCAATGATTTATGTAATGCACTAGATGCAATTTTGCAGCACGAAAGTGGTTTAGTACCATTTTACAGCATTTTTATAGCGTTACGTACAAATGTTTCTTTCGATTTCGACCAAGTCTCCATTTTTTTGGCCACGAAAACAATGTGTAAGCTTACTACTAGACCATGACTGCTATGCATAGTGTACAATTATATTGAAGTCCATTTATGTCATATATCTACCAACAGCAAATTAACCACCTTATAGAAAGTAGTACAGTATCTTTGTCGTGCTTGTGTAGATTGCCGTGCCATAAACTTAACTCTACAGACATCATGGTAGCGCCTATCAGCTGCTTGCAAGTCACAATAATCGCATTCCGTAATCCAAACACTATCCATTTACCCCACACATCATTTCGAATGGAGTACACATTTGTAATTGTGTCTTTATATGTTGTGCCGCCACCGCTATCATCTACAGTCATACACGCTAGTAGTTTTCGCCACTTGCTAGTATGATGTGGTCCTGGGGTCATTTCGTATATTTCTCCATAGAATATGAAATAATCTAGAACACTGATGAGAGGCCGCCTTTCCGAACGCCGCGATTCTTTTATAGGCGGTTTTTCACTACTGGATTCACGATTAAGGGCCGGTTTGTGACATTTCAAACATTTCCTAATGTGTGATGATGACACGTATACAAATGTATGACATGTGTGACCATATTTTGCGAGCAGTACAGGCCGCAGCGCTCCAGATAAGGACTTACTAATTGAGTATTTTCACTCCATCATTTCTGAAGCAATTGGGTATTTCAAAATTTTAATTGGGTAAAATAAAATCCCACTACGGTTTAGACATCAACAGACAGCAATTATTGAATTAGTTTGCTTTGAAATGAAAACATATCTTGGCATTTCATTAGAATTGTATCCTTGGAGACAATTCTAATGAAATACCTAGATGTGTTTTCATGGAAAATAAGAAATATATGCTATAGTTGTGGTCTGTTTATTGTTTTCTGCAGCATGATACAGGTACCACAAAATTGTTATTGCTTTTTGATACTCGCTACTTCGGATTTCAATTGGGTTTTTCGGTAATTTTAATTGGGTATTTACGCAAATACGCAGCTTATCTGGAGCTCTGTAGGCCGATCGTATTACTTGCATATCCATAGTCTGATCAAGGCCTACGTCATCCATTGTTGTTTATGAATTTCGTCAGGCATTCGGCGGCCATCTGGAATGTTACATTATGCATTGACTCTTCTATATCAATATTAATATTAATACATTGTATATACATTAATTAGAAATACCTGACACTAGACGTTGACAGTGTTTGTGTATTGTGCGCAAGATCAATAGTATTATTACTGCCATTATTGTGTTTTTGGAACATAATTATATGGCGGCCATCTTGAATTTCTCAATTTCCCCAAGTGTAACAAGTGTACCAAGGCGGCATCTATCGGATTCTGAATAACAATATGATAAACAGTAATAAAGTGCAAACAAAACATCGTGTGGACGGATATTTTTGTTTTTTCCATCGGATTTTAGACTACTATTATTAATATTGTCTAACCTTAACCTATAATCTATCCATACGGAAATAGGGAGACCGCTGCCAATCTATATCAGCGGCGGCAGCGCCAGTGACATGGCACGATACTGCGGGCAATGAAATTGCGTAACAGACGCTGTTTGTGGGCGCGTTGACTATTCAATTATCAATAAAGACGGTGATAACGATATTCTCGGGTGTTTGGATGTGTTTACTATAGTTACAAAGTGTAATATTTTCACCCGGGAGTACTTTCTCACGTCTGCGTATTATGCTGATATAGATATCGATGATTGGCTACATATTCCTAATAGATCAAATAATGCTGATGTAAATGCTAACATGCGGTATTGAATTCAACATTTGCTCTGAAATGTTTACGTAGCTTCATATGGGAAATACATGTATATGGGAAACAGGGTATATTTCATGCCATACACCGATTCACACGTATCAACATTTACCAACAATCTTTCTCCATATTCTGTATTTCTCAACCAAACTATATGGTGCTACCACTCATTTGAACCGTCTCGCCGAGACGGTTCAAATGAGTGGTGACAACATATAGTTTCATTGAGAAATGAATAAAATAGAAAAACAAATCTAAATTTAGATATCTGTGGGGTATTTGGCATGTAATATGCTCACTGGTATTGGCGAAATTGTATTCCAACGGACGGCTGGTGTTATCAGTGGTTCTAATTTCCCGCGTAGTACGGCAGCAACTGACGTCGGAAGTATTCGTTCTTTTATCATCTCTAATCTACGAGTAACCGTGCAAGACAAATTGTGCCACACAGCATTCAACACTTGAGGAGTCAGTCAGTTAAGATATGCATTTCATCTTGGATATAATATCAAGTTTTACAGTGATAATTATTGATCAGTGCTTATACTGTAGTATCGCTAAACTGAACAAAATGCAACATAATTACTCAATAAATTGTACAATTTAGCATGTGAACTGTCGGATTCAACAAAATAATGCAGTTACTATACTTCCATTTCGGACACAGTATTCACGCGGGAATTCTCTCAAAACAGGGGCCCGTTTCACTAAACTTCGTACGACTAAAATGTTCGTAAGTGCAAAATTTATGATAGACTGTAAAATGCTCATTAACAATGTTTTCTTGTAAACACTTATTGAATTTACATTTATTGAGCATAGGCTGCATATGCAGCCTATGCTCAATAAATGTAAATCCATCAATTGAGATTTCCAGACGATCCTAAATTTTAGTCGTACGAAGCTTAGTGAAACGGGCCACAGATGAACATGTACATAAATAGAATAAATAATACTAATTATTCTAATTTTGGATTATTTAGATAGTGTTACATGGAAAGGTGGAGCACAGCTAATTGTATTATTAGTATGTAACCCTTTCACCCCGAAGTAATTGGAATGGATTTTGATATGTATAAGTTTGCAACCAATCCAACCGTCATAAATGGTTTTCATAATGGTCCATTTATGAAAAGGAGAGGAACTCTACAGTGGGGTCAGCGTGTAAGTGCACACACGAACGAACACGACAGGTTTGAACCAACCTGTCGTGTTCGTTCCTGTGTGCACTTACACGCTGACCCACTGTATAAGATAGCAATTGTTCGTTCCAATCCTCTTTACACTGCTTGTCTACCGAAAAAGTATGTTAATTATTATTTGATAAAATATGTTTATACCAAAAGGGGGTATGTTTTGTTCTCAAAAATATGAAAATAGCTTTCAAAAAGTGTAGATCCTTATAGGACGGCTCGTTACGAGCCGGCTCATCTGGATATACACTGGTTGTATAAACCGCTAAAGCGAGCTTTCGGGTTGAAAGGGTTAATCCATGGTTTATTTCTGTGAATATATACTAAGGAATGGTCATATTGAAGAGGTACATTAAATGCTTCCAGTAAATGAGACAACACCCAACCCCGATGTACGAGTAACAATTATTGTTCTTACTATCCAAACGAATTAGCCATGAATCAGGCGAAACAGCAGAGCGCGTTGAACCTGTCTGGAAACTTCTCCAACCGGATGTTTGATCTTAGGATGGAAGAGTTCCAGAACCCGTTCAACAAGCTCCACATCCGGGTTATGTTTATCGTCTGCTACTTCGCGGTTTTCGTCTTGTGTATCATCGGTAAGTAACATTTCTCTACAACAGCAAGTCAATCAAGCTCATGGTTAGGAGCACTTTGTCTTTGCATTTCTTGGTTGCAGAGAGCTGCAGGTACTGTTCTTGTTCGAAGCATGTTTTGTATGTAATATATGTTCTTAGTTTAGGAACGTTACTCACGCTTTGTTGCCAAATATTCGAGTAATAGTTTGTGATATGTGTCTTTGTAACAGTGAGATTTACCACCATTTAGTAATTTGTCAAATTCAATTTGGTAAACAATTTGGTAATTCACTGCACCAATTGTTTTCACAAAGTATATAATCTCTTGTGAATGTGCGTTTTGCTATTCTATTTTCATCGAATTTATTCAATCTGTTCCAGTAACGGATCATGGATAGCCATCGGCGGTAGTTACTTGGGAGCCAACCAATGTCTCCGGTGATTGCAATAAACTAACTCAACTTCAGACAAAATTAAACTAGTAATAAACTACATGTCACTCAATTTCAGAAACAAATCCACAAGTGGTAGACCAATTAATTACCCATTCTATACCTGCTCATCGTTTGATTCTTTCGCCTGGCTTCTCTATGTATGATTGGCTACATTATATCATATGTTCTACTTCTCATTGTCGGTTCTGTTTCATGTCAGAAGAGGTGAAACTGGCTGATCATGCTGATGGCTGTCACGCACACAAAGATGGCCGACTTGGCCATTCCTGTAGCCTATTTCACCAACAGTGCAAAGTATACTTATCTAGCAAAGTATACTTTGAGGGAGAAATTTTCAATTTTAGGATAAATTTATTAATTTTTATTATACTGAATTTATTACATTATCACAGCCATTTTGGCTGTGATAATGTAATAAATTCAGCATAATAAGTCTGCATACTTTTAATCAGCAAATATATGCAGTCGTTAGTTCTATATGAAATAATGCATTTCATGAAAAATAAATGATTACTCCCTCAAAGTATACTTTGCTATGAATCTCACCCCCACATCAAGTCGCACACAGAAAATTTAACCTGCATGTGTAGAGCATGCAAATAATATAATTTCCTGTAGCATCTATTTTATGTATCTCTCTGTCATAATAATAACAATCAATGCCGTTGTCTTGAGAATTTACTCCTTGTTGCTAAGCTGTACCAGGACTGGTTTACCGTCTATAGTATTCATAAGTTGATTGTGTCCGATAGGATATAGTAACGAGGCAGTGTTTACATATATGCTATACATATATTCCATCTCATTTAGGAAGCAATTATGTTTAAATCATGTGATGCGTCAGTGGAGATCGTGATGTATTTTCTCGTATAGGTGCCGCGGTTAGACACACAAATCAGTTTCCAATAATTATTCAGGCTCCGCGTTCACGATTGAGTATTATATGCGTGGGTTAATATAAGCAGAAATAGAGAATAGTAGGTTAATGCCGTGAATGGGAAAAAATATCCGGCAAGGCTCAAGAATTTCTTTATTTCTCATCAGAAGTATATGTTGTGACCACTCATTTAAACCGTCTCGCCGAGACGGTTCAAATGAGTGGTCACAACATATATTTTGGTTCAGAAATAAGGAAAATAGATGGAGAATAGTAGGTTAGTGCCGTGAATGGGAAAACATATCTGGCAAGGCTCAGGAAACGGGATGGGCGAGGCTCTGCGTATTTATATGTACTTCTGTGAAACATGTGTGCTGATTTTGATTGTTTAAGTCAGTAATTGGCGATAATTTATTGTTCACATATTGGATTTTTAAGGAATTAAATGCGACTGCAGCATTTAGTTCCTGATAAATCCAATATGTGAACAATAACATACTTATAGTTCAACCAAGTGTACAATGTAATGCCCCATCCGCGAATTGATTTTCGATTTCCTGTCGAACAGTTAATCATTAAGGAATTATGTCATATATAGATACACTTGGCTTCAATGATAATTGCTTCATACGAGTGATTTGCTAAAAAATATAACATGTGAATACTGTCTTGTTACTGTATATTATATGGTACATTGAGTCATCATCTCCGCCAACTTTGTATGTACAAGCAATAATACAGTTTCACGACTTCGTGTGTTTGAGACATACAGCAAATAATATGACAGTAAACGAAATACAATTTGGTGCAATACATAATTAACTGATCTGAAAACGGCAAGCTATAAATATTATGCCAGCAAAATATACAAAAGACGAGCTATCTAAGCATTTCTGCCATCAATCTCAAAATAAATGTTGATATGTGAACTTTTCAATCTGATGCACAACCTATGTTAGTGTACACCTTACCCATAGGTAAAACCATATTTACTCGCATTTTATGTGAGTAGACACCAAAGACAATACACTCATGTAACTGCTTACATGTCACTGTACTTGCTAGCTAATAACAGAGCACAGTAGTGGGTATATATGGTATATGTTGTGTGGTTTGCCAGGTAAAAGTGATACAACGTGCGATTATCTGTGTATGAGGATATTTATAATGGTGGTTCATGTTGTTAAATACACAGTCACAAACCTGTCCAGTAAATTGACATAGTTTACAGTTTGGTGTAATTAATTGATAGGAGTCCGTTCTCCTGTCTTTTCTACATCTAATTAGCTACATTATATCATATGTTCTACTTCACATTCTGAATTCTTTCTCAAATGGTAGAACGGGTGAAACTGGCTAATGGCGGGAACACACATTCTCGTCATTCAGTCAGTGAAATATCATAATTACGTCTACTACGTGTAACACACTATATACTTATCAGGTAGTTGCGGGCAGCAACTCTGCAAAACTTGCATACCGTCCGACAAGAATTAGTTGTGGTGCAGGCAACAGTGCAGAATATAATATAGGTATGGTCCGCTTTGTAATTTTTTGTAGAACTACATGTTAAACATTTGTACAGTCGAACCTCCACGAACGGCCACCTCTCTACAACAGCCACATCTCTGTAACAGCCGCTATTTTATATCCCAAATGGATGATTTCCTCTATATCTAACCCTTACACTGCTGAGCATGAACATTGTCGTCTGATGTTGATTTTGCATTCTTTCTCAATAAAAACATGTTTTGACAGCATTTTAGAATCATTTCCATTGGAAATGATTCTAAAATACTGTCAAAACATGTTTTTATAGAGAATTATTGAAGAAAATACATAAACATCAGACGATAAAATTGTATTCAGCATTAACCTCCCTACAACAGCCACCTCTCTATAACAGCCAATTTTTCCTCTTCCCATGGGTGGCTGTTGTAGAGAGGTTGCACTGTATGTGTCAATATGGCACAATACTTGATTGCCAATTTGATTTGAAAGATATAACAAGTCGTAAACCAGTTTAACCCATTTTCATGCTGAGGATACGCCGCTATGTTTGCGGAAAATCCTAAATATTTTCCTTCTATGCGCTCAGAAGTATATGTCGTGACCACCATGTGAACCGCCTCGTCGAGACGGGTGAAATATATATACTTGCATTGAGAAATAACAAAAATAAAATATTTATACATGAATTCATAACGAAAGTGACCGAAACTGGGATTTATCAGAAGGCGCCACTATAGTCGCCGCTTTTTCCGTCGTCGTCGTCCGTGTCATCGTCGTCAGTGGCCTCGTCGTTGTCCAAGTCAACAAATATCAGAACGTTTGTGCAAGTTTCAATATATGGACAATTCATACACGTGAATATTTGGAACACTCTCATACTGCCACTAACGTGCCCATAACCTTTTTGACATTCTCATGTTTGTGGAAAGACTTAGCAGTCGCCATTTTGCTTGCTTATGCCATGGAAATCAATATGTACTCATATACCGCATGTTGCGGTCTGAGATTTGCGAAATAAAGATACGTTCTGTTCTGTTCTGTTCTGACAACACGTTTTACCAAGTTTCTTCATTATGATATTTCTTTAATATTACTCGATGGTTTGCTTCAATATTTGGGCACTTGATACATGTGACCATTTGGCACACACTCATGCATAGCATTTCCCCTTTTCGTGCACTTCTTTGATGTTTTTGTGATACATGCCCACGACCATGCTACAGTCAAATGCCTGTCCAGGCGCGACACCGCTTCCGTGGCGGAATTCTTGTTTAAGCCTAGATACAGTGGGGTCAGCGTGTAAATGCACACACGAACGAACACAACAGGTTGGTTCCAACCTGTCGTGTTCGTTCGTGTGTGCACTTACACGCTGACCCCACTGTAGCCTAGATATTAAATGTCCGGTACGTCAGTGTCATGTTTGCATTCGAGACATCCGGAGCATTGTCTGGCAACGTTGTACCACCATCAAATACCGTAATGGGAAATATGCACGGGAACACTATCATAATTGTGGCTGTGACTGGAGTAATGGGGCTTATGGCATTTGTCGATATTCAAACATCTGATCTGGCGCACTCCTGAATTCTGATAGGATCAAAACTATTTTGAAGCAGTTTACTGGTGGCGACCAGTGCAGGCCCTGATCGGATGCGCAGGCTGAACTGCGGCTACGATTGTCGCATAACCCATTTCTCCAGTCACACCCACAACCACAGAAAAACAAACTCGTGTAAGGGGTGGCTGTGACTGGCGAAATGGGGCTTTTGTGGAGGTTTGTGGATATTGAAACTTTTAATCTTCTAGCGCGCTCCTGATGTGATGATAGGAGTCCTCATAAGAATCGATGTCGTATAGAAACATTACAGGAGTTTCATTGACTGAATGGTGAACAATGCTTGCCCTGATCAGACTGCGCAAATGGGCCGGCAAGTCTGTGGCTATACTGGTCGCATAACATATAAGCCCCATTTTTCCAGTCACAGCCACAATGAGGGAAATAAATTCCAGAAGAATAGTACTGTGATAGTCGTTAAGAGTATCACGCGCATATTATAATTATATACATGTGACTGGAGAACTAGCCGGGGAAAATTTAATGGATTCTGGGTTTTGCGATCAGTGTAGATCCAGATCAGCCTGTGCAACGCACAGTCTGATCAGGATCTACACTGTCCGCCATTCCATTAATGAGACACTCTTTATGTTTCTGACAATCAACATAGATCGGTATTAGGCTACATGAGAGTGCTATATGACCAGGAACTACACTGGTCACAAATAATATAACCCATTTCGCCAGCCAATCACGTACATATGTGACCCGTCAGGAAAAAGGTATTAATTGGGTGGGGCGGTCTAAATGATGCATGCATAAACATGTGGCATCTAGCCAAAATAACCTAACTTGAGAGTTTTCCATTACAGGGAAACCTCTCTAAACCGAACTTCCCTGGGAGGTCCACATGGTGTCCGGTTCAGAGACGGTTCCGGTTCACTGTAAATCAGGCATTTTATCATTCTGAGCCATACATAGTTATGTACTATGCGATCATGAACAGACATTATCACGGGAGATAAATGACCAAGAAACTTTTCAAAATAAGAGCACATATGTTTTCGTTGTGTCAGGTTTAGAGAGGTTCCACTGTATCTACAGGTTGAAAAATGGCAAAAGTCAATAAAAACAAAGTAGCTACAAAGGCGCAATACTCCATTCCTTGATAAAGACCCATGGCCTAAAATTCTAAAACTGAATGAAGCTTTAAATAGTAGTGAATTGAATTTGCCTATATGGAAACTCAGATTAAGGAACAATCATTTATTTCTATTTTGATTATTTCTCAATGAAAATGTATGTAATTCGTTATGTCGTTTTCACATATAAGAGGTTTTCGCTGGGAGCGTCACATATGCTGTTACAACTCATTTTGACCGTCTCAGCGAGACGGTCTAAATGAGTGGTAAAAACATATACATTTGGCGAGAAATAAAACATATAATGTTTCTGTTACGAATACAGAATATGTAACTTCATTATGATATTGATTTGAATTACATATGTAGCGGAAACATTGCTAAATATATATTCTGCCAAATAGTGCATTGCCTGCTGCGTCAAATAAAGCAGAGACACGCGGAAACTACAATTCATAACTTACAAATGTTTGTCACATTTGTCTAGCAACAGTTGTCGATTTCCAGACATTCGCGGCACTCGTGGATTGGTCGATTTAACCCTTTGAACCCGAAATCCCGCTATAGCGGTTTATGCAAAAAAGTGCAGATCCAGATGAGCCGGCTCGTAACGAGCCGTCTCATCAGGATCTGCAATTTTTGTAAGTAATTTTCATATTTCTTAGAACAAAAACACCCCCTTTTCATAAATGGACGAATCTGAAAATCATTTTGTGACCATTGGATTGGTCGGAACATTAGCATATCACAGTCTATTCCTGGGGGCCGTTTCATTAAACTTCTTACGACCAAAATGTTCGTAAGTGCAAATTTAGAATCGTCTGGAAATTTCAATTGATGGATTTACATGTATTGAGCATAGGCTGCATATGCAGCCTATGCTCAATAAATGTAAATCCAATAATTTTTTACAAGAAAACATTGTTAATGTGAAATTTACAGACTTTTATAATTTTGCACTTACGAACATTTTAGTCGTAAGAAGTTTAGTGAAACGGGCCCCAGTTCCTTAAGGTTGAAAGGGTTAACATCGAAATTGACGTGCATTCTGGTAGTTCTGTCATTCAGAGGGTGCTACATGTGCGATATAAAACAAAGTATAAGGATTTGTTACATCCAGTATAACATCTTGCTGAACGCGGAAAGAAAACAGATATCAAAGGACTGAACGTCCTGAAATTATTCGCAGTATGTGTTTGTGGATGACAAATAGACAAATAATTAATCTAGAGTGGAAAGCGTTTCGCGAAAAATAAGCGCGGGAATTTCACAACAACAACAACATCAACAAAATCAACAACAAATGTTCAGAATCTTTACGAAACATGTCCCAGATCATGACAGTTCCGCATACTTGATGCGGTTTGTCGATCTCTAACACGATTCTTTCTATAGACAAGTAACATGATGTCGTGATCTACCTAAAAGTACTCAAATAAACAATCAATCGGTGAAAACCCTCCCGAGTGCTCGTTCTGTGCTGAATTGACAAGGGGATGAAAACGTAGAGTTAAAAATAGAATTTTGGAAAACCCAAAATGAAAAATCTGCAAGAGCTCAACTTTGGATGTTGGTTGTATAATTCTTCGATTCTCATATGTACATGTACTAGTAGTTTGTGCAGGTAATAAGAACTCATTAAAGTTTGTATGTATTTGTGCGTATGCACAGTTCAATAATGTCGAATACTCGTAGTTAGATGCATGCATCTGGGTTCCATACAGTAATAATTCCAGCACAAAAATATTTACACAATTCGTAACATTTGATTGGCCCGTAGCAAGTCTCTGTCCAAGATTTATATCCCAGTAAACTCCCACGCCGAACTACTTTCTGAAACCGTGACGCGCAGTTAAAATAGTTATTAAGAAAACGGAAAATAAACACATTTTCTATATGAATCTATTTCAAATGCTGGAATTATAAGGAATGTATGGCCTTTTTGTGGAATTTATCGGGAATATAACCTTCGTCCAGTATTCCCGCGACTTTTCCAAGTTTATACCCCGATAAATTCAACAAAAAGGCCATTCATTCCTATAGTATCTTATGAATGGGTCACGCATACACCATCAGTATGTTTATCAGCCATTTCATCCAAAATTAACTGGAACGGATTGTGATGTGTTAATTTCCGACCAATCCAATCACAAAATGCTTGTCAGACTAGTCCATTTATGAAACTGGGATGTTTTTGCTCTCAAAAATATGAAAAATATGCGAAACGTGCAGATCCTGATGAAACGGTTCGTAACGAGCCGGCTCATCTGGATCTCCACTGTTTGCAAATGCCGCTATAGCGGGCTTTCGGATTCAATGTGTTAAAGTTTGATGGGTTTCAATGCACATGTAATGTGTCCCTAACGTAGAACAGTGATAATGCCTTCTTTAAGGACCCGCTCTATAACTGATCATCCTTTTATTGAAAGATAATTGCTTCGTAAATGTAATGGAATATATGTCTAACCTATATGTGAACACTGCCTCGTTACTGTACCCTATACGGCACATGGAGTGGCGAACTCGGCAATCTTTGTGTGTTCAAGCCATCAGCCACTTTCACCTCTTCTAGCGTTTGACACAAAACTCAAAATGTAAAGTAGAACATAAGATATACTCTAGGTAATATCATGCGGAGAAGTCAAGACAGCGGACTCCTATCAATTATATTACACCAAACAGTAAAATATGTCAGTTTTCTGGACAAGTTTGTGTCTGTGTTTTTAATAACATGAACCACCATTGTAACTAGACTCATACCATATATACCCATATACTAGGCGATTAAATATGGCTTTACCTATGGGTAACGTGTACACTAACAATAGGCTGTGCATCAGAATGAAAAGATTACACGTCAAACTTTATTTTGAGATCGATGGGAGAAATGCTCATATATCTTGTATTGTGTACAGTTCTCTGGCATACTATTATAGCAGGCCGTTGTCATGTCGGTCTATGATGTATCGCACCAAATATTATTTGGCTTATTGTCATAGTATTTTCTGTATGTGTCAAACGCACAAAGTGGTGAAACTGTATGATGGCTTGTACATACAAAGATGGCGGAGATGGCAACTCATTATACCATATAGTAAACAGTAACAAGACAATATTGACATGTGTTATATTTATATATCAAATCACTCTTATGAAGCAACTATCATTGAAGCCAATTGTATCTATTTATGACCTAATATCTTAACGTAACATACATAATATGTTTAAACATACATACATGCTCGCATGCTATTATTGTGTGTTCAGAGACATTAGGCCGTAGCAAGTTCTTCATCTGTTAAGCGTCCACGTGCTGGTAGGTTTTGAGAGTGGGTTCTATGAAAAACAAACAAACTGTGTGTGCTATTTTACACTATTTACTGCTGAAATAATAGGGAAATTGATTTGGGACTTGCCTAATACGTTTAATAATACTTAATACGTTTAATAATAGTGTTTTCTTTAGCGGCAATTTAACTTTATGTTAAAAACTTCATCAACCCTTTGCAGTGTTTTAACATAAATTTACATTCGTTTTTTTTCAGAGACTTGTTTGTTTTTACCGGATACGTAAGTAGATTTTCGCTATCCAGGAGCCCGTTTCACTAAACTTCGTACGATTAAAATGTTCGTAAGTGAAAAATTATGATAGTCTGTAAATTTCACATTAATAATGTGTTCTTGTAAACAATTATTGGATTTACATTTGTTGAGCATAGGCTGCATATGCAGCCTATGCTCAATATATGTAAATCCATGAATTGAAATTTACAGACTATTCTAAATATGCACTTACGAACATTTTAGTCGTACGAAGTTTAGTGAAACGGCCTCCTGGTGGACGCTTAACAGAGAAAAACAATGACATGGCCTTATTATGCAGTGAAGCCTAAAGTGGACACATCGGATGCTTCACTGTATTATGGACATAAATGGACATGAATGTGACCATGACTGGAGAAATTTGGCTTGTGACATTTGGGACCAGTCTAACTCCCCGTCGTTATCGGACAGCCGGATAAGGATATATACTGTTTATTATAGCATAATAGTCCGTTTAACAAGATGAGCCGGCGCGCATTCCTCATTAATGAAATATTCCAAAACCTAGCATAGAAAATCCCATGTTGGATATTTAGAGCTGACAGGATTATAGAGAATAGTAGGTTAGTAGGTTAGTGCCGTGAATGGGAAAAGATGTCTGGCAAGGCTTATGAAATGGAAAATAAAATTGCTTTATTTCTCATCAGAAGTATATGTAGTGACCACCATTTGAACCGTCCCGTCTGGTTCAGAAATAAGGAAATAGATAGAGAATAGTAGGTTAGTGCCGTGAATGGGAAAAAAATATCTGGCAAGGCTCAGGAAACGGGATGGGCGAGGCTATGCCGAGCACATCCCGTTTCCGTGCCGCGTCAGATATGTTTTCACATTCACGGCACTAACCTACTATTCTATTTATCCCGTCAACACCTACAAATGGCTGTAAAATGCAAAAATAGTATTGACTGGATATCAAAAATGTTTCACGGCACCGTGTTTCACGGCGCATACGCACTGTGTTGACGGGATAAAAAAATTGAATGAATGTCGAACGCTACATGCCATAGTCAGTCTGCGGGGATGTACACTCTGGTCTGGATATACCCTGTCATAAGCCCCCAATGTGTATGACAGGGACCCACGCGTAGTCCATTAATTACAATCCATCGACGTGCTTGCAAATGTACTTGGCTCCGAGATTAACTATCTTATAACAGCATCTGCACGCAGCAATTACATGTGAGTTATTGTGCTTCCAATTAAAATGCTGAAGCGCGTGCCCTCAAACGGTACTGGAATTATTATATAAATACTGCCCTTGGTTGAGGGGGAAAAGAAAAGAAAAAAATGGGAATGTTCTGGATTATCTCCCCGAAGAAGCAATATCTCCCGAGGCGAAAGCCGAGATATTGTTTCACTAATTCAATAGTTTTTGCGACATTTCTCATTTTTCATTTAGCAGAAACCTAACTTTAAGTTACAAATAAAAGAAATGCACCCGGTGGGACGTGAATCGCCCACAACGACGGCGGCAACGTGTTGTTGTAACGCAAATATCGGTGAGATTACCACTGCGCCACGACTTTCGGACTTTTCCGTAACGACGCTTCGGGAATTTTCGGCGCACGCGAGGGTGATTGTCATATTTCCCTCTGCGTTGTGAACCGGGCGTTATGGCAGAATATTTGTATCACATTATATGAAATCAACCAATGGAATGCCGAGATTGTGCAATGAGGTATAATAAAATGCAATTGTGCATGCAATCTTATTTTTTCTCGACTAAATATCTGTCCTATTTGTGGCTATGAATGGAGAAATTGGGTTGATATGATTTGTCACCAGTGTAGCTCCTGATCAAACAGCACGGTCCTGTCACAGGTGGAAGACTCGGACCTACGACACAAAATAAATGCCTATTAAAAACAATCCCATTACCCCACCCACTTGGTTTCGTACAGTACCATATTCTATTTATAAAGGTGAGTATAAATATGGCTATTATAGAAAGAGCCCTATCTTTTCCGGCTCGCACAAACACAATAAACATCGATTAAATGTATGACTTGTCTCTGGCAATCGATATAGGTATTAGGTGTGTGAATATATTCACTTCAAATCGCTGTTTCCAGCATTTATTCAATTATTCGCATTTTGTATACCCCATCCAAAGCGAAATTTGCGTGTACGAAAGAATCTCACACAGAATCGGAGGCCGTCCGGCGTGGATTATCGGTCATATTTGACCAATAACTGATCGCCAGCTCAAACTAAAGTCGTGCACCATGACAATATACATTAGCAACTCCAACCATACAAAGTTCGTCCAATTGTGATCGTTCACCGATCTAAAAAAACACATTTTTTCTACTTTCATTCATGATTCGCGTACTATCAGATTATGTCTTCCGGAATCCCGAAATAGGTTGAATGACGTCATCACAGTTTAGATTTAGCCAATCAGAGATGTTCTTTACATATACGCTTCCGGTTGTATTATGGAAGATGGTGCATTGACCCGGTTCCAGATAATGAACGAAATTAGACAGAAAAGTGTTTTTTAGATCGGTGAGCGATCAGAATTGGACGAACTTTGTATGGTTGGAGTTTCTAATGTATATGGTCATGGTGCACGTCATTAGTTTGAGCTGGTGATCAGCTATCGGCCAAATATGACCGATAATCCACGCCGGACGGCCTCCGATTCTGTGTGAGATTCTTTCGTACACGCAACTTTCGCTTTGGATGGGGTAATCAAAACGCGAATAACTCAATAAATGCTTGAAACAGAGATTTGAAGTGAGTATATTCACACACCTAATACCTTTATCGATTGCCAGAGACATATTTCATGCATGTAATCGATGTTTATTGTGTTTGTGCGAATCGGAAAAGAGAGGGCTCTTTCTATAATAGCCATATTCTTACCCACCTTTCTATAAATAGAAAATGGTAATGTACGAGACCAAGTGGGTGGGGTAATGTGATTTTTTTAATAGGCATTTTTTTGGTGTCATATGTCCGAGTCTTCCACCTGTGGGTCCTGTAGCCGGAAAACGATCTATAATCCTTGTTAGAAGCATGGCGGGTGTTTGACTGATGGAATTGCAAACAGTGAAGATCCTGATGAGACTGTGCGGATGCACAGTCTCATCTGGATCTGCAGTGGTCGCAAACCACATAAGCAAATTTCTCCTACAGTAGCATGCCATGTCATAGCATAGCTTACTCTTATGTTCTACGGATCACACATTTTGTTATATAGGGTCGGCCTTATATACATGTATGTCGTATATTGACTTGCCTGCTGTAGAGAGAGAGAGAGAGTGAAATTTGAACATAGATCTGTGTCTACATCTCTCCAGTCACAACTGGACACTGAGATGATATATGTGATCTCATTTTGAGAGGCTTCCTGGTGAGGCATCTTAGATAATAATGCATGTTCATGATTGCACAAGATATAAGTATGTCCCAGAATTGTTATATGCCTGATTTACAGTGGAACATCTCTAAACCGGACACCCTGGGGAAACCGGACACCCTGGGAGGTCCCCAGGGTGTCCGGTTTAGAGACCTCCCAGGGTTTAGAGATGTTCCACTGTAAATCAGGCATATAACCATTATTGGATATACATATTTCATTCATGAACATGCATTATTATCTGAGATTATATTTTATCCCGTCAACGCAGTGCGTATGTGCCGTGAAACATGGTGCCGTGAAACATTTGTGATATCCAGTCAATACTATTTTTGCATTTTACAGCCATTTGTAGGTGTTGACGGGATAAATTCTACAGTGGGGTCAGCGTGTAAGTGCACACACGAACGAACGAACGAACGCGACAGGTTGGAACCAACCTGTCGTGTTCGTTGGTGTGTGCACTTACACGCTGTCGTGTTCGTTGGTGTGTGCACTTACACGCTGACCCCACTGTACATTGCGGAACATTCTGCTATTTTAGAGACTTGACCGTCATGTGTTTGTAGTGTCTTTTTATCCGCGACTGTCTTAAAGGACTGACTCACCAGTCTACATGTATTTGCCTGTAAATAAAGGAATGACATGTTCATTTAATATAACATTTATTAAACCCGTTTACTGATTTCATAAGAAGAGTTTCTTATGAGCTCAGTCGAGGGGATTAAAGGTACATGCCCACTCAGTAGGCACAAACTCTTATTTATATTTATATATACTAGTCCTGGTGCGATGGCCGACTGATCGAGGGCTAAACTAGTCCCGGTGCGATGGTCGACTGATCAAGTGCTAAAGTAGTCCTGGTGTAATGGCCGACTGATCAAGTTCTAAACTAGTCCTGGTGTGATGGCCGACTGATTGAGTGTTATAATAGTCCTGGTGCGATGACCGACTGATCGAGGGCTAAACTAGTCCCGGTGCGATGGTCGATTGATCAAGTGCTAAAGTAGTCCTGGTGTGATGGCCGACTGATCAAGTTCTAAACTAGTCCTGGTGTGATGGCCGACTGATTGAGTGTTATACTAGTCCTGGTGCGATGGCCGACTGATCAAGTGCTAAAGTAGTCCTGGTGTGATGGCCGACTGATCAAGTGCTATGCTCGGCATGACCGACTGATCACGTGCTATACTGGACATGGTGAGATGGCCAACTGATCAAGTGCTATACTGGGCATGGTGCAATGGGCGACTGATCAAGCGTTATACTAGTTATGGTGCGATGGCAGACTGATCAAATGCTCTACTAGTCCTGGTGCGATGGCGGACTGATCAAGTGCTATACTCGGCATGGCCGACTGATCACGTGCTATACTGGGCATGGCGAGATGACCAACTGACCAAGTGCTATACTGGGCATGGTGCAATGGGCGACTAATCCAGCGCTATGCTAGTTATGGTGCGATGGCAGACTGATCAAGTGCTCTACTAGTCCTGGTGCGATGACCGACTCATCAAGGGCTAAACTAGTCCTGGTGCGATGGCCGACTGATCAAGGCTAAACTAGTCTAGTCTGATGTTCGCTATGGCCGACTGATCAAGGGCTACACTAGTCCTGGTGCGATGGCCGACTGATCAAGGGCTAAACTAGTCTTGGTGCGATGGCCGACTGATCAAGGGCTAAACTAGTCCTGGAGCGATGGCCGACTCAAGTTCTATACTAGTCATGGTGAGATGGCCGACTGATCAAGTGCTAAGCTAGTCCTGGTGCGATGGCCGACTGATCAAGTTCTAAACTAGTCCTGGAGCAATGGCCGACTGATCAAGTTCTAAACAAGTCCTGGAGCGATGGCCGACTGATCAAGTTCTAAACTAGTCCTGGTGCGATGGCCGACTGTTCGAGTGCTATACTTGTCCTGGTGCGATGGCCGACTGATCAAGGGCTAAACTAGTCCTGGTGCGATGGCCGACTGATCAAGTGCTATACTAGTCCTGGTGCGATGGCCGACTGATCAAGTTCTAAACTAGTCCTGGTGCGATGGCCGACTGATCAAGTGCTATACTTGTCCTGGTGAGATGGTCGATTGATCAAGTTATAAACTAGTCCTGGTGCGATGGCCGACTGATCAAGTTCTAAACTAGTCCTGAAGCGATGGCCGACTGATCAAGTGCTTAACTAGTCCTGGTGCGATGGCCGACTGATCAAGTGCTAAACTAGTCCTGGTGCGATGGCCTACTGATCAAGTGCTAAACTTGTCCTGGTGCGATGGTCGACTGATCAAGTGCTAAACTAGTCATGGAGGGATGGCCGACTGATCAAATCGCATGCAATAATAACTAGATGGCCATGGCCTGCATGTCGTGCCCGCCGAGGCATTTGATAGTACAAACAATTTCTGTATTGCAACAAAGCTTTAGCTCGTTGACATAAAAACATGCCGCACCCGCCGAGGCTTTGATAGTATACTCAAAAACTTTAACTAAAAAAACACTTTAACCAAAAACTTTATCCTGATTGCCCACCAATGTGCCGACATATCGCTCTGTCTGCAAGCGGGCCCAACACAAACTTTAAGGGAAATTTCAAAGTAATTTGACCGTGATATTGGTTACATATAAATAATAAAGAAAATGTGGGTGACAAATACACAGTATGTGAAGTTTCGAATGAATTGGTGGAGTGGTTTCAGAGATATAGTGTTCTTAAAGGTACATGCCCACTCAGTAGGCACAAAATGTTCTTTATATCAGAGACATCATCTGAGACATTGTCGGGCAAAATAAACATTAAGTCACCATTAATACACATATTGATTGGCATTATTATACATTTTATATCAGACGTAAATTTCCACACTGCTATCAGGGGCGATAACCGTGTTTCTTTAAAATGTTACCAAGACATTACTATTTATTTTTTGATGTGCAATATACTTTATAATCTGTCGAAAACATTATTTTTTCAGGGGATCAGATTTAATTAGTATAAGTAATTAAAAAATATCATGCCCCATTTGCCTATGAAAATAGCCTGATATCACCGCGTGTCACTATCAGTGAAATAAACATTAATAAATGATTATATCCATATAACGGTCACTCGTATGTTTAGAACTGGTGGAATAGTGACAAAATTATACACTTATTTAATTCCTACAAATAACTGAGAACACACATAACTTTAATTGTTGTGCCTACTGAGTGGGTATGTACCTTTAATTAGCATAAATAATTAAAAAATATCATGCCTCATTTGAATATGAAAATAGCTTGATACCACCGCTAGTCATTATCAGTAAAATAAATATGACTAAATGATTATATATGGATAGCGGGCACACGTAATTTTTAGAACTGGTGGAATAGTGACACAATTATACACTTATTTAATTGCTATAAAGAGCAGTTTGTGCCTACTGAGTGGGCATGTACCTTTAACAACTTTAACATTAAATCAAAAAAACTTTAACTGGACGCACGAAGTGACGTACATATGGATGTACGTACGTATGTATGCCAATGTGACAACTATATCGCACTGTCCACATGCAGGCATGTCAAAAACTTTGAGGTAAATTTCAAAGTAATTTGACCTTGATATTGGGCACAGGGGTTGCAGGGGCCCACCGAAGCATTTGATGGTCTCGGAGTATATTTATTTGAAGTTTGAATTAAGGTATGTAAAAGCTTTAACGCAAATTTGAAAGTCATTTGACCTTGATCTTGGGCATATGGGTCGCATACGTGGGCTATAAAATGAAAATATGGATGATAATAAAGAATTATCTGAAGTTTGAAGCAAATCTGAGTAAGTGTTGTGGAGATATAAGGTATGCAAACATTTTAACACAAATTTCAAAGTCATTTGACCTTGACCTTGGGGCACAGGGGCCGCATGAGTGGGACACAGAATGAATATATGGATGATGACTAATAAGCATTTGATGTTTCAAGTCAATGTGACTTAGGATATGGTACTTAAAAACATACACCGATTTCGGACGGACTGACGCACGGACTGACGCACGGACGTCATTGTGATCACTAAGTGTCGCTTTCCGCAAGCAGTCTCGGCAAAAAAACTACCGATGGACGTCAATGCGCAGACTATATCGCACTGTCAGCAGGCGGTCGCGACAAAAATTGTCCAACCCCTTTTTAAAGATGCATGCCCACTCAGTACGCTAAAAATGCTCTTTATGGGAATGAAATAAGTGTATAATTGTCACTATTCCACTAGTTATAAACATTACGAGTGCCCGCTATACAGATATAATCATTTGGTAATATTTATTTTACTGATAATGACGTGCGGTGGTATCGGTATTTTCATGTGCAAATGGGGCATGATATTTTATGATTATTTATACTAATTAAATGCATCAACTGAAAAGAAATTTGACAGATTATAAAGTATGATCATTGCACATCAAAAAATGAATACAGAGAATAAATAGTAATGTCCGTTAACATTTTAAGGAAATACGGTTATCGTCCCTGATATCAATGTGGACATTTTCTTCTGATATAAAATGTATAATAATGTTTATCTGGCCAGAAAATGTCTCCGATGATGTCTCTGACATAAAGAACAGTTTGTGCCTACAGAGTGGGCATGTACCTTTAATGCTAGCTCCGCACTGTCCCGTGAGACCTATGCATATGTTAAGTTTCATAAAAAATATTGCAAAGGGTGTTCGCGTTATGCTCCGGACAAATCAGTGAGCGAAAAAACAAAGGGCGATAACTAAACTAGAAAATGTGTTCATAGAACACGGATACCCCACATATCGCTTTGATAGTAAACAAGGCAAAATTCCAGTGTCCAAAAGGGAGAGATAATCCATGACACGGGGTTTGAATCAAAAATCGAAATAAACTTTCCGCATCTACTCATAGGCCATGGGCCAAGTATCGAAACCCTACCCCGCCCCCCCCCCCCCCCCCCCCCCCCCCCCCCCCCCCCCCCCCCCCCCCCCCCCCCCCCCTTGTGGTACATAAGCAGATTGGTACATAAGCAGATGGCACCATTTTGAAGTATACCACCCAGCAACTTTTTCCCATATTAAAAAATCACACTTTTTGTAAAAATGTGACAAAATTATATTGTTAAACACGGAAACTGCTGTTGTTTTGCAGGTTTTGAGAGATGTTTATAGCAATACTTTGCATTTAAGTAGAATTTAGGACCGTCCGGTCCTTTTAAGCAAATATTTTGCATATGTAATTACCCCACCCACTCCATTTCAATGGTAACACATGTATTGCCACACATCTCTTCCCATACGGTATTTATAAATTGTAACTATGGAAAATATACATGCATGTGCTCATGAAACATGTGCAAACTATAGTTCCTGTTTTTCTTATGCTTACTGCACATGCTACTAAGTTAACCACAACAGAATTTGAAACCGTTACCCACCCACTAAATCTACAATGTACATTTTACACATATTGAGTTTCATTAGCTGTCTCCACGTACATTTACTTTTAACTGGTACATATGAATAGTCAACTACTTCAACATGACACTGGCGTCATTGCATACACAAAAATATCGTGAGTTGTCATGATGAAAGTGCATGGAGTGAAGTATGCATAGCAGCAAGTGTGAATAAAAAAGAGAATTTCCCCACATTATCGGGCAAGAAATGATTCGATATTTACAACAAGATCAATGCTATATTGTGAAATAGTTAAATGTGAGCATGTTAAATGTGAGCATCGATATAATGCACAACAACAGTTATAGACATGCTATACTGATTTGCGTATGCTTATACAACAAGGTAATTAATTTTCAATCAAGGTTTGAAGCATCGCGCCTGTGGCGGGGACAATCCCCACAACATCAGGTAAGAAACTATTCATTATTTGCATCGTCACATCAAATATGGTTCATGAAATCATTAACATATACATAGCATCACATATATATATATAGACATACATACATACATACATACATACAGTTACATAATGTGTCCAGGGCTTTCATTGTTCTTGATTTGTGCATGATTATACAACAAGATAATTAATTTTGAATCAAAGTTTGAAGCATCACGCCTGTGGCGGGGACAATCCCCACAACATCAGGTAAGAAACTATTCATTATTTGCATCGTTATATCAAATATGGTTCATGAAATCATTTACATATACATAGCATCACATATATATACATACGTACATACAGTTACATAATGTGTCGTGGCCTTTCATTGTTCTTGATTTTTGCATGATTATACAACAAGGTAATTAATTTTCACTCAGGATTGAAAGCCTCGATACCAGGTAAGACATATTTCGATATTTACAATAACAGATGAAATGAAAATATGGTACACAATTATCAGTCATATCAGCAATTCATATCAGCATATATAGACATACATACAGTTACATAATGTGTACGGTGCATTCGTTGTTCTTGATTCACGTATGGTTGGTTACAACAAAGTAATTCATTTTCAATCAGGTTCGGAAGCATCGCACCTGTGGCGGAGTCAATACCAATGGCATCAGGTACGAAACTCTTCGATATTTACTGACATCAACAGCGCTCAGGTATTATCCTAACATGCTGTACAAAATCGTAGATACATATCTAGAATCCGGCTTAAGAGAAGCAACCTAGTCATATGTTTCATCCGCATCAAACATGCTATCTAGTAAGCTGTCAGGCTCATGGGCATTTGTTTCATCAACATCCACCGTATCCACTTCTTCCTCTTCTTCTACCAGTAGATCTATCATTTCAGTTGGCAGGTAATCCCCCTCTGTCCATTTGCACTCTAGTGTTCCGTTTATGATATCCCTCCCACGGCCATTTGGTGGCGGTATGCATGCATTTGATTGGTCATTGCTGCACCAAATTAGGGTTTGGTGATTAGCTCTCATTATATACATTCTCAACGATGACCTGCATGGTGGCAGAATGCTAAGTTCAGCGCCATTGTAACTTGACAGCAGCTCTCCTGACTTGGGACTGAACTTTTGCAGGAATAGCTCCATGCGCAGTTTGTTTATGTCTGTAATACTAGTACTAGTACTCCTGTACATCAGACACACAAAGTGTTCAAGGTCTTCGAAGAGTTGTGGTTCTACAGAAGGAGACAAACCCAACTGCATGCATGTATCAGTGAATTATGGGTGCTTCTGAAGAAGTTTTAGCGGTGTCACCTTTCCACGACGAACGAAAGCACTTGTGCTGTCACAGCCGGTGAATGCATGAAGTGCTGGCAATGCCAAACACAGCTGCGTACCAACCTCAGCAATGATACCGTATGTCAAGCAGTCGTCGTTTTTGCCGACACCGGTGTCAAACAGCATGCTGTTTCACTGCTGTGTAAACCTGAGTAACAGTACAAACACGTCGGTATCTGGAGATCTGACAACAATTGTATTGTTCTCCGATAAATGCGATGCATGGTGCAAACAATGCAATACCAGTCGTGTGTCTGCTTCCTCTTGTGACAAATTCAGTTCTTCTATTTTGTCAGTGTGTGTTGATATGCCATACATACTAGTAATTTGACGCATTTGGTTTCACACACAAACACAATTGTTCTTCCCTTCACCTTGTGTGTGTATTTATCTTGCATCCATTCATTAAGTAGGAGTTTTCACAATTGTGTCTTGTTGACATCGTTCGAGAGGAACTGCTTCCAGTCACGTAGAACATTTGTCAGCGGTCCCTTGATCAAGTTGGTATTTGTGGTACCTCTTCATTGTCGTTCATTGGTTTTAATTGACAGAGGATGGTACGTGTTTGTTACAAAATCCACGCGTTTGGTGATATAGACTCTCCGCCAGATCTGCAAATGTGTTGGGCAAAGCAGTTTGCATATGTAGAATTGCATTTCCGTCAATGATGTAGCTCACCTGTTCTAGCGGAGGCCTGTAAACCATATGCGTCTGCCCTTCAAGTTGGTGCATCAATTTCGCTTTGTCAGTCCTTGCCGGTGATCCATTAGCTGTTGAAAGCGACCATGGAACTGGACCTAACGGGTAACTGAAGACCTTAGCCATGTCAATGTTGTTCCTGAGTGCAATGGAAACGAGCTGTCCAAATACATTCCGTTCTGCTACTAGTTCCTTTGACATTCGCTGTGGACTCGTAAGTGTCACCGATTTTGCAAGCGTTGCAAATGTCTTGAGTTTTTGTTGCTTTATTGGCGCATGGAAGCTGGCAGATCTTTGTACAAACAGACTTCAGTCTGCACCTGGCAGCTAATTTGTGACGTTGACAGACAAAATGTACCGAAATACATTTGAGACAAGCGTAACACCAGAGGTGACAGTATGATAATGGCACATGCTGTTCGCTATTCAATCTATATTATGAAGTGTCATTTTTATTGAATATCTTAGATCCAGAACAGACTGCATTTCAATACATGTGTAAGTCAAGACATCCATAGGTCGCATATGTCATAAGATTAGGCCATGGGCCAAATATGGAAAACCTACCCCTGCGTAAAACACACATTATATTACGCAATTGTCATGTATATTGATATCCATCACATGGCATTAATTTGCGGTGTAAAAAGTGGTTCAAATGCCACATATCATCAGTTAACATGGAAAATTGTTAACATGGAAAATTGTTGAAAAAACGCCCTTTTTGGCGGCCATTTTGAAAATTTCCACAACTTATATCATGCTGTCAAGTCAATATGTATTACATAATTGATATGCATATAGATATGCATTACAATGTATAAGTTACAATGTTAATAGCGGTTCCAATAACACTTAACAGCAGTTACAGTGCAAACTTTTCGCAAAAACACACTTTTTGGCGGCCATTTTGAAAATGGCGGCCATCTGGTAAAATAAATTGATTTTGAATGTATCACACACTGTTTTATATTCAATTAGGGAGTAGATAAGAACGATCTAGAAAATTTAAATCGGTCCTAATACCAGTTAACAGGCGATAAAGCTAGTCCTGTAAACCAAAACAATTGTTTTTGACGGCCATCTTGGAAAATGACCGCCATTTGTTCATCCAGCGGCTTTTTAATGGCAGACCTTCTGGAATGACAGACAATTGACTACTGAATTTGAAAATCATAGTGGCGTTATGTACCACAGGGGGGGAGGGGGGGTTATTGGTGGCCCAAAGACTATCATCATAAGGAAGCTACATATCAAATTTCAGTGCTGTAGCTATTACAAAAGTTTTACGAGTTACAAGGCAAAATTTCCAAATTCTAAAAAAAGGGGGAGATAATCCATGACTCGGGGGTCGAATCAAAATAAAGTTTGCAAATCTACTCATCATAAGGAAGCTACATACCAAGTTTCAGGTGTGTAGCTATTAGGGTTTAAAAGTCTTACGAGCTACAAGCCAAAATTGGAAAATTCTAACTTGAAAAGGGGGAGATAATCCATGACCATGGGGTCGAATCAAACATACATGTACCAAGTTTCAGGTCTGTAGCTATTACGGTTTAAACGTTTTATGAGTTACTAGGTTGGTGACGGACGGAAGAACGGACAAGGGTAACACTAAATGCCCCCTCCACTATCGTGGTGGGGCATTACAATTAGTAAGGCAAAAGTTGTCATATACAAGTAACTTACCTTAATTCATCAGTTACACATCAGACGATCAATGAACTTTAATTCTGTTGTAGAATATTAAAGTTATTCATTATGTTCAATAGTGCTGCTTTAACATGACGTGAAATTAAAACATGCATGACATGATCTGGAAGAATAACCACAGACCAAGCACGCATATTCAGAATCACGTCTGTGGGTTCTTATCCAGCTCCGATTTCTGTCACCTGTCCACAAAATCCAGAATCCAACATTTTCGCAAATTTAATCCTCTATGTTGGTGTACGTTAGAACAAAATGTCACTTAGTATATTATCCAATGCGGGTTGTAATCTCTTGTTTCTCTAAATAAATGCGTCCATCAATCCCTGTAGCTGCTATCGTGATAAACAATGTTAACGGTTCTGTCAGCGCCTCACATATTGATCTTAATATCCACCATTTTGATTCCAAGTACCAGAATAATGATGTTTCCATACGCCGTCGTAGTGTTATCTGTCAGATTCCGTTGTTTATTTGATCAAATGTATGGGCAAATTTGTGTCCGCTAATGTCGCCAAGAGCATAATCTGTGACGTTGACAGTAATAATTTGGCATAACTTCTAGCTTGTGAATTTTTGGTTCAATGAAGTGATCACTATGGTGAATAAGTGTGTATTTGTGCCCGGTTTGCTCAGTAGGTAGAGCGATGGTGTGGTAAACCAGAGATCCCCGGTTCGATTCCGGGCTGGTGTGCATCTTTCTCACCCTGTGACATTTAGCGCCCAACGTAGTTGCGGGAAGTAACTCTGCAGAATACTCCCGTATCGTCCGTACCGAGAGTTATGGTGCTGTCCTTAGGTTTCCCCTGCAAAGTACCAACTTACATCTGATTTGCACTTCAACTGTTAATTGCGACATATTTTCTGTATTTTTCAATTGAAAGAAATGTCAGTATTATACTTATTCATTTCTGTGTAATAAGTACAGAAAATATGTCACAATTAACAGCTAAAACGCGAATGAGCTCCGATTCGGTACTCTGCAGGAAAAACCTATGGAGCACCGTAACTCTGGGTACGGACGATAATTGAGTATTCTGCAGTTACTTTCCGCAACTACTCCCAACGTGGAGTCGTGACTGATGAAGAAATGTTCCACAAATATGAAATTCTGGGTGGACATATTTCTGCCCAGATCACCAATACCGCAGACTTCCTAGTCACTTTGAATTAAATAGATGGGATAAAAAAAAACTTTTTGGATTGGAACACGGATACGTTTGTCAACTATTTCGACTTTATTGCCGCATTGGTCAAGCAGAGCGGTCCGCTGGTTTGACCGCAGAGCACAGCGTAAAGCGGTCATTCTTTCGCAGTTTAAAGAAAAAAAAGGAGAGTAAACTGCAATTAAAAGCGGAGCGCAGCGCTAACTGTGCTATAAGTATTGCAATTCCGTAACCAACTATTTGAACCGCAGTCACATGATTGCAGTCCGATTGCGGTCCAATAGAAATTAATGGGAACGCGAATTGCCATCCTGCGCTCCAGGAATTGCAATTCGCCTGGTAAGAGAACCGCAGGCCACTCTGTAATTGATTTACATTTATTGAACATAAACTGCATGCAACCTATGCTCTATAAATGTAAATCCAATACTTGTTTACAAGAAAACATTGTTAATGTGAAATTCACAGACTATGATAATTTTGCACTTACAAACATTTTAGTCGTACGAAGTTTAGTGAAACGGCCCCTGGTTTCCGTCAATAACCCTGGAAACGCTCATACACAACCAACTTGCACATGTGTCAACGTTTCTGAACATAATATATTATATCGGCAATGGCAACCGGCAATCCAGCGATTTGATTGACAGAGCCTGAGATGTAGCACAGCTCAGGCTCAGTCAATCAATCTGCTTGATATCGAGCAAAATATTAAAAACATTTTGAAAGAAAACAATCAGTAACTATTGGCAAGATTAGCGCAGGAGGTGTAAATTCAAAGATTCGGTTCACAATAAAAGTGTTACAAATATTCGATTTAGCATTTGTTTCTTCTAATTCTCTAGCTGCACGTCTTCCGATTTACAGGCAACAGGTTGTCTTATGTAATGCAATGTACTGAAATGTAATTATAGTTAGATAGTCACAACTACTAATTCTCATGAGATTGGGCAACTTTAACGGGTCTTGGATCATGTTATACAGTGGGGTCAGCGTGTAAGTGCACACACGAACGAACACGACAGGTTGGTTCCAACATGTCGTGTTCGTTCGTGTGTGCACTTACACGCTTACCCCACTGTATTTCATGTATAAAATAAAACGTAAATATTTTTCTGCATTTTTTCTCATTTCGCATCAAAAGTGTATGTTGTTACCACTCAAGTTGAACCGTCTCGGCGAGACGGTTCAACTGAGTGGTAACAACATACATTTTGGGTGGGTAGCGAACCAACCTGTCGTGTTCATTCGTGTGTGCACTTACACGCTGACCCCACTGTAACAGTAGCACCCCTCCGTGCAATAAACAATTATTCTGATACAAGTAAGTTTATTATTCTCGATGATTGGTACTCTGTGATTTATCTCACCGCACGAAAACTTTTGTATGTGGAGAGTAAACTGCGAATAGCAGAGTAGCACAGGACACAAGATGGGCCATCATTGGAGGACACTGGAATTTTATAACAGCTATATCAATGGAAACAATGACTGAACGTCTTGAAATTATTCGCAGTATGTGTTTGTGGATGACACATTGACTAATAATTAATACTTAATTAGTGGAAAGCGTTTAGCGAAAAAGAAGCGCGGGAATTTCACAGCCACAGCAACAACAACAACAACAACAAAAATGAGCTAGAAATTGATTTTTGGAAAACCCAAAATGATAAATATATTTCTATTCTGAGACCTATTCTTAAGATTGCATTCGTGCACCGAACCATGGAGTTACGAATCGCGAATAATCGAGTTAATCGTCGCACCCTTAGACTACGGAAACATGTGCAGTAATACCAAAAAAATTAAACAAAACATTTATCACACTGAAAAGGCGACCAAGCTAAGTTGTTAGAACTATTGTTTATGGCGTAAAACACGTGTTTTTAAAAAGTTCAAT